>CM019068.1:15141946-15714446 GCA_009667805.1 Leptobrachium leishanense
GCACAGGAGAGGAAACCTTTACTTAACCCTTGCATGTCTATGAGGCAGACAAGATGATAAAAGCAGCTGGAGAAGGAAAACATTCAAATAAATCACACTGAAAGCTAATGACAGAGGAGGGCTGGATAGTAAAAACCCCTTTATAACAAGCAGTGCTGGGAGAAGAGAGGGACTTTATAAAACGTGTGTTATCTCCCCTCCCGCTCTGCATAATGGGGCTTAGGTCTGATACATTTTATATTATCCAGGAGCACTATCCCCCTTTCCTCATCTATAATACACGTTTTATATAAAGTCCCTCTCCTCTCCCAGTGCTGCTTGTTATAAAGTTTTTTTTTACATCTGATACATTTAGTATCCAGCTCTCACAGTGACTCTGTCATTATGAGCCTTCAGTGTGATTTATTTGAATGTTTTCCCTGGATTTAAAGTGCTTTGTTTTATTATAAAAATAAATTTGCACCAGTCATCTCTTCTCTGAGCTTTCAGACCGATTTACGTTAATATTTTCCCTCTCGGGGGGGCGGAGCTGACTCGCAGCGAGAGTGGTCGCACTTTGAGGAGCTCCCGAGCTACTACTCAGTTTTTTGTGCTTTTTAGCGACTTTACGATTGCTGCTGTGATCTTACCGACGAGTGAGACCCTGACCGTCTTGCTCCCTTACACAAGACACCCGCAGTGTTGACTTTTTGAGCCGTTTGGGACAGTTTCTGGAGTGCGGCCTGTTTTCGCGGCTTACATCCTGCGGCCATCTTGTTGGAGCCTTTCCTGCGCTGCTCTCCTCTGGCCCACTCCCGCCGCCCATCTACCTGTCCACTCATGGGCAAGAGGTCGGGGAAAAGACCCCTGTTGCCGGAGGGCCCCCGTCAGCGTGACATTCGGGAGTCACTGGGTGATGGCCAGCAACGACACCGCGGAGACACTCGGAGGTACCTGACCCCGACGGGGAGCTCCTCGGACGAGGAAAGTGTATCCTTGAGGGAAGCCGCCTCAGCTAAACCCTGGAACACAGGACGAGTGGCGCTGAAGGCGGCCGGATCAGGCGGTATGAGATCCGTGGCTACACCCCAACTCCCTGAGACTCCATATGACTCTGGCAGGACCGAGATGACCCCTACGCTCCTTCCTGATTCTGCCGCTGGTGGCAGCACCCTGCCATTCACGATGACAGACATTCGACATATGTTTGAGGAAATGATTGGAGGGATGCGCGAGGTCTGGCGTGCGGACTTTGCTGTCCTGAAGGTTGAGCTGTCGGCTATTCAGGGAAGATTGACAGCCGTGGAGGGAAGGGTAGAGAGTGTTCGGGCTACACAGGCCCTTTTCAAACCACAGGTGGAATCCTTGCAGGCCCAAGTGGCGCTTCTCTCTAGTGCGGTGGAGACGGCCGAGGCACGCCACAGGCGGAAAAATGTGCGGATCAGGGGGATCCCGGAGACGGTTCCTGGAGACGCCTTACTAGGCTTTGCTAACAGGATTGCGTCTCAGGTCATGGGACTACCACCCGAGGTGCCTACCATCTTTCGTGCCGTTACTCGCCTGCGGAAGGCTGCCACGGCTCCGGTGGACGCCCCACGAGATGTATTAGCAGTCGCTGTGGAGGAGTCTGATAAAAGACGTCTGATGTCGTCCCCTATCGCCCGGGCTTCACTTATTTTTGAGAACCTATCTATAACACTTTTTAATGATTTGCCACTTTTGACCCTGGTTGCTCGGAGGCGGTTTCGAGATGTGTCGTTGTTTATGAGGAATGGCGGAGTCCGTTACAGATGGGGGGTGGCGGGATCCATCTGCATCAACTACGATAACTTGACACACTCGGTGTCTTCCCCCGAAGAGGCCTGGCGTTTGCTCCACTCGTGGGGTCTGTCACCAGCTCCAACACCTGCCAGTCCAGGCCCTCGTGGTATCTTGCCCGCAACTTCTGATCCAGGCTGAATAGGGGGGACATAAATTTGTCCTTTTCTCCCCTCCCCCCCGATTGAGACACTCTGAGACACTATTTTTACCTTTTCTGATGACAAAAAGAGAAAAAAGAAAGAAAACAAAAAAAAAACAAAAAAAAAAAAAAAAGTAGAGAAAAGGGAAAAGGGGTCTGTCTTACCCGCTGCCTACTGCTCGACTGTACCCTGGCCAGCTGAATTTACCACCCGTTCGCCCTCTGCAGCCCTCTTGAAATTACCCCTTGCTGACTCGATTTCCTCGCCTGAGTGTTCCCTGCGGTGGACAGTTTTGTTTTCGGCACTGTTTTTGGCAATCTCTGTGGACTATAGCGGATTTTACTCTCAGGGGTTTTTACTGTCTGGTTCCTATGCGTTCACATACCTGCTGAGACATATTTTATTAGGCCTGTTTGGTTACTGACGTGGACTCTGTAGAAGCTGTTCCCCAGCTGAGGATATCCTTTTCTCTTGTTTGCCCATACTCTGAGACTTCTTATATCTTTTATTTTCCGATGAGACCCCCCAATTGGGGATGACTTTCTGCTGAATGTTGCCTTATACCCCCCTTCTCCCCATAATGAGTCCCTCCCTGAGGATATACCTTGATTCCTGGCCCTCCCCCCTCCTTGATGCTTGTAGGTTCCTGTTGTTCGCCTGTTGGGGCACTGGGACTCACCATCCCCCCCTTTTTTTTTTTTTTTTTTTTTTTTTTTTTTTTTGTGGGACATTAGGAGGTAGCCTGGGAGAGCCACTAGGGTGGCCACCTAGGCTCTGTACACCCTTTTGGCCCCAGGTCTCCTGGCCACGTGGCCCCTTCCATGGCCCTCGGTTCCCCTTTCGGTTGCTGGGGTGAGCCAGGAATGCCACGATATGTTTGGCAGTCCCTCACTACCCCCCCCCCTTTTTTTTTTTTTTTTTTTTTTTTTTTTTTTTACGTTGTTTTGTTGGTTTCCCTGGTGCCCCGTCAGCGAACTCCATCACCCTCTATTGTTTTTGCAGGATGACCCCCCTGACGAGTTCCTACACCCCCCCCCACTATTTTTGATTTTCTGTAGTTTCCTATGTGAACCCCCCCTTATGTCTTCTGTGCTTTCTTTGTGAGTATCTCATTTGGCCCTGTGAGGCCACCTGACTGGTCAGTCTGTGACCTTTTGTTTATTGCAAAATAAAAAATTTGAAATACAAAAAAAAAAAAAGTATGGCAGTGAGACGCTAATGGAAAACGGCTGGTGCATCAGTTTTCCATTGGCGTCTCACTTTTAATCGACAACTTTGTAATAGGGCCCTGGATTGGTTACATATTAGCCTCTTGAATCCTACCCTGAATCCCCCCCCCTCCAACTCCCGATTATAATCTAAAGTCTTTATAATCTCACTTTCTCTCCGACCTCATGGCCTCCCCTCTCACTCTTATGAGCTGTTTGGGGTCTGATGCAGGAAGCAGTCACCCCCCTAACCACCACTTGTGTGCACGCAGCCAATCAAATGGCTCTTGGGCGAAAAGTTTGACGTTTCCTGGATAAGGTCTGAAGACCAAAACATTGCATCTTTCTGCCAACAAGGCCCTTCCGTCAATAAAAATCTATGTATCTGTAAAGTTTCCCACTACTGTAGTTACTTGTGTCCTAAGCTGATGGAGGACATTCCAATGTATGGGGGGGGGGCTCTCATTGTTGGATACCATTTGTTATATTCAGATACATGGCCTTCGGAAAGTCTATCAGGTCTATTCACTGGGGGGTGAAGATCAGGAGAATTGGCAGGAGAAGAGAACAATCTAGACCAAATAGCCGATTTGGAAAGTGAGATAAATGGGAGAATTTTTCTGGTTTGGCTATTTTGACCTGGAAATTTTCACTTCTCCTGACTTCACTCTTTGGTGAATGGACCCTTAAATGTTTTCTGTCTAAAAATGTTATGGTTGTATTTTCATTTAGAGATTCTGACTGTTCTAGAAACTACATTGAGTTTCTTTGTTCAACACTTGATGTTTTTGGTCATTCGGAAAACCAGGCAAGTGCTTTGCTGAAAGAAAAAGTAGTGCTTTTAGGTTTTTCTACAATAAACCAGAATTGAAAAAAAAAAAAAAAAAAAAAAAAAAAAAATATTTTCCCTCTCCCCTGATTTTATAATCCTGTCTAAGTAAACGTTCCCTCTCCTGTGCTGGATAAGCATTGCATTCTGAAGTTCTGCACCCTCCACATGCCAATGCTTTAGGATGTTCTATACAGAGAGGGGCATTAATTAATGCAGGAGGATGTTCTATACATTATACAGAGAGGGTATTAATGCAGGAGGATGTTATATACATTATACAGAGAAAGGTATAAATTTAGGAGTATGTTCTATACAGAGAGGGACATTAATTAATTCAGGAGGATGTTTTTCTATACATTATACAGAGAGGGGTATTAATTAATGCAGGAAGATGTTATCTACATTATATAGAGAGGGGTATTCATTAATGCAGGAGGATGTGCTATACATTATACAGAGAGGGGTATTAATTAATGCAGGAGGATGTTATCTACATTATATAGAGAGGGGTATTCATTAATGCAGGAGGATGTTCTATACATTATACAGAGAGGGGTATTAATTAATGCAGGAGGATGTTCTAAACATTACACAGAGAGGAGCATTTTTTTGAGCCCTTTAAATCCAGTGGCTGTGAGCGCTGAGATCGGCTGCTTGTTATATTATCTCTCAGTACAATGTATCAGGCTCAGCTGTTACAGTAACTGACTGCTGCTCATCACAGTGCTTAGAGTTTCAGTAAAACAAGGAAATAATATTGTTATAACCTCTTATATATAAAAATATTATTTACTAGTTTTACTGAAACTCTGAGTGCTGTGATGAGCAGCAGTCAGTTACTGTAACAGCTTTGCCTGACACATTGTGCTGAGAGTGAGAGATACTGTAACAAGCAGCGATCTCAGCCCTCTGAGGAGCCACTACAATAGTAATTGTATCCGCTGGTTTTCGGATGAATGAAATTAGTTTTCATACTAAAGAACTGAAAACAAATTTCTTTAGCAACTAAATAAATTGCGTTTTAGGACTAATCCATTAGTTCAAAACGAAATTTTGTGCTGTGCACATGTCTAGGAAATATCATCTTTTTCAGTTTAGTTTGAATTAATCATTATGATGATTTCTGAAAAGAATTACCAATGCTGAAAGGTCGTGATAAATGGATTTTCAGGCAGAGAAATAGAAGCAATAAGAGCGAAATCTGTTTTTAAACACTTTTTTTCTAATAGTCATGTTTAGAGCACATGTCTGTATATCGCTGGCGGAAAATAAGCTTTTTCTGGTGTTTTAGTGGCGTTTTTTTTGGATTAGTGTAATTTTTCAAAATATCAGCTCAGGATGAAATTTATCAATAGAAGCAGCCAATATTTCACAAAAATATGGCTGAAAAATATTTTTTTTTTCTGATAAAAATTAAAAGTTTCATTTTTTTACTCCTATGCCATTTGGATGAGAGGTTGTCAGGGTCACCCTTTACTTTAGAAATCTATGCTTAACCTCCCTGGCAATCTAATTTTTTCAAAATTTTGTGTCTAAAAGCGTTTCAATTTTTTTGGAAAGGAAATGTGTTGTTTCATATAGTAAGCCTGTATTCTGTAGGAATAATTCACTGAAATCCGTGCAAGCAAGAGTCTAGTAAACACACGGAGTCAGAGAAGGTTTGAAACATGAAATTATTTATTATCCCAAAAATAATTATCCAAAATAATGGAAATAAATTATATTCAATAATATAATCAAACCAAAAACCTGCCTCTTTCCTCTGGGTGCTGGGATTCCTGTCCAGATGTACACTCCTTTGCCAAAGTAACACAGGACACAAAAAAAAGAGTATTTATTCTCAAAGCAGCTTTACAGAAATAAAAGGCAAATAAAAATCATTTGTAAAATGTAATAAGGCTTTGCAATACAAGTTTCGCTGTTGGATCTGGGCAAGCACCAGCGAAACTTGTATTGCAAAGCCTTATTACATTTTAGAAATTATTTTTATCCGCCTTTTATTTATGTAAAGCTGCTTTGAGAATAAATACTCTTTTTTTTGGTACCCCCGTGTCCTGTATATTTCATTGGCAAAGGAGTGTAAAACGGGATAGGAATCCCAGCACCCAAAAAGTTTATTTTACAGTATTTTTACAGTAATATATATATATTTTTACAGTTTTTCAAATTTGCCACCTGGTCCCGCCCCCCTGCGTCGTGTGACTCGCAGGGAGCGGAACCAGGAAGCAAAGTCGCCGGCTGCCGCGATCACACTGCAGTGACTGCGGAGACAGCGAAGGATGCAGTGAGTATGCATCCAGCCCGAGTGTGACTCGGGGTTACCAATCGCGGTAGCAAAATTTAACCCCGATTTACACTCGGAATACCACCAGGCAGGTAAACCCCTTCACTGCTGAGTCATTTCACCTCTGTGTGCCGAGCTCATTTTGTTTAAATGCGATTTGAAGTCATGTGTTATCATACAACCCAGACAAATTATACATCATTTTTTACGGCAGACTCGGCAGATTCATAATATATCATTATTTTATGTATATGTCATGTGCTGCCAGAATACTAAAAAAAAAAATGTAAAAATGTGAATTTCCATAAAAATTTAAAAAAATCTACAGTGTGTAAAGTAATTGTTTCACATTTTATCATCCGAGCCTTTGCAGTTATATACAGTATATTCTATGGGCTACGCATGTTTAAAAAAAAATTAGGAAAGGGAGAAAATACGCAATTTTAGCTAAAAGTGAAAAAATTTCATTAGTGCAGCCTAATTTTAAAAGTGAACAATAGTGCTGCATTAACACATCAAAAAAAAAGAAAAAAATATTTATTTATTAATTTTTTTTAAATTGTAATTTACACTGAACCTGGTCATGTCTGCTATCATTGGAAAGGCCATGCACTGGCCTTTCCAATGATACCAAACATGACCCTTCAGCTGCCACCAATCAGGAGATGGGGGATCACCATGGTTGAAAGCTAGGGGTTAATTCACTAACTGACGTCATTGCGATCCGGCGCCAAGGATCCAGTGCCAGCATCTATCCTAGCCAAGGATCCAGCACCAGCCACTAAGGAGTTAATGAGAGGCATCGTTGAAAAGGGCAGACTGTGCAGTTTCCAGCAGTGCCTTTGATTCGTCTCTGGCCATTAGCAATGGGGAGAGAGTGGGGTCCGAATGACCCTCCCAGTCTTATCTCAGGTAGCCTGGAGAACAATACCTCCTGCAGCCATATCTAAACATTCCCTCCTCCACCTCATTGACTTTTAAATACTGTAGATTAAATAAACAACAGCTAAATGGTAAAACTTCAGCACAGATTTTGGTAAATGTTGCATCACGGGAAAAACTCACAAAATAGAAACAGAAGATAAATAAACCTAATTTTATTTTGTGTTTTGACATGTGATTTTATTTGTAATTTACAAGTAATTTAGGAGTAGTGTCCCTTTAAAGGGACGCTCTATGCACCCTTTCCTCTTTCTACTATTAAAGTGGTCAGGCTGCGTGGAGTACCCATAATCGAGAGCTACATACGCTACCCAAAGAGTGTAACAAGCAGCAGGGACTTCGGAATCGGCCTTTCAGAAACCCTAAGCGAAAGAGGAAGAAAAGGTGAGTATTTTCACCAAAAATAAAAAAATAAAAATAATAATAATTGTGCGTCTGCTGCCAGCAGCACCTGCCAAGTCATTTAAGGTGATAAAAAAAGGAATGTTTATAATGTTTTTCATTTTCCTTTTTTCTTCACTTTTTTCTCCATTACGTCCAAGCTCTGACCTTTGATACTTTGCTACAAATGTAGGAAAAAATGATGGGTAAAGTTCAAAAACTGCTAGAACGTCCCTAAAGGATGTGGAAATAGTTACACATGGGAAAATCTCAGTCATCGGTTCTGAAAAAAGTCATTTACCGTTTTTTTCCCCAGTGATATTTTTAGTTGTATTACTTTAGAACAGTGTTTCTCAAGTAGCGGGTCGTGACCCAAAAGTGGGTCGCGACCAGGGGTGGACTGGGTCATGGGGCAAGTGCCCCCAGAAAGAGGGGTGAGGGAAAAGGAGGTTGAAGGGGGGGAGACAAAAAGAGCATGGAAGAGGAGAGAGAGGTGCAAGCTGGAATCTCTGATCCCAGCTTGCGCGGCTGCCTCAGCATGATAGGAACAGACTGGACATTGAACATGACCTAAGAGTTGCTTTGTCTACCATAACCCCAGACTTTGAGACACTTATTAAGAGCAAGAAGCATCCCCAGTTTTCCCATAAGTTCTAATTAATTTTATATGTTTCAATTACAGTTTATTTTATTGGGTTTTTGCAGCACTTTTCGTTTTCACTAATGCTGTGATTACTGCACTATCCATTTTGGAAAGAATCCCTGTTTGTTTACAAAATTGTTTGAAAAGTGCATTCATTGTAGAATATTGCACATGTTTGATGGAATAAATTATAATGTTTCAGAAATTCAATTATTTTTGGGTCGCGACTTAATGACCAAGGACAATTGTAGGTCCTGAAGGTCCACAGGTTGAGAACCACTGCTTTAGAAGACGTTAATATGTGAACCACAGGGCTCCAAAATGTGAAAATGTGCCGCGAGCATTAATATTAGCAGTAAGGCAAGGATACAAAGCTTCTAATAGCTTCAGCAAAGGTTTTGTGCCGCAGTAAACAGGGCAAAATATTTTGAACATTGATATATTTAGAAAACAGCCTCTCCTTCCCTAGATATTACGTCAGGTCCTTAACCTATTCTCTACTAAAACAATCATCAGAATATCAAAAAGCCCAGTAAAAAAATATATTTTTAAAGTAAGTATAATGTGCCCCCTGTAAAAGAAATGATATCCACATTTTATCTCTCTCATTTCCACCCTATTGTACTGTAAACAAGCTACATCAAGGAGCTCTCGCACTCAATGTAACAAAAAGCTCAAACTTTACTGCAGCATTACAGCAGCCAGGGATTTGGCAGAATACAGGGAGAGCTGTGGGGTCACTTGCTGTTGTACAGGAATAAGATTCAGGGTGTTATAATGAGTGTAAACCCCTACAGTACAGATACAAGGTGTTACTGTAATTGCCATACACAGGCATTATGCAGCACATACAGATACAAGGTGTTGCTGTAATTGCCATACACAGGTATTATGCAGCACATACGCCACATACAGATACAATGTGTCGCTGTAATTGCCACACACAGGCATTATGCAGCACATTCAGATACAATGTGTTGCTGTAATTGTCACACACAGGCATTATGCAGCACATATAGATACAAGGTGTCGCTGTAATTTCCATACACAGGCATTATGCAGCACATACAGATACAAGGTGTTGCTGTAATTGCCATACACAGGCATTATGCAGCACATACAGATATTGCATTGCTAATAATCTCAGTCTTATCACTACAAACCCCCATAAGCAGGAGATCTCACCATTTTATTATCTGTCTGCAGCACATTTACTGCATCTGCCTGTATGTTGATAATGCAGACCTGTGTAAGCAGCAGATCTCACCAATTTATTATCTGTCTGCAACACATTTACTGACACAAAGGAATTTCTGCCTGTGTGATGATAATGCAGACCCTGTGTAAGCAGGAGATCTCACCATTTTATAATCTGTCTGCAGCACATTTACTGACGCAAAGGCCATTTCTGCCTGTATACTGATAATGCAGACCCCATGTGACATTGTACGAGACAAAGGTCGCCATCTGGAGTTTAGAACCTTTCATCCCAGCAATATTTCTGTACAAGATGAACCTAGACATGAATAATTAAAAATGAGCAAATTTACATTATTTTAATTTTTTTAACTCAAACAACAATTTCTGAGCAAATTTTCTATTTTACTCTGTAGTAAATTGTTAATGTTGCATCCCATATTTCAAATAAATATGATAAAAAATTCAACAAAATATCAAAAAAGCCAGTTGTTGCGTACTCCACAAGGGCTTAACCCAATAATGATAAGCTAGAACACAAAAAAACTGCAGCAAGGAGACACCAACAAATAAAAATATTGATAAACACTTGGTCCTAATCTTAATTGTGACCACAAACAAGCAATGAGTGAACAAATAAACAGGTCCCAACTTTGGCAATGCAACAGTATATAGTCATAGAACCAATGTAGCACTAATCACAAACCATAACACTGCGATTAATTAATTAATTAATTAATTTATTTATTTATAAAATATTTTAGCAGGAAGGATACATTGAGATTTCTCTCGTTTTCAAGTATGTCCTGGGGAAGGATGTAAAAATTACTGGCTAATACCTCAACAGTGCCTCCTGCCCCCGCACCTGAGTGAGGACTAGGAAAGAACTGGCATGATAACCATAGGAAAAAGCCAAGGAGGGGACCACAAGTACTATTAAAAACCACCAATAAACATGGCTTGACGCGTTTCGCCGACAAGGGCTTAGTCTACAGCTGGGAAACGAAGGAGTTAAAGCGAGAACCCGGGAAGGAGTTTTATAAAAAAAAAATCCCTGGGAAAAACTATAGAAATGATTACTAGGGAGGATATTGGGGATTTTTACTGGTGTTTAGTAGCCATGTTATTGTTTCAGGTAGAAATGTCCTGAAAAAGCAGTTATTTAAAATGTTGTTTGACGGGTTCGTCCTCATAGTCTCTCAGGGTTTTGACTGTATTGGAAACTAACTCAAATATGTGAAACAAACAAACCATAACGATTCAAAAGCAAGTGTTTATCCTCATATATAAACTCTGCGATACTTCTAAATATTCCGACTGTAAAGGTATTTGTATGGTAAACAATCACTGCTTTTTCTGCTATGTTTCCTGTGGGTTTCCCCTTATTTCTGTAACCGTGGCTACAGCTTAGGTAGAGAAGACCCGTCTGGTGCATCTTTTTATAGGGATGTTAGTATCAAAATGTTCAAGTTATTAAAGGGTCATGCTACACATCCTGCCCACAATAGCTTTATAAAGTGGTCACGCTGTGTGGATAGCCCCCCTCCATGCTGCCCTCCTGCAGAGGAGTTTCCTCCACTCACTCTTCTGTCACCAGACAGCCGGGAAAAGTTTTTAACCCATTCAAGATTTTTTACAAGGTGGGACACATTGGTGCTGTGACAGGCTTTAGCAATTTATGGCCATATATTGTGAGCTAAATTTCAAAAAAATTTAACGGAGCGTAAGGTTAAAAAAATGTGTGCAAAATCTTAAATGGGTTAAAAACTGTTGAAATACTGAAAGGGTTAAAAGTTGTTAGAATCTTTAAAGGGTTAAAATCTGGTAAATCTTTAAATATTTAAGGGCCACATTACGTTCATCACGCTAAAACGGGAAGGCTAAGGTGGATAATGTGCTCCTGCAGGTTTCTCCTTAGCGTCCCCGTTTTAGTGCGATATTACTGTGCAGGCGCTTATTCGGCAGCTTGCACCATATCACAGCGCTAAGCCTCAGGATGCTCGCAGCAGCGCTAAGTGCTGTGCCGTGAGCATCCCCTCCATGGAGTCCATAGGACTACATTGAGGCTTCCGCTGCCGGACACATGACCTGCAGGATCTTGCCTCGCGAGACCCATCAGGTCGGTGAAGTGATCGCAGAGGGAGACTGGAGGATTTTTTTCCCCCAGCCTCCCTCTGCTCCCGGCAGCAAGAAGAAGCAGTTGGAGCTGCCGTTCTCGCTGCGGGATCAGAGGTGAGTATGTCATTTTTGGTATTATTCTCAGCTGGTGCTGATTCCGCAGAAGCCGTCTCACTGAGCACCAGCTCTAAACTGTGAGTAACTTTTCAGTAACGGCAGCGGGACATAATTAGCGTTAGGACTTTGTAATCCTAATGCTAATTAACTCTTTGCGCTCCTCATGTTAAGCATAGGGAGCCCTAAGTACAGTAAGCTCGGGCTGAAAAGCGCAATATCCGTATCGCTAATGGATTTTTTAACCCGTTAGTGTTCAGAATGTAATGTGCTACGCCCGCTCTAGGGCAACCAGAGCTAATGTTATCGCTCACACAGCTGAGACTAGCGCTAGCGTCAGGAATGTAATATGGCCCACTGTGTTTAGGAATTTATCATTCCCCAAGCAGGGCAATCACACAATAAATATATGTAGATAGATAGATATTAATACATATATATATGTAACAGTAACTGGGGTTTACTGGTCTCCGTCTTGTGGATCAGACCTAAACCTGTTACAGCGTCCGTCCCTTCACTCCAGTCAAGCAGATCTGCGCAGCTTTCCTTCTCTCATAACCCTCAGCCAGAACATGAGGAATTGCTGTATAATTCTATGTATCTCTCCCCAAACTCCAGACACAACTTAGTGCAGGGTAGGGATGAGCCGAACTCCCCCGTGTTCGGTTTGACTTCGAACTTGAACAAGAATCCAAACTCAATGTAAGTCAATGGGACCTGAACTTTCGGTTTTTAGAGTGCTCTCCAAGAGGGCATATACTGTATGCTAGATATTTGCCATAAAAGGTGTATGGGTGTCCGGGTAGTGCCCTGGGGGAAAGGAAACAAGGACAAAAAGATTTTAAAAAAAAGTTTTTAAAGGAACAGTGAGTTTTCCATGAAATAAAGGTTAAGAATAAAAACAAAAAATTCCTTCAAATATCGTGCCTAGGAGGTCCCCATAACCTGCCCATGAAGTGGCGGATTTGTAGGATTTATAGAAACATTTAAAAACAAAAAAAATGACATTTCAAATGACGGTAAATAGTTTTCCTTTAATCTATTCATAAACAACTGCTTGGGGTGGCAGCCTGTATGAAAAGAGGAGACGTTTTAGAACACACAGAACAAGCTTAGTGATTTTTGTGGCTAAATTATGGTGAAACTTATGCAGGCTTTGGATGAAAGTAACAATAGGTGCTTTAAAATTGGGCCTTTAGTGTCGACAACAGTGCCGTCACACCATAACCCCTCTGTGATATTGTGGAACAGTGCAGGGTTGGACCCTGCGGTCAAATATTAAAATGATATTAATTTGGTACAGGCGTCAGTGCACCCAAATATTGTGCCTTTGGTGGCAGCAAGTGCCTTCACACCATAAGTAACCCCTCTGTGGTATTGTGGAAGAGTGCAGTGGTGGACCCTGTGGTCCAATATTAAAATTAGGGATGAGCCGAACACCCCCCGAGTTCGGTTCGCATTCGAACTCGAACTTTTGAAAAGTTTGAATTCGAACTCGAACTCGAACTCAATACAAGTCAATGGGACTCAAAAATCAATTTTTAGAGTGCCCTCCAAGAGGGCATATATGCTAGATAATTGCCATAAAAGGTTTATGGGGTCCGGGTAGTGCCCTGGGGGACAGGAAACAAGGACAAAAAGAAAAATAAGTTTTTAACCCTTTCCATGCGGAGGACGCGCTCAGCACGTCCTGCCGCATGGCTACTTCGCTGCGGAGGACGCGCTGAGGGCGTCCTCCCTAAGCAGCGGCGATCGGCCTGGATTCCGGTCGATCTCGGCAGCCCCCCGGCGTCCCTGCCTCCGGGACCCCGGCGGGCACAATAGACGTCATCGCGCATGCGAGATGACGTCTATTTCAGGCACCCCCCGCCATTGCGAGGAAGGTGCCTGAAGTGGAGGGGGGAGGTCCTTCGGACCTCTCCCCCTCCCCATCCGTGTGGGCCAGCCAGTAAAGGCAGACACAGCTTGGAAGGGCACAGCCTGCCCTTCCAAGTGGCGGCTGTCTTTAACCCCTAGAGGGCTGGATCGCGATATGGCGCTAACATGCGCCGTATCGCGGTCCCCTCCCGGAGCTGGCCAACATCTTGGATGTCGGCCAAGCTTCCGGGATATCCCCCTAATGACTGGCGTCATCGCGCACAGCGCGATGGTGCCAGTCCCGCAATTAACCCCTTGCTGCCACCTATGGTGGAGATAGGGGGTTCCAATGAACCCCCTATCTCCCGATCCGTGACAGCTAGGGGTTAATGTTTGGCCTTTTCAATGATACCAAACATGACTATGTACAGTTAAAAAATTTTTTAAATAAAAATAAAATTTAAAAAAAAAAAAAAAAAAATTACAAATTTTTTTGTTTTTGTTTTGTTTTATTAATGCAACAATATTGTTCCCATTTCAATTATAATATGAACAATGATGCTGCATTAACGATTTTTTCTATGGGGGGCGTTTGCCAAAAACACCTAATTTTCCCCAAAAAAAGTAACGATTCCCCGTTTCTAATTTTTTTAACAAGCGCAACCCATAGAAAATATAACCGCAAATGCTCGCATGTTAAAATGTGAAAAAAAAACACTTTACACATTGTAAATTATTGAAAATTCTAATTTTATTGCATTTTATGTTATAATATACAGACAGGACATAACGTATACATATAAAAATTATATATTATGAATCTGCCGAGTCTCCCGGAAAGAACGATATATAATATGTCTGGGTCAATTAATATAATGTGACTTCAAATCGCATTTAAACATGATGAGCGAAACCCATAAAAATGAGCTCAGCACAGAGGTGTGAAAAGGCTCAGCAGTGAAAGGGTTAAAGGGACAGTGAGTTTTCCATGAAATAAGGGTTAAAAATAAAAATGAAAAATTCCTTCAAATATCGTGCCTAGGAGGTCCCCATAACCTGCCCGTGAAGTGGCGGATTTCTAGGATGTATAGAAACACTTAAAAACAATGTCCGGGTCCGGGTAGTGCCCTGGGGGGACAGGAAACAAGGACAAAAAGTAAAAAAAAAAAGACGTTTTTAACCCCTTCACTGCTGCCGACGTGTGGGACACGTCCTCCGTTACTCCCGCTGTATGCTGAGGAGGACGTGTCCCACACGTCATCAGCTTTGTGGGACCCCCGGCAGAGATACTCACTTCTCTGTCTGGGGTCCCGCAGCGCTCTGACTTCAGCGTCCTCAGACCCTGAAGTCAAGCTCCTCCCAACGTAAATTACGTCATTGCGCCATACGCGATGATGTCATTTCCAGGCGACCCCCCGGCAACCCCCGGGATCCCTCTCCCTCCCGTTCGGGAGGTCCCACAAAAAAAAAGCCAGGCACCACTTAAAAGGGGAGAGTCTCCCCTTTTAAGCGGTGCCTGGCTTTAACCCCTTAGGCACCTTGCGGCGCCGAAGTACGGCCTAGCTCCGGTGGGGGCCGCCATCTTGGATCATGGCTCCACTCCCGGGTCCCCCCTCACTGCCTGACGTCCTCATGTATAGCGTGATGACGTCAGATAGCCGGGGAACCCCTAGCTGCCCGGAATCCCCTGGTGGAGATAGGGGGTTCATTTGAGGGTTCACAGAGATGATGTGAGGTTGTGTATAGAGATGCTGTGAGGCTGTGTATAGAGATGCTGTGTATAGAGATGCTGATGGGGCTGTGTATAGAGATGCTGTGAGGTTGTGTATAGAGATGCTGATGGGGTTGTGTATAGAGATGCTGTGAGGTTGTGTATAGAGATGCTGTGAGACTGTGTATAGAGATGCTGTGTATAGAAATGCTGATGGGGCTGTGTATAGAGATGCTGTGAGGTTGTGTATAGAGATGCTGATGGGGCTGTGTATAGAGATGCTGTGAGGCTGTGTATAGAGATGCTGTGAGGTTGTGTATAGAGATGCTGTGAGGCTGCGTATAGAGATGCTGTGTATAGAGATGCTGATGGGGTTGTGTATAGAGATGCAGTGAGGTTGTGTATAGAGATGCTGGTGGGGTTGTGTATAGAGATGCTGTGTATAGAGATGCTGTGAGGTTGTGTATAGAGATGCTGTGAGGCTGTGTATAGAGATGCTGATGGGGTTGTCTATAGAGATGCTGTGAGGCTGTGTTTAGAGATGCTGATGGGGTTGTGTATAGAGATGCTGTGTATAGAGATGCTGATGGGGCTGTGTATAGAGATGCTGTGAGGTTGTGTATAGAAATGCTGTGAGGTTGTGTATAGAGATGCTGTGAGGCTGTGTATAGAGATGCTGTGGGACTGTGTATAGAGATGCTGTGAGGTTGTGTATAGAGATGCTGATGGGGTTGTGTATAGAGATGCTGTGTATAGAGATGCTGATGGGGCTGTGTATAGGGATGCTGTGAGGTTGTGTATAGAGATGCTGTGAGGCTGTGTTTAGAGATGCTGATGGGGCTGTGTATAGAGATGCTGTGAGGTTGTGTATAGAGATGCTGTGAGGCTGTGTTTAGAGATGCTGTGAGGCTGTGTATAGAAATGCTGATGGGGCTATGTATAGAGATGCTGTGAGGTTGTGTATAGAGATGCTGTGAGGCTGTGTTTAGAGATGCTGATGGGGTTGTGTATAGAGATGCTGTGTATAGAGATGCTGATGGGGCTGTGTATAGAGATGCTGTGAGGTTGTGTATAGAAATGCTGTGAGGTTGTGTATAGAGATGCTGTGAGGCTGTGTATAGAGATGCTGTGAGGTTGTGTATAGAGATGCTGTGAGGCTGTGTATAGAGATGCTGATGGGGGCTGTGTATAGAGATGCCTTGCGGCGCCAAAGTGCGGCCTAGCTCCAGTGGGGGCCGCCATCTTGGATGGCGGCTCCACCCCCGGGTCCCCCCTAACTGCCTGACGTCCTCACGCATAGCATGATGACGTCAGATAGCCGGAGAACCCCTAGCTGCCCGGAATCCCCTGGTGGAGATAGGGGGTTCATCTCCAGAACCGTGGCAGCTAGGGGGTCATGGAGGGTGTCAATCGAAAGGCCTGAGCATGGCCTTTCGAATGATATAATAAAGTAAAAATTAATAATAAAAAAAAAGCATGTATTTTTTTGTGTGTTATTTTTATTAATGCAGCAATATTGTTCACATTTCAATTATAATGTGAACAATGATGCTGCACTAATGATTTTTTTCTATGGGGTGCATTTGCTAAAAATCACGTAATTCCCCCCACAAAATGTAACAAGTCCCCATTTCTAATTTTTGTACAAGCGCACCCCATAGAAAACATAACCGCAAATGCTCATGTGCTAAAATGTGAAAAAAAACACTTTACACACTGCAGATGATTAAAAATTCAATTTTTATTGCATTTTTTGTCATAATATACAGGCAGGATATGACGTATACATATAAAACTGATATATTATGAATCTCTGGAGTCTGCCAGAAAGAACGATATCTAATATGTCTGGGTCATTTAATAAAATGTGGCTTCAAATCGCGTTTCACACAGCAGTGAAATGCAGGGTTAAGGGATTAAACAGCATATCAGAGGAACATTTAGTAGAGAAATTAACACTTCTCAGAAGCACAGGTGTTGTTTGATACAGACAATGTATCAAATTCATTAGACCAGACTAATTAAAAGCACATGTTATTTCCAAACACTAATTAACACCTGTTGTTTACGGCGTTTGAGAGCACATGTCATTTAGAGGTGAGAATCTTTGCACGTAGACATTATTTTTTAATTCAATATCTAATAAACCGTTGCTTACAATATTCTGCAGTAAAGAGTCTCTTTATTTCTCGATTTTTTAGTATTTTTTAAGCATTTTTTATACTTTTTTCAAAAACAACATTTTCGAACACGCCTATTCAGTTACGTCAGCATCAGGGGATTGATAGCTGCTGATCCAGGACTGATAATTTTTTATAAATGTCAGCTGGGCTACAGAGTCGGTGGACAGACGCACTCTTTTGTCTGTGACAAAACCTCCAGCGACACTGAACGTCCTTTCAGAAAGCACGCTGGATGAAGGGCAACCTAGTAGCTCCATAACATTTTGGCTAAATTCTGGCCAGTGATCCAATCTCAACACCCAGTAAGCCAGTGGATCATCTGCTGTAAAGGTATCCAGGTCTGCCCTTGCCTCTAGGTAGTCCTGCACCATACGGGGAAGACGCTGGCAATGGGTGCCTACATTTGACGTCCCTAGGCGTCGTGGACTAAAAATTTAAAAAGGCATCAGTCAAGCGGCCCCGGCTTTCACCGCTCTTCTGCTGATCATCCACAGCCTCAGAAGCACCTTTGTCATCACTTGGTAACCTACCAGTGCCTGGAAAGGTGTTACACAAGTGTCGCTTTAGAGCGTCCTCAAGTTGTTTCATTCTGTCCTCCTCCTCCTCATCCTCCTCCTGTCTGATCTGAGGACCCGCAGGAATGCTGTCTGCGTAAAGACTGGAGCCTTGAGAGCTAGGGAAGGCCTCCTCTTCCTCCCGCTGCTCTGCCTCTAGTGCCTCATCTATAATTCCCCGCAGAATGCGCTCCAGCAGGAACACTAAAGAAATTGTGTCACTGATGCATGCACTGTCCCTGCTCACCATCCTCGTTGCCTCCTCAACTGGTGACAGTACAGTGCATGCATCCTTGATCATCAGCCACTGCGGGGGGGAACAAGTTGACCTGAACCTGTCCTTGTGCCATACTCACACAGGTACTCATTGATGGCCCTCTGCTGCTTGTGCAGACGCTGCAGCATTGCCAATGTCGAGTTCCACCTGGTGGGCATGACACAGATCAGATGGTTTGTGGGAAGGTGGAATTCTCTTTGAATTTCTGCCAGGCGAACTCTTGCTGGGAATGACCGTCTGAAGTGGCTGCAGACTTTTCTGGCCTGGCTGAGAAGCTCTGCCAGCCCTGGGTAACTGGTTAGGAAACGCTGTACCACTAGATTTAGGCAGTTGCTAGGCATGGTATATGCGTCAAATTACCCTTGCGTAGGGCGGAGAGAAGGTTGCTGCCATTATCACAGACGACCATTCCCAGCTGAAGCTGGCGTGGTGTTAACCATCTCTGCGCCTGCCCCTGAAGAGCTGACAGAATTTCTGGCCTGGTGTGGCTTCTGTCCCCTAAACAAACCAGCTCAAGCACAAAATGGCATATTTTTGGTTGAGCCATTGCATAGCCCCTGCCACGCATCGGTTTAACCCTTTCACTGCTGAGGACGTGTGGGGAACGTCCTCATTGACTCCTAAGGAAAGATAGGGGTGGAGATAAGGGTTCCTTTGAACCCCGATATCTCCCGACTGTTTTCAGCCTAGCTGGGTCATGTTTGGTATCATTAGAAAGGCCAGAGCATGGCCTTTCCAATGATATGACACATGTCTATGTTTAACCTCCGTGGCGGTATTCCCGAGTGTGACTCGGGGTTAAATTTCACTACCGTGAACAGTAACCCCGAGCCACACTCGGGATGGCTCCTCCTGTCTCCCTCGCTGTCACCTCACCTCCTCCTGGCTCCTTCGCTGTCCCCCGCAGTGTGATCGTGTCGAGCTGCTTCCTGGAAGGCTCCCTGCGAGTCACACGGTGCAGGGTGGGCGGGAACCATCAGCAAATTTATAAACAATTCATTAAACACTGTAATCCAAAGTGTTTCAAACTTTATCGGACTCAGTGTATTTACTATCTATTTATTTATTTATAAAGGATTTTACCAGTAAGAACTCTTGATTGCACGGATTTCAGTGCGTGATTCCTAATTATTACAGGCTAACTATGTACAAAAACACGTTTCCTTTAAAAAAAAATTGAGACGCTTTTAGACACTAAATTTTTTAAAAATTAGGCCACCAGGGAGGTTAAAGTAAAGAAAAAAAATAATAACTATAATAATACAAAAAAGAAAAATGTGTTTTTTTTAAGCCGTGAAATGGTTCAGCAGTGAAGGGGTTAACTGCCACTTCGCCAGAGACAGAGAAGGAGGAGGAGGAGGAAGAGGTGGTGGAGCAGACAGACCTCATATAAGCAGCTTTCTGGAGAAGTGGTGGATGCACAAGCTCCAGCACAGAGCCCCGTCCTGGATCCCTCCCAGCTGCAAGCAGAGTTAACCAGTGTGCCGTGAAGGAAATGTAACGGCCCTGTCCATGCTTGCTGGACCAGGTGTCTAAAGTCATGTGCACCTTGCTGCTGACTGCCTTTCCCAATGACTCCATAACATTGTGTTCCACGTGCTGGTATAGTGCTGGACTGGCTTTCCGTGAAAAGAAATGGCGTTTTGGAACCTGCCACTGTGGTACAGCATATTCGGCAAATTCACGGAATGAAGCAGATTCCACCAGCTGGAAAGGCAGCAGCTGCAATGCGAGTAATTTTGCTAAGCTGGCATTTAGACGCTGTGCTTGGGGATGGTCAGGACTATATTTTTTCTTACACTGCAGCAACGTAATCTGACTGCGTAAATCTTCATCTGATGGGATGCTGTCACATTCTGAGAAAGGACCTGGTACACCCATTACTGTAGCATCATCCCTGTCAGTGGAGGTTGTAGGCAATGACATGGCAGGACATATAGTGGGGGTAGGGACAGATGAGGAGGAGGAGGACCTATGCAAAGTGTTGTGCCAACGGGATGCATGGCAGGTGGTCATATGTCGCCTCAAGCACATGGTACCCAAGTGTGGGATGTCTTTCCCTTGCTTGATCCTCTTCTGACATGGATTACAAATAGCAACGGTGCGGTCTGCTGCACATTTCTTAAAGAAATCCCAGACAGCAGACTTCCTGTACATGTGCTTTGAGACAACAGCGCTCTGCACCTGAGCAGCTGTGACTTCTGATGCCTTGGACTGGCTACGGTTGCTCATAGAGGACGTTGTGCCTCGTGTTTGTTGTGCCTCCTCCTCCTCACTTGACTCCTCTGTTCGATCAGGCACCCAGGTGGAGTCAGTGACCTCATCATTATCATCACCCCCTATCTCCTCGTCACTGGAGCCAACTTGGCAGTATGCTGCAGCTGCTGGGGCAACATGAGTGCCAGTTATTTGTGTGTCACTGGCACCCCCTCCCTCTAGGTTGATTATACTCCCTTCCTCAACCTCAGAGTTTGAATCAGAGCACTGTAGTTGCTGCGCATCCTCAAGCAGCATGTCACTGTCATTGTAGTCAAACAATTCAGCTGACTCCTCCGTGTATGTTGGTGAGGCTATGGCAGGAGTAGCTGTGGACATGGAGGCTGCATTAGACGCTTTGGCAGCTGAGGTGGACTGTAAACCACTACAAGCCTGGCTGGCAGAGGACTCGGAGGACTCGGATGGCCTGGTTAGCCAATCCTGCAAATCCTCTGTATGTTGCTGCAGCATAAGACAGCCAGAACCAGTTAGAAAGGAAAAGCGTGCCCCTGCAGAGGTTGCACCACGTCCACGACGACCAGGGGCACTGCCTTTGGCTGCTTGCCCTCTTTTCTGTGTCTGGGAGCGTCTGCCTGTCCTTTTTGGTCTTTCTGACATGGTGAGTGATATGTAGATTAAAGATATACAGAACTCTGATTCAACTCTGGTATAAAGATTGGAGATATACAGAAGTCTGATTCAACTCTGGTATAAAGATTGGAGATATGCAGAACTCAGATTGAACTCTGGTATATTTTATTTATAAAGGATTTTACCAGGAAGGATACATTGAGATTTCTCTCGTTTTCAAGTATGTCCTGGGTTGAAGAACATTGAGTGGTTACAGAAATACAAAATAGTAAAATGCAAGATATTAACACAAAAACAAATATACAGATTAACAGAAAAATAAATATGTAGGAAATAAAGTCATTATGTTACATGTTTACAGGTGCATACCGTATTGAGGTATGTTAATAGGGAACTCTTAAGGGACTTTAGACTGGGGGAAGATTTGATGGTGTCTGGGAGGTTATTCCATATTTGCGGTGCTCTGTAGGAAAATGAGGATCGAGCCACTTTCTTTTTGTATTGCGGTATTGCAAGTAAGGTGCTGGTCCTAGATCTGAGGTTATAGGCTGAGGGAACTGCTGAAGGAAGCAGTCTATTCAGGTAGGGTGGTAGCTTCCCAGAAAAGCTCTTAAATACCAGGTTGGAAAGGTGAAAGGTGCATATAGATTAAAGATATTCAGAACTCTGATATAAATCGGCGATTTTACTGATATTTTCCCTGCAAGGCTGCCAATGTCCTCTACTCTCTCTGATTCACTTCCTCTCCTGCAGTCTCCAACACCCTGATAGCTGGCAACACCCAGATTCTACTCTGAATAGATAAACAGATGAACTCTGATTAAACTGTTTATTGTATGGTATCTAAAATTAGATCAAAGATATACAGATTTTCCAGAACAATGCTATAAATCAGTGATACACACTGTCCCTGATAGCCTGGCTGTGCCAAAACAGATTCAAATTTGCTGAACTCTGGTATAACTCACTGATACACACTTGTTACATCCTCAGCCCCCGCTGTGCCCCCTGGGGGTTATGGGCAAGAAGGGGGACCGCTGCTTTCTGCTGGCAGAACGGCATCTGAGGGGGTGGGGTCAGGTGTGGTTACCAGGAGCCGCAGGCTTTAAAACAGGGCTCGAGGAGTTGCCTCATCGCCCTGTTGTGGAGTTTACTTCACGCACCGCTACTTCCTGAATCTGTTTGAATTTACTGTTGACGACCCTGCTTTGTATGAGATTCCTGCTCTTGTTATTTGACTCGGCTTGGCTTTGACTACTCTCTCTCTATCGTGTATATTACGCTGTTTGCATGTTTTAGTGATTTAACCCCATGCTGGTTGCTGGGTTGATCGCTCGCTGTTTGGGTCCTGTCCCATCATGTTTAGGGGTATCGTTTGTAACCCTCTGGGGTCCCTTTTCCCAGGCTACTACTCATGTTAATGTTTTTGCCAAGACCACGATAACAAACGATTGTTTATTTCTGTTTAATGTTATTTCTAATCGCATCCCTGTACATATTAGCAATAACAATCCTGTATGCAAGTCAGTACCTTCCGAGAGTCACCAGGTATCTAATAATCTCAAGTATTTACCAGAACGATTAGTTTCTGCATCTCTGACTGCCCTGCACCTTGAATACTTCACGGACTGTCTCGAATCCCTCGGAGCCTAGAGACAATTCAGCTAGTCCTTTGAGTCCCCTGGTTCTTGCGTTACAACCTGTATTTTATGTAATTTCTGTGTTAATCAAGAAAGTATTGTTGCCCTTAAGGATCTCAACTCCGCTACTCTTGGGGAAGCGATATAGCTACCATTACAACACTGATAACAGGCTGTGCCAAGACAGATTCTAATTTGCTGAACTGTGGTATAACTCACTGATACACACTGATAACAGGCTGTGCCAAGACAGATTCTAATTTGCTGAACTGTGGTAGAACTCACTGATAGCCTGACAGTGCCAACACAGATTCAAATTCCCAGAAATCTCCTACAACTCACTGATACACACTGTCCCTGATAGCCTGGCAGTGCCAAGACAGATTCAAATTCCCAGAAATCTCCTACAACTCACTGATACACACTGTCCCTGATTGCCTGGCAGTGCCAAGACAGATTCAAATTCCAAGAAATATTCTACAACTCACTGAAACACACTGTCCCTGATAGCCTGGCAGTGCCAACACAGATTCTAATTCCCAGAAATCTCCTACAACGTCACTGATACACCCTGACAGAACAATCTCCTCTCCTCTCTGATTCACTCCTACAAACTCACATGCTGGGGCTGCAAGCAGGGAAGCCTTATATAGTGTGCTGCGGGACTTAGCTCTGTGAGCCCATGATTGGGCAAAATCTGCCCAATCAGGACGCTGAGCCGTGATTGGCATAGTCTTGCACCTGTCTTGCACCTGACCTGTGGTCAGGTGCAAGGCTGTACCCAATTACAAGCTTCAGGCCAGTGGAAAAGTGCATTATGGCCATTGTGGTGCATTGTGGGCAAACATGCGGCGAACACGCGGAAATGTTCGGAGTTCGACGAACAGCCGAACGGGCGATGTTCGAATCAAACCTCTAACAGATCCGAACCGAACGCTCATCCCTAGTGCAGGGAAGAAGAATGATTTTTAATTTGAGATGGAGTTTATATGCAAAACAGGTGGCGGTGATAAAATGCCACAATGAACATAATACATTGTACATGAGGGGGATGTAAATTCCTTCAACAGATACAGAAACCTTGATTAGATAAATCAGATGGGATTAACACATTATCAACAACAACTGAACATCAAACCAATCTAAGGGCAAACAGACACACAGACAGAGATAGACAGTACTGACAAGAGGGCAAACAAACACACAGACAGGGATAGACAGTACTGACAATAGGGCAATCAAACACACAGACAGTGATAGACAGTACTGACAGTGAAGTGGAAATAGGCTGGAAGATGGCCGCCATTGTACACAGGCGGCCATCTTGTTCAGAATATTGGTTCACTTGTATATAACTAGACAGGTTTGTAGCTGAAACTAGAATGAGGTATACGTAGAAATTTAGGAATGCGTTTAGATTAGCAGAAAAGCAATTAAAGTTTTATGAAAGATCTCTGCTGTTCCTGGCACGGAGGAGAAAAGCGAAGTAGATCCTCCAAGGTCGTTGGGGCCCGCAGAAAGACAAAGGAGTAGAGATCAGGCCAGGTGCCATCTGTAACAAGTGATTGTAGGCGCAAGGGAGGAGGGCGCAGCCCGGAACAGTAAGAGCAATTAATTATGATTTACTGAAACTAACACAAAGTTTGCCAATTTACAGCCAATTAATGGAATGTCTTTGTATTAGCCAAAGGGAGGTATTAACCCACGTGGGGTGGAATAAAGTGTCATTGGGAGGTGGGCTAACTGGGATGTACCTAATTACGTATTTTTGGGTATAAGATCCCTTGCACGGGTGAGAAGGGGGGCTCACTCTTTGCGATTCAATCCTGTGTGGGCACTTGTGTGACGACACAATAAAGTTTGCCTTTCCTGAAGAGACTCGTGTTCTGACAATCCTTACTTGTGCCCGGTCCGGCGCCGTCTTGAAAGTGAATCTGTTTTTGTCCGCCTACATTTTTGGGGGCTCGTCCGGGATACGGGCCCTTTCCGGGCACACAGTAACGGCTGCTGAACACACTGTGGCAGGATTGACTGCAGCAGGTGCGAGAATCCCGATGGTTGGGCGTCCGTTGAAGGTGAGCTGACATCTGCAGGCGCCAAGCAGGATTTCCTGTTCAGTGGACCTCGTCTCGTCCCAAACGGACCCCTGACCCGCGGGAACTGGGACACCACTGAATCTGAGGAAACAGCAAGCAGCGCCGGCGATAGGTAACGTGTCTTCTATGTTTTGTATGTCTAAAGGAGATACCGGTATCTAAGGGAAACATCCGACTGAGATAAACAGATAAGAGAATACGATGGCCACCATCCTATTGGCATATCTAGCCCGCCGCTGATAGCACTGACATTGCTAAGGAGCCAGAGTGGCTAGCGGGTGTCTGGATTCGGGGGAATTGAATGCCAATCAAAAGGTAGTTCTGTAAGAAAGGGAAGAGGTAGCCACGTGAAGTTGCATAAGTCATTCAGTGTTTATAAATAAAGCTTCACCACATGAGTAAAAGGGAAAGGAGGAGAGATTTTCTGTGACTGGGCTGAGAGCCTGAGTCAATGCTAGTGTGCACGTCGTGTAGTAAAAAGGGCTCATAGTGGAGCCAGCGGTAGCTGCAGAGATAGTGGTGCCGGGTGAATGAGATTACCCATAAGGCAAATTAGAATTGCAGACGGCAGTAGAGATATAGAACGGGGTGCACATAGTCACAAGCAGTCAAGAGTTAGAGTTCAAATTACGGGGTATAAGGAGCCACAGAAAAAAAAATGAGCCCTCGGCTATTAGAAAGAGTTGAAGTGCCTATGTTCTATTGTTCTGTTATGTGATGAAAGCATCTGATATGGTATGTGTTATGAATGAATTGACTCGAGTGCTATGAGTGAACGTGCGCCTACTCACTCCGCGAGGAAGCAAATACGAGTTTTGACCCCGAACGTACGTTTCCGGCTCAGGCGACTGCAGACGGCTACTGAAAAGGGAAGCGCCTGCAGACACGGATGAATTGTTGACTGAAGTATCAGACTGTAGATTTTAACTGTTGTTGAAATAATATATCTGTATTGCAAAGAGTACTGTTTTCAAAAGTAATAATAGGTAACGGGTCATCTAAGCCCAAAAAGGTGAAGGAGGGTGAGACGCCCCTAGAATATATGGTGCGGAATTTCGAAGCATTATATAAAACTCATGACTATGGTGTAGAATTAAAAAAAAAGAGAAATAAAAGTAATGTGTACAGTTGTGTGGCCGTTATAGTCCCAAGATGGCCAGAGCAGGGGTCAATGGACCCGGATTGGTACAGAAAGTACATTCCCAAGTCACAGAGCAGTACGGACATCCTGAACAGTACCCGTATATAGATATATGAAAAATATTAATTAAAAACAAGAGTTATTTTATAATGATAGCGGGGAGAAATAAGAAGCAGGACCCCCAAAATAATGGAGAGAGGAGAGAGAGGATGATGTTTTTACCCCCATCCTATCCATTATGTTATGGGACAGCTAGGGAAGTTTTGAGTGCCGCGGTTGCGCGGGCGGAGAGGGGGGACGGGCAGCTCTGCTGTGTCTCGGTCAGCTCCCTCTGCTCCGTCCTGTGTGACTGAGGAAGAAGAGCAGGGCGCAGCGAGTGGAGGAGATAGAGAGGCTCCACCAGGAAAAATTGAGATGCCCGATGGAGCATATATAAATTAATTAATATTTTACGGAGTGAGGATGATTGCGGTGCTGTATGGCTTGTGTGTGTGATTCGGACTGATTTTGTCCGATTGTGTTTATAATTGATCTATTAAACTGTTCAATTAAAAGTAGGAATGACTGAGAGGTTGTGAGATTGGACTTCGTACTTGGTTTTTTTTTTTTCTCTTTCCTCTCTTCCCTGGTGTATAGGCCCCCTCCTTTCTGACAGACTGTTTGCGAAGGGGGAGAGGAGTCACTTTGTTTTTCTTTGCTCTCTGATAGCTGGAAAGAATAACCTTTGTGTATCTGTGCAGCGAATTCAAAGTAAAGAAAAATAGAAAAAAAAAGGATTACTACAATAGAATATTTGTCTGAAGTCTGTTGAGTGCAAGATATATGTTTACATTTTGTGTTAATATTATTCCGAAAGTTTTAGTTTTGTTCAGAGCTAAAATTAAATTGAAATATATGAAACGGTTAGAAAATTAATATTAAAAAAAATAATTCGAGAAATAATTAAAGTAGTTTTTTTTACTGTTTTTTTTTAAAAAAAAAAAAAGGTATGTTTTTGTTTGATTTTTTGATGGAATGGTTATTTTATTGTTATGAGATGTTAGGAGTGGTCTTATGACAATGGAATGATTTTTTTTTTTTCGGATGTGGTATTAAGAGTCTGTTTTGGGCTACGGGAAAAGATCTCTGAGAATATGTTTATACAATGTGTATATGTATATGCCCGAATGTCCCATCCAGCTCCTGGGGCGGGATATCTTTTGCAAATTGTAAGCCCAAATTACGTTCCTTCCCGCGGGTCACGCTCAATTAGACCTGCCGGAGGATAGCAGCTTTGCTCGGCAGCATAACCCAGCCAGCCCGCACAACCCCCAATCTGTGAAAATCGCAGTAGTTATGCAAAGGGAGGAAGAATGGCGCACGGCACCTACTCTGTCTGCCACGCCGGATCCGCACGCACTACTCCTTGGAATTCCTGAGGTGTGGGCGGAGGAAAACCCGCCAGATGAGTTGAATCACAGCCCGGCGCAACACCGGTGGCTCTAAGACAACATCATATCCCACAGAAAGCCAAGCAGAATATACAGATATATTTACAGAGATTTAAAGATCACGGCATATTAAAATTCTGTGTGTCACCATGGAACACACCCCTATTGCCAGTCTTGAAAGAGGGACACAAGAGTATCGCCCTGTCCAAGATTTACGAGCTGTCAACGAGGCCACAGTAACACTACACCCTGTGGTTCCTAATCTATACAATTTGCTGGTATTAATTCCCGGAAATACACAATATTACACAGTGCTTGATTTAAAAGACGCTTTCTTTTGCATCCGTCTGGCTCCAGCAAGCCAGCCCCTTTTTGCATTTCAGTGGGAAGAGTCTACCACGGGGCGCGCCATCAAATGACGTGGACGCGCCTCCCTCAAGGTTTCAAAAAAATTCGCCCACGATTTTCGGGTGCGCGCTTAGCCAAGATCTCCTCGCCGTCAACGCTCAGCCAGACAAAATAGTGTTACTCCAATATGTTGATGATTTATTACTGTCTTCCCCCACAGAAAAAGACTGTTTATCCGCCACAAAAGCCTTGCTACATCTGCTAAGCCAAGCAGGTTACAGAGTTTCTAAAAAGAAAGCACAAATATGTAAACGCAGTGTAAAATATCTGGGCTTCCAGTTAACAGGTACCAAACGTGCACTGGGGGCAGAAAGAAAAGAAGCGGTGTGCCGCATACCCCAACCAAAGAACAGGAGACAAGTCCGTGAGTTCCTGGGAGCTGCAGGCTTCTGCCGCCTGTGGATCTCCCAACTTCGCAGATATTGCCAAGCCGCTTCATCAGGCCACGAAGGGGGGAACAAGATCCCTTTCATTGGAAAGAAGAGCAAACAGCAGCGTTCCAGAAATTAAAGACTCTGCTGATGGAAGCTCCTGCACTGGGCCTGCCAGATCATAGCAAGCCCTTCCAGCTGTTCGTGCATGAACATAATCAAACAGCAACAGGAGTATTGGTCCAGACCTTTGGCTCATGGCTGAGGCCTGTGGCCTACCTCTCCAAGCAACTCGACCCTGCAGCCTACCCCCATGCCTGAAAGCAGTGGCTGCCACCGCAATGCTGATAGCAGAAGCAGACAAGCTGACCCAGCGTGCCCCACGCTGTCAAGGCTCTGCTGGATGTCAAAGGAGGTTACTGGTTCAGCAACAGCCGGATGACGAAGTACCAAGCCATGATGTGTGAAAATCCACGGGTTCATTTGGACCTCATCGCTACCTTAAACCCTGCTACTTTACTGCCTGACTGTGAAGAGGATCCAGATCATGAATGCCTCCAAGTTATGGAAGAAGTGTTCAGTAGCAGGCCAGATTTGAAAGACGTACCCCTAGACAAATACGATCTACAGCTATTCACTGATGGTAGCAGCTATATGGATGATGGGAAGAAAGTCTCCGGCTATGCAGTGGTCTCAACAGAAGAAGTCATCGAAGCAAAGCCACTGCCAGGCCATACATCTGCACAATTGGCCGAAATAACAGCTTTAACCAGAGCCTTGAAATCTCTGAAGGCAAAAGGTAAATATCTACACAGATTCCAAGTACGCTTTTATGACAGTCTATGCACATGGTGCACTCTACAAAGAGAGAGGCCTACTTACGTCTTCAAGACAACAAATCAAATATGCAGCTGAAATCGCGGCCCTCCTGGAAGCAGTATGGAAACCAAGTGCTGTCAGCATCATGCACTGCCGTGGCCACCAAAAAGGCCATGATGAAATTCCAAAAGGTACAGACGCGCGGACCAGGCCGCAAAAGCAGCTGCAAAACCGCCACCGCCAACAGGAGATCAAGCTACAGTACTGATCTGCAAGCAAGAACCTCAACCTTCCATGCCAAATTACGAGTTCTATATGAATTTGAAAAAGTTTGAACCCCACGGCGAGTTCATTGAACAAAATACTGCACAAATGGCAAGATGATTATGAACTGTTGGAACTCAATCATGATTATATTCAATGGCTTTTCCCAACTCGGACACAAGGCCGAAATTTCTACTCTACTCCCCTAAATCCGCAAGAGACACGCCTAATGGTTAACACCTCAGAAGTTCAGCAAAGACTGCGCAGAGCTTACAAGATGATGCTGAAATTCTTCGGCGTAAAACTAATGGGGGAGAGGAAGACAAAGAAATAACCGAAGTTGAACGAGCAGAAAATTTCGCGTCACGTTTTGAAAATTTGACAATCAATCCTCACAATAATCTACGAATCACACGAATACTGCACAGTCTGGGAGAATTGGGAGCAGAAGAATATCAAGTCCCACTGGTGAGGTTCTTCCTCAAGGAGATCCTTATCAAGAACAGACTGCCAAGAATGAAGAAAAGTGCAATGAACTTTTTCATACCAGCAGTAAGAGATTCACAAGACAGACTAGATTTGTTATTTTTTCGCATGGCGATACTATTTCCCAAAAGTATCCAGAACTGTTTGCAACAACTTGCCCGGCTACTGGGCATCACCTGGAAGCTATATACCGCCTACAGGCCCCAAAGTTCGGGAAAAGTTGAAAGAATGAACCGTACCCTAAAGACTTTGATGTCCAAACTGTGCCAAGAGACGTCACTAGGCTGGTTGGACTTGCTGCCGATAGTCCTTTTGCACATTAGGTGCAGACCAACCCCCAATTGAAGCTAAGTCCGTACGAACTTATGTTGGACGGCCAACCCCTCTAATTAATGGACTAAGGGGGGACCTTCGGGCATTGGGAGAAACTAAACTAAATGATCAGGTAGTAATGCTGGGTAAATCAATGCAGAAATTAAATATTTGGGTGGGGATAATATACCGCATTTTCTGTATCCTTCACTGCATAAGTATTGTCCGGGTGACCCAGTATGGGTAAAAGAGTGGAAAAATGATCCACTAGGTCCAAAATGGAGAGGTCCTTATCTTGTCCTGTTATCAACCCCACAGCAGTAAAGGTTGCCGAGGTGGTCCCGTGGATACATCACTCCAGAGTGAAAGCAGCTGCAGCCAGTCCTGAACCAGCATGGAAGGTCGTTACCAACGAGACCAACCCGCTGAGGCTGAAGCTGACAAAGACCACAGCCATGAGCACCTAAATGATCCTAACCCAGATAATACAGAGGATCAACAAGTGGGTGTTTTGATGGGCACAGGTCCTGACCACCCGCCAACGGGGGATACCCACAGGGTGCTTTTTAGGGGCCCGGCCCCCACCCTTGATCATCCAAAAATGTTTTTTACTTTTGAAATTCCGGTGGGGAGGGATTGGGTTTATGTGACTGTGAAAAGAATTGCCAAGGAATTCTGACATTCGGGGCATTTGTGGTGCTGATTTTATATCTTGCTAATTTGATTTATGGACTCTCGCGTGGAGCATGCTCTAATTGTACGGGCAATGTGGGAAAAGTGGATATTTCCCATATCTGGAATGGTACGCACCCGGTGATGGAGAACCGTACCATGTGGAGACAAAAACGAGAGGCGCTATCTGGAACCAACCCAAGAGGACACTTACTTGTGCAATTCAAATATGACTATGCTAAAAAGTCTGGGCAAACCGCATGCTGGGTGTGTAGTAGACTGCACCCAGAGACAATTCATATACCATTTGCCTCTGTTCCAATGAATTTGAGTATGTTTGTATCAGGGAATGTCACAATACATGCTGTCGATGCACCAAGGGAAAAGACAGAATCAGTCAGTCCCGGGTACCCCATAATAGGACCAGTGTATCCACCAGAATGGTGTTTTCAACTAGGACCAGATAAAGAAACAAATAACGAGGGTGGGTTATGTAACTCAAGTCAGTTCAACTGGACATCATACATTTACATATTCAAAACAGGACAAAAGGCGAATTATTTATATATACGATGCAGGCAACTCACTAGAGACCAAGAGGCGGTGATTAGGAATGTGACCAATGGGAGGCAGGGTGCAGTGGATATGATGAGACGGCTGAGACAACTTGCGATAGAGATATCAAAGGGAACACTACATTCATCACCATTTATAGTGAAAGGAGGGTACCAGGTGTGCTGTGAAAGGGTGTGTTACACATGGGTACCACCAACAATAACGGGAATGTGTTATTTGGCTAAGCTGGTCCCAATCCAGAGACTAAGGGGAGAAGACACAAACACAGACACAGAACTACACCCTAGGTACCCACTGGTGTTTGAAAGACCAAAGAGAGAGTTGTTCGCGAAGATGGATCGAATATGGACATGGTTGCCAGCATGGACTGGATGGGGAGGAGAGATGATGAGGAAATTGAATAGCTATGTCAATTTGATGGATGAGATTCTGAATAGAACCAGTATGGATATCCAGCTGCTGAATCTGGAAATGCGTGAGTTACGAAAGGTGCAGATGATACATGATATGGCGCTTGAGCAGATCAGTGCGGCCTTGAATGGATTGTGTGAAATGACAATGCACTATGAATGTTGCACCTTCATCAGAAACACTACACATGAAGTCCCAGATTATTACCAGGTAATTCAAGATCACCAAGAGAAGGTAGCACAGTTGCAGGGTATAGCCAGGAGGATTGCTGCCGAAGGCTGGAATCCGCTCCGTGGGTTTGGAGCAATGGGAGAATGGTTTGGTTCCATCTTGAGATTTATCTCACGGATTGGATCCATGATACTCATGATAGTGGTGATCTTGATCATAGGGATACTGATATACCGCATAGGGCTATGTTTATGGCCACTGTGCAAAACAGCACTGACACCTACACAAACACAGAAGATACCACTGATAATCCCACAGGGTATGTTCCAGTGAAAGAAACCCCCCCAGTACAAGGAGTTTCAGAATAGTGGAGTGTAATGGCTACAAGTGCCAGGAAAAGATCCTGACACTTGAGCCAAGGGGGGAATGAAGTGGAAATAGGCTGGAAGATGGCCGCCATTGTACACAGGCGGCCATCTTGTTCAGAATATTGGTTCACTTGTATATAACTAGACAGGTTTGTAGCTGAAACTAGAATGAGGTATACGTAGAAATTAGGAATGCATTTAGATTAGCAGAAAAGCAATTAAAGTTTTATGAAAGATCTCTGCTGTTCCTGGCACGGAGGAGAAAAGCGAAGTAGATCCTCCAAGGTCGTTTGGGCCCGCAGAAAGACAAAGGAGTAGAGATCAGGCCAGGTGCCATCTGTAACAAGTGATTGTAGGCGCAAGGGAGGAGGGCGCAGCCCGGAACAGTAAGAGCAATTAATTATGATTTACTGAAACTAACACAAAGTTTGCCAATTTACAGCCAATTAATGGAATGTCTTTGTATTAGCCAAAGGGAGGTATTAACCCACGTGGGGTGGAATAAAGTGTCATTGGGAGGTGGGCTAACTGGGATGTACCTAATTACGTATTTTTGGGTATAAGATCCCTTGCACGGGTGAAAAAGGGGGCTCACTCTTTGCGATTCAATCCTGTGTGGGCACTTGTGTGACGACACAATAAAGTTTGCCTTTCCTGAAGAGACTCGTGTTCTGACAATCCTTACTTGTGCCCGGTCCGGCGCCGTCTTGAAAGTGAATCTGTTTTTGTCCGCCTACAACAGTAGAAAAACAAACACAGAGACAGGGATAGACAGTACTGACAATAGGAAAACAAACACACAGACAGGGATAGACAGTACTGACAATAGGTCAAAACACACAGACAGGGATAAACAAAACTGACAATAGGGCAAAGAAACACACAGACAGGAATAGACAGTACTGACAATAGGAAAACAAACACACAGACAGGGATAAACAAAACTGACAATAGGGCAAACAAACACACAGACAGGGATAGACAGTACTGACAATAGGAAAACAAACACACAGACAGGGATGGACAGTACTGACAATAGCAAAAACAAACACACAGACAGGGATAGACAGTACTGACAATAGGAAAACAAACACACAGACAGGGATATACAGTACTGACAATAGGAAAACAAACACACAGACAGGGATAGACAGCACTGACAATAGGGCAAACAAACACACAGACAGGGATAGACACCACTGACAATAGGTGTACATTAGATTAAATACACAAACCAAACTCCTAAAATACAATCAGTTTACCAAGACATTTAACACATTAACCCTTAGGTGCCCACTTATGCCCATCATATCTTTTAGAGTTGGCTTTGACACATTGGTTGATTATCTCTTGGCAGGAGGCCATCATCCACACTTCTCTAACAGGCACAGAGGCTGTTTATAGTGTGGGCAAAGGAGGGTGAGGGCACATACTGTAGATGGAGGGAGCTTTGGTTACAATATCTATTTCCTCAAAAGTTTTTGCACTCAAAGGGTTAACTTGATCAAATACCTAGTGCTCTAGTCTGTGAAGATATAACATACATACGGATGGACCGGCAATTCTGGGTCTTCTTCGCAATAACTTGTGTTTATTGCTCAAGGAAGCCAACGTTTTACATTATTGTTATAAACATAATTTTGTCTTGAAAAAAGTTATATTTATAATCGAAATGTAAAACGTTGACTTCCTTGAGCAATAAACACAAGATATTGTTAAGAAGATCCAGGAATGCCAGTCCATTCCAATGTATGAACTATATAGATATAATTCTGTATATTGCAGCACTCTTGGGTCTTCTTAACTGGACAAATCCATTTATTGATACATTACATACAACGTTTCAGTCCAGTAACCGTGGACTTTCCTCAGGTATCCCCCATAGTCAAATAAAGAACTTTTAATAAATAAGTAAATAGTAATTACAATACCCACAGTGCTCCTGTCCACCTCGCTAAATATAATGTATCAATAAATGGATTTATTGAGTTAAGAAAACCCTGGAGTGCTGCCATATAGAGGATATTCTTCTATAGCGGCAAGATAAGCACCCACCCTTACAATGAAGCGGCTTGAGTGCAGGATTTTTGCGTACTATATATATATATATAGAAACATAGAAACATAGAAAAAGGTCAGCAGATAAGAACCTTTCGGCCCATCTAGTCGCCCAATTACATGGATACTTTACCTGGATTTATCTTTTGTTTAGGATAGCCTTATGCCTATCCCATGCCTGCTTAAATTCAATTACTGTTTTGGCCTCTACCACTTCAACTGGAAGACTGTTCCATGTATCCACCACCCTCTCAGTAAAATAATGCTTCCTGATGTTACTTTTAAACCTTTGCCCCTCTAATCTAAGACTATGTCCTCTTGTTTTGCTACTTTGTTTCCTTTTAAATATACTCCCTTCCTCTACCTTGTGGATTCCCTTTACGTATTTAAATGTTTCTATCATATCTCCTCTGTCTCGTCTTTTTTCCAAGCTGTACATGTTAAGATCATTAAGCCTTTCCTGGTAACTTTTCTCCTTCAAGCCGTACACCATTTTAGTAGCCCATCCCTGAACTCTCTCTAAGATGTCTATATCCTTCTGGAGATACGGTCTCCAGTACTGCACACAGTACTCCAAGTGAGGTCTCACCAGTGCTCTGTACAGTGGCATGAGCACTTCCCTTTTCCTACTGCTAATACCTCTCCCTACGCAACCAAGCATTCTGCCAGCATTTCCTGCTGCTCTATTACATTGACTACTTACCCTTAGATCCTCTGAAATAATAACCCGTAAATCCCTTTCCTCAGATGTTGAGGTTAGGACTGTATCAAATATTCTATATTCAGCCCTTGGGTTTTTACGTCCCAGGTGCATTATCTTGCACTTATCCACATTAAAACTCAATTGCCACAACTCCCAACATTTTTTTAGTTTACCTAAATCATTTGTCATTTGGCTGATCCCTCCAGGAACGTCAACCCTGTTGCAAATCTTTGTGTCATCAGCAAAAAGACATACTTTTCCATTAATACCTTCTGCAATATCACTAATAAAAATATTAAATAGAATGGGTCCAAGTACTGACCCCTGAGGTACCCCACTGGTAACAAGACCTTGTGCCGAATAAACTCCATTTACCACAACCCTCTGTTGCCTGCACTCAGCCACTGCCTAATCCATTCAACAATATTGGAATCCAAGCTCAAAGATTGCAATTTATTGATAAGCCTTCTATGCGGAACAGTATTAAAAGCCTTACTGTCATATATTGTGACAGTGTGATTAGAGGCCGGGTGATAGACCACAGGTTTATCAGCAGGCGAATGGAGAACTTTCTTTTTCCCCTATAGGGGTAATACACAGCTGATTCCTGGTTAGGACTGCTGGGCCCTTATAGAAGATGTGGTTCCCTCTGAGAGGTCAGTCTTGGTCCTGGGTGCAGCAGGGAAGGAAGCGCAATCCTGACCACAAGGGGAAAGTATATTTGAGTTTTATTTCAGACAGGAATTCCGAATGTTTATTTAGCCTCCGCATAAGGGATTAGGTGTTTGTTTTACATTTGTTCATTTACCTGTTGTACCCTGCAAATCCATGGCTGCACTATAAAGAGAAGAGGAAGCATTGAACTGTGTGTCCAGTGGCTATATCACAATATATACATACATACATAGAGCGAGAGTAAATAAAGCTCACCTAATGGATAAGAAACAAGCTTTTATTGTAAATAAATAAAAATCAGAATGCACTGAAATAAAGACAAAGACGGCCTCGGCAAATCAGTATAATGTTACCACAACTGTAGGACCCTGAAATATCCAAACAAAATGTATCACATTTAGAAATCAGAGCATAAGACTAATCATACAAGTACACTGAGACAGCAATGGTGCACTATAAGGAGTACATCATCAAGCTAAATAAACATAGAATAATATGCAGTATAAAAAGAAACAAGACAGCAACCTGAGCGTCCTGAGCAACGACACGGTGATAAGGCAGAGTCATGAGGTACCCCCACATTTTGGCAAAAGGATGACTTTATGAAGTACTACAGTGCTCATGAGCCTTAGGGCCAGCTGGACTGAATCAAAGGATTTCTCCATTGGGTTCATGTCAACGTTCTGCCGCTGTATGGGTCAATCCATGCAAGAGATGATACGGGCACTCCAGTTCAAATTCTGGAAAGCTTTATTGGACTGATATCAAACAGACGACAATTCAACCCTCAAATGAGTCTCAACTTAGGCTAGGGTCAGACTAACGCATTTTTCACGTGCGTTTAGCCGCACGAAATTACGGCCGTGCTAGCAGCAAATGACTTCCAATGCCGGGGAACATACGACGAACGGCCGCACGAAAGTTCGTCCGTGCAACGCAAGTGGCCAACGAACGCATTTTTTCGAGAACGTCAAACCGCTACTACTGACGTACAGAGTGCGCTGAGGCCGCATAGCGGTGTGTGTGTGTGATTAGGAGACGTCAGACGCTGCTAATGTCCGGCTAACATAACGTCCAGACACAAAAAGTGTTTTATTGATGATCCGTACAAAATCACGGACGAAAATGCGCATCGTATGGCCGCTATCGCGTATTCCGTGAAAAAATACGTCCATTCGTTCGAACGCACTTTTTCACGGACAACGCGATAAATGCGTTCGTCTGACCCTAGCCTAAAGGTCAATGTCTCCTTGGGTGGCCCAACAAGTTCCACAATGTCTCCCTGTGTGATCCAGCAGCACATTGCAAGAAGTTCCACAATGTCTCCCTGTGTGATCCAGCAACACATTGCAAGAAGTTCCACAATGTCTCCCTGCGTGAACCAGCAGCACATTGCAAGAAGTTCCACAATATCTCCCTGCGTGATCCAGCAACACATTGCAAGAAGTTCCACAATGTCTCCCTGCGTGATCCAGCAGCACATTGCAAGAAGAAGTTCCACAATGTCTCCCTGCGTGATCCAGCAACACATTGCAAGAAGTTCCACAATCCCTCTCTGTGTGGCCCTACAATGCGTTACAGGTGTGATCTGGTGCCTGTGAACATCTCCATGCGTTGCAGTCACGTTACCTGCCCGATTTACATTACATGTTAATAAATCGGTTTGTGCTGGTCATAACAGTTTTGTAAATGCATTCAAGAACAAATACTATTTCCTGTCCTAATAAAAAATGGGTTTTTAAGGAGAGCAGCGTGAGCAAGAATTATAGAACTACTACATTAATTGATACAATGAACACAGACAATAATCCCGGGACACGTTCCAGCACGTTCTGTGACCTCGATGTCTCTGACCTATTTTACTCATTCGCAGGTTACGGTCGCTGGAAACTCTAGCTAAATGGGCCAAAAGTAAACGCCGTTTTTACTTCCTCGTGTGGAGAATGTAGAATGTGTCCTGCATGCAAAAACAAACAAACCCAGGAGCTTAACGGGTCTTATATGACAGCCACAAAGATGGTAACCCAGATTTATCTGCAATGCAGCCCCCCTAGGCGTATGGTGGCTGAACCTAAAGGCAGCTAAATCCTGCTCAGCTGTGTTTTCTGGGTCAGACAAAGCTCATCAAAGCTGCAGAATTCTTGCATCTAAAAACTGAGTATAAGCAGTAGCGCGCCTTACAAGTTGTACAACTGCGACCTGGGGTGTTATGATATAAGGGTAGCGGGGTGTCACTCCAGGTCTATGCCTCAGGTCAGGCCCAGTTAAAAGATAAGTGTTTTGGCACCAAAAGCTGAGAACTCAATGGTGGCGTTGGCTGCCAACGAAGAGGTGTGAGTGAGATGAGGCACAATGTGGTGGGATGGATGGTGCAAAGGCCTAATGGGGCAAGATGGATAAGACCAACTGGAAAATGAGTGAAAGGTATGGGGCAGAGAGACAATGTGAGGTATGGGGCGGGGAGACGATGTGAGGTGATAGGTATGGGGCAGGGAGACAATGTGAGGCGAGAGGTATGGGGCGGGGAGACAATGTGAGGTGAGAGGTATGAGGCGGGGAGACAATGCGAGGCGAGAGGTATGGGGCGGGGAGACAATGTGAGGTAAGAGGTATGGGGTGAGGACTGAGGAGACAATGTGAGGTGAGAGGTATGGGGCGGGGAGACAATGTGAGGTGAGAGGTATTGGGCGGGGAGACAATGTGAGGCAATGGAGAATAGTTGGAGTCCCCATAAGATTACCTTTCTTGATCTGGAAATCTACGTAGAGGGAGACTGCATTAAGTCAAAAACTTTCTTTAAAGAAGTCGATACGAACACATACATCGACTATACTAGCTGCCATCATTCCACCTGGCTTAAAGGTGTCCCGAAGGGACAGTTCGTCCGACTACGACGGAACTGTACAGATATAGAGGTTTTTAAAGAACAGGCCAACACACTCAAGAAAGATTTTGTCGAGAAAGGGTATGGAGCCACAGATTTAGACGAGACGATTTCTAGTATTATGCACAAAGACAGGGGAGATCTGTTGAAATATAAGCCCAGGACCCAGGAAGATGGGGAGGAGATTCGATTCATATGCGATTTTAATAGTAAAGCAAATAATATTAAAAAAATACTTAAGAAACATTGGTATATTTTAAGAAATGACAGTGATTTAGTGAACTACATAGGAACTACACCTAAAGTAGTATTCAGGGGTTCTAGGAATATAAAATCCAAATTAGTCCACAGTAAAACTAAAAAATCGATGAGTACGGAAAACCATTTTGGGCTTAAGGAGGGTTTTTATCACTGTGGCCTTTGTTTGGCATGTAGGCGCACTGGCAATAAGAGGAGGTTTACAGACACCTATTTTAACCATAAACAGAACAGAACAGTCAAAATAGAGGGTATTTTAAAATGCTGCTCAAAAAATGTTCTATATATGTTACAATGCCCATGTGGCCTTTGCTACATAGGGCGCACTAAGAGGGCTTTTAATGTTAGAGTAGCCGAACATGTCAGGAACATTGGTAATGCTTTCGAAAAACATTCAGTGTCACTACATTTTAAAAATCACCATAACAGTTCCCCTGTAGGATTACAATTTTGGGCAATAAAACAGATTAAAAAAATGGAGGTTGAAGAGGACATGATAAAAAAGTTAGGAAAGGAAGAAATGAAACTTATTTTCGATAATGGTACTCTAACCCCCCATGGTTTAAACGATGATTTCGAAATTATCCATTTTCTTTGATTATTTGATTTTGGGAACTGTTAGTCCCCCTTAAACGTATACCATTGGGGCTATCTTTACATTCAACACCTACATCTATTTAGAACAATCTAGATATTAGAATCTGCTAACACTATTAACCATCATTAGGATGGTATGACACTAGACTATATATATATTCCTCAACACTACTAACCATCATTAGGATGGTATGACACTAGACTATGTATGTATTTTTGGTATATAACACATATGGATGGTCTTTGTACCACATTAGTTTGTGTCGAACACGATAGTCCATATTACGCAGTGGATTTTAGAATTAGAGCTTGCATTTGTGGTTTACTCATTAACATGAAGGAAGTCCATCAATTTATTATCGATTGCCATTTTTCGACTATATGTATTTGTTTTTCAACCCATATACCTCCCAGCTAGAAATCGCTCACTATTATAGAGTAGTATTGCTCTTAATCACTATAGCCTACACCATACAGCTAAATATTACACTGGTATTTATGGTTCATCAACCATTATAGGGTAATTTCCCCATCTATAATCTATTGTAATCCATTGTGGTATAATCTATAAATTGCACGCGGCCCATTGTACATATATAGTCGAAATAAATAAAAATAAAAATAAAGAATAAAAATAGGAATAATATACGCACACACTAATTTTAATTTTAATTTTATTACTATTTATGCAATATTCACATTATTTTATGCATCACACATTCACCGTACTGGATTATTTTTAGTCCTTGCAGTAGTTTAGGTCCTTACACTATATGATTATTATTTCACATTTATACATTAATATAATCAATTTTTAATGTTTTATGATATTAGGTTCTCAAAGAAATATAAGCACAGCACTTTAATAAGAACACGTTAGGTCTTATAATCTCCACGTGGGAATCCAGTGCGTGTTCACTTATATTAATGCACTTTAATATAAAGGGGTGTATATACCTAATTCACTATAAACGCGATAACAATTACACAAATAATATTATGTATGATACATTTTTTGGTCCACAATATTTGGGTCTATGTATGATTTACATATATTTTCTTATAGACCTATCGAAGCACTTTATTATGGATGGGTTTAGATACCTTTATTTGCACATGTAAATTCATCACCAGTCTATCATATAGATTGCATTAGCAATAGTATGATATATTTACCAATCTTAAGATGTATATATGGTTTATTTTAAATATATATACATCCCTTAAATGATATACAATCGAAGAGGACTGGGGATTCTTTAGACATTAGCGATATATTAACGCACTTTATTATGAATGAGTTGATATACTTTCATTTGCACATGTAAACTCACCACTAGTGCCGCATAGATTGCACTAGCAATATTACATATGAGACACCCACCGGTTTACAATTTTTAGGCATATGGTATATTTTATATATTTATCTATATATATCCCCTAAATGGTATACAGTTGAGGAGGATGGGGGATTTTGTGGACATTGGTGGCATTGTATTGATATCATTCTCCCTCTGGGGTTCCTTCCACCATCTGGCCGCTGTGGAGGAATTAAGATGCCACATCATTAGGAATCGGCCGCTAGTAACGCAGTGGAACGCAGGGATATCCGGTTCAGCGATTTGACCCGCACAGTGAAACGCATGGAGGGAGAACAGCGCATGCGCAAGATGGCGGCACCCGCCGCAAATCCAAGACAACCGGACTTTGAGGCATGGAACGCACGCCGGACTAGCAATCAAGGACAGATGGGGACAATTTGGGATGGTATTTTAACCTACACAGTGACCTGGCCTGTAAACCAGCTGATGAAGCCAGTTGATCTGGCGAAACGCGTTCTGGCTACTAGGCAATACCCATAATATTGTTTTTATGTTTTAATAAATTCCATTTTAAAATTTATTTATCCTTTTCCCCGTTCTTCAAAGTCCTGGGAGTTCCAAAGGTTTTTTGGACTTTACCTAAAAGAAGTCCATACGCGCGCTTACCTTGAGCTTGGTCCTAAAGCTCCAACACACGTGAGTTGGCAATTCATATATTGTATATGCTACCATACTTATGAGACCTGCACGAGAAAGTTTCTCTTGTCTTTTTGGGGTTACCTGTGAGAAGATTCTCCCTTTATGGACGAGTATGGGCCTCCTAAGCAAAGAACCTGAAACACCCGAATGCGATAACATCTGAATGCGCTGACCCACTTAGAGCCAGTGTCTGGGCTCTATACTTGTGAGTGTATACATCGTATCAGTATTCTAGATATATACAAACACTCTGCACGATCATTGTTCTGTTTTCTTTTATGATCCATGTGGACGAGTCCATTAAGAGAACTAAGAGAACCACCAGCTACCCTTAAGCGACTTTCATCGCGCCTCCAGATACGTACTGTATTGATTGTTGTTTACTGGTTTGGGGGAAACCACTAAATTTCTGGTGGCTTGGTTTACTGGTGGCGGTATAGGTTTGGGCGCCGTCCATTCTTCGCTTGAATGTGAGGCAAGAGGTATGGGGCGGGGAGACAATGTGAGGTAAGAGGTATGGGGTGAGGACTGAGGAGACAATGTGAGGTGAGAGGTATGGGGCGGGGAGACAATGTGAGGTGAGAGGTATTGGGCGGGGAGACAATGTGAGGCAATGGAGAATAGTTGGAGTCCCCATAAGATTACCTTTCTTGATCTGGAAATCTACGTAGAGGGAGACTGCATTAAGTCAAAAACTTTCTTTAAAGAAGTCGATACGAACACATACATCGACTATACTAGCTGCCATCATTCCACCTGGCTTAAAGGTGTCCCGAAGGGACAGTTCGTCCGACTACGACGGAACTGTACAGATATAGAGGTTTTTAAAGAACAGGCCAACACACTCAAGAAAGATTTTGTCGAGAAAGGGTATGGAGCCACAGATTTAGACGAGACGATTTCTAGTATTATGCACAAAGACAGGGGAGATCTGTTGAAATATAAGCCCAGGACCCAGGAAGATGGGGAGGAGATTCGATTCATATGCGATTTTAATAGTAAAGCAAATAATATTAAAAAAATACTTAAGAAACATTGGTATATTTTAAGAAATGACAGTGATTTAGTGAACTACATAGGAACTACACCTAAAGTAGTATTCAGGGGTTCTAGGAATATAAAATCCAAATTAGTCCACAGTAAAACTAAAAAATCGATGAGTACGGAAAACCATTTTGGGCTTAAGGAGGGTTTTTATCACTGTGGCCTTTGTTTGGCATGTAGGCGCACTGGCAATAAGAGGAGGTTTACAGACACCTATTTTAACCATAAACAGAACAGAACAGTCAAAATAGAGGGTATTTTAAAATGCTGCTCAAAAAATGTTCTATATATGTTACAATGCCCATGTGGCCTTTGCTACATAGGGCGCACTAAGAGGGCTTTTAATGTTAGAGTAGCCGAACATGTCAGGAACATTGGTAATGCTTTCGAAAAACATTCAGTGTCACTACATTTTAAAAATCACCATAACAGTTCCCCTGTAGGATTACAATTTTGGGCAATAAAACAGATTAAAAAAATGGAGGTTGAAGAGGACATGATAAAAAAGTTAGGAAAGGAAGAAATGAAACTTATTTTCGATAATGGTACTCTAACCCCCCATGGTTTAAACGATGATTTCGAAATTATCCATTTTCTTTGATTATTTGATTTTGGGAACTGTTAGTCCCCCTTAAACGTATACCATTGGGGCTATCTTTACATTCAACACCTACATCTATTTAGAACAATCTAGATATTAGAATCTGCTAACACTATTAACCATCATTAGGATGGTATGACACTAGACTATATATATATTCCTCAACACTACTAACCATCATTAGGATGGTATGACACTAGACTATGTATGTATTTTTGGTATATAACACATATGGATGGTCTTTGTACCACATTAGTTTGTGTCGAACACGATAGTCCATATTACGCAGTGGATTTTAGAATTAGAGCTTGCATTTGTGGTTTACTCATTAACATGAAGGAAGTCCATCAATTTATTATCGATTGCCATTTTTCGACTATATGTATTTGTTTTTCAACCCATATACCTCCCAGCTAGAAATCGCTCACTATTATAGAGTAGTATTGCTCTTAATCACTATAGCCTACACCATACAGCTAAATATTACACTGGTATTTATGGTTCATCAACCATTATAGGGTAATTTCCCCATCTATAATCTATTGTAATCCATTGTGGTATAATCTATAAATTGCACGCGGCCCATTGTACATATATAGTCGAATAAATAAAAATAAAAATAAAGAATAAAAATAGGAATAATATACGCACACACTAATTTTAATTTTAATTTTATTACTATTTATGCAATATTCACATTATTTTATGCATCACACATTCACCGTACTGGATTATTTTTAGTCCTTGCAGTAGTTTAGGTCCTTACACTATATGATTATTATTTCACATTTATACATTAATATAATCAATTTTTAATGTTTTATGATATTAGGTTCTCAAAGAAATATAAGCACAGCACTTTAATAAGAACACGTTAGGTCTTATAATCTCCACGTGGGAATCCAGTGCGTGTTCACTTATATTAATGCACTTTAATATAAAGGGGTGTATATACCTAATTCACTATAAACGCGATAACAATTACACAAATAATATTATGTATGATACATTTTTTGGTCCACAATATTTGGGTCTATGTATGATTTACATATATTTTCTTATAGACCTATCGAAGCACTTTATTATGGATGGGTTTAGATACCTTTATTTGCACATGTAAATTCATCACCAGTCTATCATATAGATTGCATTAGCAATAGTATGATATATTTACCAATCTTAAGATGTATATATGGTTTATTTTAAATATATATACATCCCTTAAATGATATACAATCGAAGAGGACTGGGGATTCTTTAGACATTAGCGATATATTAACGCACTTTATTATGAATGAGTTGATATACTTTCATTTGCACATGTAAACTCACCACTAGTGCCGCATAGATTGCACTAGCAATATTACATATGAGACACCCACCGGTTTACAATTTTTAGGCATATGGTATATTTTATATATTTATCTATATATATCCCCTAAATGGTATACAGTTGAGGAGGATGGGGGATTTTGTGGACATTGGTGGCATTGTATTGATATCATTCTCCCTCTGGGGTTCCTTCCACCATCTGGCCGCTGTGGAGGAATTAAGATGCCACATCATTAGGAATCGGCCGCTAGTAACGCAGTGGAACGCAGGGATATCCGGTTCAGCGATTTGACCCGCACAGTGAAACGCATGGAGGGAGAACAGCGCATGCGCAAGATGGCGGCACCCGCCGCAAATCCAAGACAACCGGACTTTGAGGCATGGAACGCACGCCGGACTAGCAATCAAGGACAGATGGGGACAATTTGGGATGGTATTTTAACCTACACAGTGACCTGGCCTGTAAACCAGCTGATGAAGCCAGTTGATCTGGCGAAACGCGTTCTGGCTACTAGGCAATACCCATAATATTGTTTTTATGTTTTAATAAATTCCATTTTAAAATTTATTTATCCTTTTCCCCGTTCTTCAAAGTCCTGGGAGTTCCAAAGGTTTTTTGGACTTTACCTAAAAGAAGTCCATACGCGCGCTTACCTTGAGCTTGGTCCTAAAGCTCCAACACACGTGAGTTGGCAATTCATATATTGTATATGCTACCATACTTATGAGACCTGCACGAGAAAGTTTCTCTTGTCTTTTTGGGGTTACCTGTGAGAAGATTCTCCCTTTATGGACGAGTATGGGCCTCCTAAGCAAAGAACCTGAAACACCCGAATGCGATAACATCTGAATGCGCTGACCCACTTAGAGCCAGTGTCTGGGCTCTATACTTGTGAGTGTATACATCGTATCAGTATTCTAGATATATACAAACACTCTGCACGATCATTGTTCTGTTTTCTTTTATGATCCATGTGGACGAGTCCATTAAGAGAACTAAGAGAACCACCAGCTACCCTTAAGCGACTTTCATCGCGCCTCCAGATACGTACTGTATTGATTGTTGTTTACTGGTTTGGGGGAAACCACTAAATTTCTGGTGGGCTTGGTTTACTGGTGGCGGTATAGGTTTGGGCGCCGTCCATTCTTCGCTTGAATGTGAGGCAAGAGGTATGGGGCGGGGAGACAATGTGAGGTGAGAGGTATGGGGCGGGGAGACAATGTGAGGTGAGAGGTATGGGGCGGGGAGACAATGTGAGGTGAGAGGTATGGGGTGGGGATACAATGTGAGGTGAGAGGTATGGGGCAGGGAGACAATGTGAGGTGAGAGGTATGGGGCGGATAGACAATGTGAGGTGAGAGGTATGGGGCGGGGAGACAATGTGAGGTGAGAGGTATGGGGTGGGGATACAATGTGAGGTGAGAGGTATGGGGCAGGGAGACAATGTGAGGTGAGAGGTATGGGGCGGATAGACAATGTGAGGTGAGAGGTATGGGGCGGGGAGACAATGTGAGGTGAGAGGTAAGGGGCAGGGAGTGGATAGGAATAATACCTGGTTTATAAGGTATAAGGCACATGTATAAATGGGGTGAGAGTGATGGGACAGACATGCAATGTGGAGTGGGAGGAATGCGGCATACAAACAACGTGAGGTGAAAGGATGAGGCAGACACACTATGTGAGGTGGAAAATGGGGCAGACACGCAATGTGCGGTGTGTAATAGGGCTGAGGCACAATTTGTGGTGTGTACGGTAGAGGCACAAAGTAAAGTGGGTGGGATGGGGCAGACACACAATATGGGGAGAAAGGATTAGGCAGAGGCACAATATGGAGTTATTGGGGTGGGACAGACAAGCATATGGGGTGAATGTATGGGGCAGAGGCAAAATGTGGTGTGAATGAGATCCGGGAAATGCACCCTCGGTGGAAACGGAAGTACGCCATATTGGAAACAGCCAGTAATGCATGGACGCAAGTCATTCAGTGAACTAATATTCACGCCGCTCACACAGTTTGAGATTAATGAGGGGAGCTATTCCAATTGATAAAGGCTGCAGCTTAGCGGGCGAAACGCGTCTCGGTACATACAGCTATTCCAATTGATAAAGGCTGCAGCTTAGCGGGCGAAACGCGTCTCGGTTGTTAAACATTCTATTTTATTTAATAAATTCATTTTTAGATTTACCCAAACATCCTCATCAACTTCCTCCTTTGGAATCACTATCTGTATGTCGCGAAAAAGAACAATACGCAGACCAGTTCTGGAGATACAAGATGGGACCCCCTCATACTACAAGAGGTCCTAGGCGTTCATACTGAGCCACCAACCCAGGAAGCTCTGCGACACGTCAGTGTTCCCTTACCTTTGTTTCTAATTTGTAACTATAATACAGTGCTATACTATGTTCGGTTTTATACATTCAAGATATCATTGAGTGTTATACCATGGACCATCACTGCATAAAACTCGAGTTTGATAGGAGGAGCCCCCCGGAAAGGCTTACAGGTGTGTATCGTGAGTCTTGGAGACTCCACCTTTGTGAGTGTTATCATTGAGGAATCCCGTTTGCACGCTATATGGTGCATTATATACTGTGCCATTCGTTTTTATCTTTCCTTTTCTCTTATCATTAGGAGAAATATTGAATATAGCTGGGACAATATGGTGTGATTGCACAGCGCTGCGGAATGTGTTGACGCTTAATAAACAATAATAATAATAATACTGCGACGAGTCGAGATATTTTTGCCAAATAGGTTTGTTACGGGACTATGATTTATTGTTGTTGCATATACTGTCTGATTGTTTATCTTTTTATGCGCTCCCATACACCTCGTGGTGTTTAGAGTTTTTAACTGCTGGAATGAAGGATACACTTGTCTGATTGACTGCAGAAGATACAATCCTGTTATTTATATATATCTTTCTTAGCGCCATTGTACACACTTAATCCCTTGGTTGCACACTTTTCACATGTTCGGTATCCTAGTAGTGTGGGCAGCTTCTACGTTTATTATGGAGTTCAGGAACAAGTTTGGGATTAACACGAGTGGGGTATTTGAGAATACAGGATTTAATATGAATAATATTACCGACAACCCTAATGATCCCATAGAAGTTAAAAAGATCACTAACAGGTTGGAAGAATATCTCCTCAAAAAGAGATTAGATTAAAATGGGACATTAATACTTTGGAACAGTATCTGAAGGATAAGATTACATCACGTGGTTTAAATTGGAAAAAGGATTCGTCACTAGATACAATTAATGATCCATTTATGGTAAATTGATGCGGTAAATTGGAAAGTTTTTCCTTCAAGATGATTGAAACTATAAAACAAAGGAGAAAGGTTTTGCTGACAGCTTTATATGTGGAGACAGAGTCCACTTATGAGAAAGTGACTAACCTGATAGGAGATCAAGAGAAAGGAGAATTACTTGTCAGGATTGAAAATAGTCTAAACAAAATAGAACAAGAGGTTATCAGTAGGAAGAAAAACAAACAGGCCAGAGACCTGCGAGACTACGCCAATAACAAAGTATGGCTATTTATATGCCCAGAACACAGGAATGTCAATAAATCTGGTTCTAGGGCACTAAGAGATGGGAACATACCGCCAATAGAACAAGGCCCACTAGAAAATATTACCATAGGGACTGATATGAAGGATACACTTGTCTGTTGACCTGCAGAAGATACAATCCCCTTATTTATATACTGTATATATATATTTCTTAGCGCCATTCTACACACTTTAACCCCGTGGGGTATACTTTTCAGATGCAATATCATACCTAGACTGTGCGGTGTGTCGGCTTAAGTGGGAGTGACACAGTCCACTCCTCCGAATAGTGCACCAGATGTAAATCCTTAGTAATTGCTCTAAATCTAACAGACACAGTGTGCACTCACCTTCTCTAGAGACCTAATGACCGGCTCTAGTGTAAAGCGCCTTGGCAATCTTTAGACGTGTTGCCTCACCCTCAAGCTGTTCTGATCCAGTGGATAGAGATGGTTCCTCATCTTTGTCTCCTCCCGGGGTCCTCGTTCCACAGGTGGAGAAAATATCCGATGAACACGTTTTTACATTTTTTCACTTCTTTTATGAATGTTAATTTTTTTATCACTTCTTTTATGATTGTATTTTTGCCAGTTTGGCTGGCACATAGGAGCATTATTCTCCAACTTTTACTGTAACTACAGTCATTGGGCTCTTGAGTCAACTTGAGAGCCCAATGTTTGGTGAGTGGGATATTTCAGACACACATTGCGGGGTGAGTGGGATATTTCAGACACACAATGCGTGGTGAGTGGGATATTTCAGACACACATTGCGGGGTGAGTGGGATATTTCAGACACACAATGCAGGGTGAGTGGGATATTTCAGACACACATTGTGGGGTGAGTGGGATATTTCAGACACACAATGGGGGGTGAGTGGGATATTTCAGACACACATTGCGGGGTGAGTGGGATATTTCAGACACACAATGCGGGGTGAGTGGGATATTTCAGACACACAATGGGGGGTGAGTGGGATATTTCAGACACACATTGCGGGGTGAGTGGGATATTTCAGACACACAATGCGGGGTGAGTGGGATATTTCAGACACACAATGGGGGGTGAGTGGGATATTTCAGACACACATTGCGGGGTGAGTGGGATATTTCAGACACACATTGCAGGGTGAGTGGGATATTTCAGACACACAATGCGTGGTGAGTGGGATATTTCAGACACAGAATACGGGGTGAGTGGGATATTTCAGACACACAATGCAGGGTGAGTGGGATATTTCAGACACACATTGCGGCGTGAGTGGGATATTTCAGACACACAATGCAGGGTGAGTGGGATATTTCAGACACACAATGCAGGGTGAGTGGGATATTTCAGACACACAATGCAGGGTTAGTGGGATATTTCTTACACACAATGCGGGGTGAGTGGGATATTTCAGACACACATTGCGGGGTGAGTGGGATATTTCAGACACACAATGCGTGGTGAGTGGGATATTTCAGACAAACATTGCGGGGTGAGTGGGATATTTCAGACACACAATGCAGGGTGAGTGGGATATTTCAGACACACATTGCGGGGTGAGTGGGATATTTCAGACACACAATGGGGGGTGAGTGGGATATTTCAGACACACATTGCGGGGTGAGTGGGATATTTCAGACACACAATGCGGGGTGAGTGGGATATTTCAGACACACAATGGGGGGTGAGTGGGATATTTCAGACACACATTGCGGGGTGAGTGGGATATTTCAGACACACAATGGGGGGTGAGTGGGATATTTCAGACACACATTGCGGGGTGAGTGGGATATTTCAGACACACATTGCGGGGTGAGTGGGATATTTCAGACCACATTGCGGGGTGAGTGGGATATTTCAGACACAGAATGCGGGGTGAGTGGGATATTTCAGACACACATTGCGGGGTGAGTGGGATATTTTAGACACACATTGCGGGGTGAGTGGGATATTTCGGACACACATTGCGGGGTGAGTGGGATAGTTCAGACACACATTGCGGGGTGAGTGGGATATTTTGGACACACATTGCGGGTAGGGATGAGCTGTTCGGGTTCGGACGGTTCGGGGTTCGACCCGAAATTAGCCTGTTCGAGCAGATCGTGAACACCGAACATTTCCGGGTGTTCGCCGTATGTTCGACCACAATGGACCACAATGCATTTTCCCACTGCCTGAAGCTCCTAATTGGCTACAGCCTTGCACCTGACCACAGGTCTGGTGCAAGACTGGTTCAACACTATGCCAATCACCGCTCAGAGTCCTGATTTGGCAAACTTTGCCCGATCATGGGCTCACAGAGCTAAGTCCCGCAGCACACTATATAAGGTTTCCACGGAGCGCTTCTGCACGCATTTCAGAGGAGATTTCAAAGGAGATAGTTGTGTGTGTTGTTACTGCCGGTCTGCCACGCTACTGGGGGGGTCTGGGGGGGTCTCATTTCGACCAAATATCAGGGAATTTAGGTGATGTGTGTCTTGTCACTGTGCCAGCAAGTTTTTTGGGGGTTTACAACTTTATTTAAAACATTTGTGAATTGAGGTGATCTTCTGGGTCTTGTCACTGTGCCAGCAAATCTTTTTGGGGCTCACTAATTTCTTTAAAACATTTGTGAATTAAGGTGATCTGTGTCTCGTCACACAAACAGTACCACGCTGTATTTTGGGGCTAACTAATTTCTTTAAAAAACTTGTGAATTAAGGTGATCTGTGTCTCGTCACACAAACAGTATCACGCAGTATTTTGGGGCTCACTAATTTCTTTAAAACACTTGTGAATTAAGGTGATCTGTGTCTCGTCACACAAACAGTACCACGCTGTATTTTGGGGCTCACTAATTTCTTTAAAACACTTGTGAATTAAGGTGATCTGTGTCTCGTCACACAAACAGTGCCACGCTGTATTTTGGGGCTCACAAATTTCTTTAAATCACTTGTGAATCAAGGTGATCTTCTGTGTCTCGTCACACAAACAGTACCACGCAGTATTTTGGGGCTCACTAATTTCTTTAAAACACTTGTGAATTAAGGTGATCTGTGTCTCGTCACACAAACAGTATCACGCAGTATTTTGGGGCTCACTAATTTCTTTAAAACACTTTTGAATTAAGGTGATCTGTGTCTCGTCACACAAACAGTACCACGCTGTATTTTGGGGCTAACTAATTTCTTTAAAACACTTGTGAATTAAGGTGATCTGTGTCTCGTCACACAAACAGTGCCACGCTGTATTTTGGGGCTCACAAATTTCTTTAAATCACTTGTGAATCAAGGTGATCTTCTGTGTCTCGTCACACAAACAGTACCATGCAGTATTTTGGGGCTCACTAATTTCTTTAAAACACTTGTGAATTAAGGTGATCTGTGTCTCGTCACACAAACAGTACCACGCAGTATTTTGGGGCTCACTAATTTCTTTAAAACACTTGTGAATTAAGGTGATCTGTGTCTCGTCACACAAACAGTACTACGCTGTATTTTGGGGCTCACTAATTTCTTTAAAACACTTGTGAATTAAGGTGATCTGTGTCTCGTCACACAAACAGTACCACGCTGTATTTTGGGGCTCACAAATTTCTTTAAATCACTTGTGAATCAAGGTGATCTTCTGTGTCTCGTCACACAAACAGTACCATGCAGTTTTTTGGGGCTCACTAATTTCTTTAAAACACTTGTGAATTAAGGTGATCTGTGTCTCGTCATACAAACAGTACACGCAGTATTTTGGGGCTCACTAATTTCTTTAAAACACTTGTGAATTAAGGTGATCTGTGTCTCGTCACACAAAACAGTACTACGCTGTATTTTGGGGCTCACTAATTTCTTTAAAACACTTGTGAATTAAGGTGATCTGTGTCTCGTCACACAAACAGTACCACGCTGTATTTTGGGGCTCACAAATTTCTTTAAATCACTTGTGAATCAAGGTGATCTTCTGTGTCTCGTCACACAAACAGTACCATGCAGTTTTTTGGGGCTCACTAATTTCTTTAAAACACTTGTGAATTAAGGTGATCTGTGTCTCGTCATACAAACAGTACCACGCTGTATTTTGGGGCTCACTAATTTATTTAAAACATTTGTGAATTAAGGTGATCTGTCTCTTGTCACTGGCTGCCAGCTATCAGTGTGTCTCACTGAGTTATACCAGAGTTATTTAAATCTTTATATCAGAGTTGAATCAGAGTTCTGTATATATTAATCTATATATCACTCACCATGTCTGAAAGAACAAAAAGGACAGGTAGACGCTCCCAGCCACAGATAAGAGGGCAAGCTGCCCCTGTGTCGGGAGGCTGTGTCTCTGGTTGTGGAGGACGTGGTGCATCCTCTGCAGGGGCACGCTTGTCCTTTCTAACTGGTGCTGGCCGTCTTAAGCAGCAGCAACATACAGAGGACTTGGTGGATTGGCTAACCAGGCCATCCTCATCCTCCGAGTCCTCTAATAGCCAGGCTTCTAGTGCTTTACAGTCCACCTCAGCTGCCAAAGCATCTAATGCAGCCTCCATGTCCACAGCTACTCCTGCCGTAGCCTCGCTATCACACACGGAGGAGTCAGCTGAATTGTTTGACTACAATGAGAGTGACATGCTGCTTGAGGATGCGCAGCAAGTACAGTGCTCTGATTCAATCTCTGAGGTTGAGGAAGGGAGTATAATCAACCTAGAGGAAGGGGGTGCCAGTGATGACACACAAATAACTGGCGCTCATGTTGCCCCAGCAGCTGCAGCATGCTGCCAAGTTGGCTCCAGTGACGAGGAGATAGGGGGTGATTATGATGACGATGATGAGGTCACTGACTCCACCTGGGTCCCTGATCGAACAGAGGAATCAAGTGAGGAGGAGGAGGGGAAGGAGGAGGGGGAGGAGGCACAGCAAACACGAGGCACAACATCCTCTATGACCAACCGTAGCACTAGCCAATCCAAGCCATCAGATGTCAGAGCTGCTCAGGTGCAGAGCGCTGTTGTCTCAAAGCACACATGCAGGAACTCTGCTGTCTGGGAGTTCTTTAACCCTTTCACTGCTGAGGACATGTGGGGAACGTCCTCATTGACTCCTAGGGAAAGATAGGTGGTTCCTTTGAACCCCAATATCTCCTGACTGTTGGCAGCTAGCAGGGTCATGTGTGGTAGCATTAGAAAGGCCAGAGCATGGCCTTTCCAATGATTCCAAGCATGACCATGTTTAAAGTAAAGAAAAATAATAATAAAAAAACAACGCTTTTCTTTTTATTAAGACGTGAAATGGCTCAGCAGTGAAGGGGTTAAGAAATGTGCAGCAGACCGCACCGTTGCTATTTGTAATCTATGTCAGATGAGGCTGAAGTGTGGGAAAGACACCGGATGCTTGAGTACCACGTGCTTGAGACGACATATGACCACCTGCCACACATCCCTTTTGGCACAAAACTTTGTGTACGTCCTCCTCCTCCTCCTCATCTACCCCCACTGTATGTCCTGCCATGTCATAGCCTACAACCTCCACTGACAGGGATGATGCTACAGTAATGGATGTACCAGCTCCTTCACAATGTGACAGTATCCCCATCAGCTGAAGATTTACGCAGTCAGATTACGTTGCCGCATCTGCTGCAGCGTAAGAAAAAATATAGTCCCAACCATCCCCAAGCACAGCGTCTAAATGTGAGCTTAGCAAAATTACTCGCATTGCAGCTGCTGCCTTTCCAGCTGGTGGACTCTGCTCCCTTCCGTGAATTTGCTGAATGCGCTGTACCACAGTGGCAGGTTCCAAAACGCCATTACTTTTCACGCAAGGCCATTCCAGTACTATACCAGCACGTGGAAGACAATGTTATCCAGTTGTTGGGAAAGGAAGTCAGCAGCAAGGTGCATGTCACTTTAGACACGTGGTCCAGCAAGCATGGACAGGGTCGTTACATTTCCTTCACGGCACACTGGGTAACTTTGATTGCAGCTGGGAGGGATCCAAGATGGGGCTCTGTGCTGGAGTTTGTTCTTCCACCACGCCTCCAGAAAGCTGCTTGTATGAGGTCTGTCTGCTCCACCACCACCACCTCTTCCTCCTCCTCCTCCTCCTCCTTCTCTGTCTCTGGTGAAGTGGCAGTTAAACCGACGCCTGACAGGGTCTACGCAATGGCTCAAGCAAAAAGATGCCATACTGTGCTTGAGCTGGTTTGTTGAGGGGACAGGAGTCACACCGGGTCATAAATTTTGTCAGCTCTGCAGGGGCAGGTGCAGAGATGGTTAACACCACGCCAGCTTGAGCTGGGAATGATCGTCTGCGATAATGGCAGCAACCTTCTCTCCGCCCTACGCAAGGGTAAATTGACGCATGTACCATGCCGAGTGTGGCAGATTAGACCTGTATTTCTATATATATAAGGGTCTGCCTGTATATATGTGTCTATCTACCGGTTTATACATATCTCCTCTCCTCCATATAGAGTTATATTCATATTTTTGTCTGACCATTTGGTAAGTTTATCCCCGTGTTCACAGCTGAAATGCAATCAGAAGGTTTAACTTTCTCCCTTGGGGGGAGGATATAACACGTAGCTGTAAAAAGGGAATTTCTTTGTGCACTAACATAGAGAGTCACACCTTGGCAGCCAGGTCCGCCCCAAGAGAGTTGGACCATATCTTCAAAGACAGGAAGCACATCCTTGATCTCTAAGTGGGGTCTGGAGGGAAGAGGGACGCCTTTAGGCAATTAAAGATTAATTGCCAAGCTTACTGAGCACGAGCGAGAATTGCAGTATGGGAAATGAAGTCCAGGACACTGGGCCATTGGGGGGTGGGGGCTGGAAAGATCAGGAAGTTTATAAATTCGGAACACTGACCATGTGCTTTTGCTGATCACTTGGGATTCCTTCTAAAGAGGACTGATGTGTCCATGCTCTATCTCCAGATCCCAGGAGGCACCGATGCCAGTTACTGAGTATTCCGTCGTAAGTAAGGCTCTGTGATTAACACCTTTTTCTTTATATTTTGCTGTGTATTGTATAAGTAATTGATTTATTCTAGTCATAAGTTTTGTTTATGTAACCAAGCACTGTGATTTTTCTATCATAAATAAACCCAAAAAGTATTTAAGTTTTGACTCTGGCTGATAAAATCCACGCTAACTAAGAGATTGGGAGAATTGCTATTTGCCTTAAGCTCGGTTATATATAAGAAATTGCGTGTTGCGGTCGTCATGAAACGGCAGGGAATTGTGAGATCCGTAGTCACTGTCAGAGTCTAGGATAGTGCGGTGGCTAAGCCCTGCGTCTCCTGTTGCGACGCGCGTAGTGTCCGTGAGGACTGGTGGCAGCGTTGCTAATAGAATAAGAAAGTGAGTTCCAGGATTGTGAGAGACGTGGTGAGTACGCGCTTCAGGAGAAGACTTGTGCTGCGTTGCAGTCCTGGGATCAGTATATCGCGCTCTGCGTGCCTGCTGTGAGAGATAGTGTGGCCGGGACGGGTAGAGAAGTGCGCGTAATTATCTGGGTCTAGGATAGATAGATAGTGCGCAGCTTAACCCGGCGTCTTTGCGCAGCAGCGCGCATAGTTGGGTCGTGACAACGAGCACACGTCCTAAATCTGGTGGTACAGCGTTTCCTAACCAAGTACCCAGGGCTGCCAGAGCTTCTCATCCAGGCCAGAAAAGTCTGCAGCCACTTCAGATGGTCATTCCCAGCAAGCGTTCGCCTGGCAGAAATTCAAAGAGAATTATTATTATTATTATTATTCTTTATTTATAAAGCGCCAGCATATTCCGCAGCGCTGTACAATAAGCACAGTATAGACAGGGTTACAATACATTGAACAACATTTGACAAACAGTACAGGAGGAGATGAGGGCCCTATTCCCGTAGGAACTCACAATCTGGGAGGGTTGGGGTTGGAAACAGGAGGAGAGGACTGTAAGGTGAGAGTGATTGATGGTTGCGTCATTGAGTTGGGTGGTAGGCTTCCCTAAATAGGAATGTTTTAAGGGAGCGTTTGAAGGAAGAGAAGTTAGGGGAAAGTCTGACAGTACGAGGGAGAGCGTTCCAGAGAGTGGGGGCTGCGCGTGAGAAATCCTGCAGTCTATCATGGGAAGAGGTGATGCGGGGAGAAGCTAGGCGCAGGTCACTGTTTGACCTTAGGGAGCGGGCTGGGGTGTATTTGGTGATTAGTGAGGACAGGTAGTGGGGAGCTGAGTTAGTGAGGCTTTTGTAGGTAAGGATAAGGATTTTGAACTTAATTCTGCAGTGGATGGGGAGCCAGTGAAGGGACTCGCAGAGGGGAGCGGCAGAGACAGAGCGGCGGGTGAGGTGAATTAGCCTGGCGGAGGCGTTCAGGATGGATTGTAGGGGGGAGAGGTGGGACAGAGGGAGGCCAGATAAGAGATTATTGCAATAGTCGAGTCGGGAGATTACCAGGGCGTGTATGAGTTGTTTTGTGGCGACAGCGGTAAGAAATGGCCGAATTCTGTAAATATTACGCAGTTGGTATCGGCAGGAGGAGGAAAGAGACTTGATGTGGGGGATGAAGGAAAGAGCAGAGTCAAGTGTAACTCCAAGACAGCGAACTTGGTTTGATGGGGAGATGGTGATACCCTCCACCGTGATCGAGAAGTCAGGAGGTGGGGCGGCATTAGAGGGAGGAATAAGTAGGAGCTCAGTCTTTGACATGTTGATCTTTAGGTGGTGGGAGGCCATCCAGGAGGAGATGCCAGATAAACAGTCACTGACTTTGGAAAGGACAGGGGGAGAGAGATCAGGGGTAGAGAGGTAGATCTGAGTGTCATCAGCGTAGAGGTGGTAATTAAAGCCAAAGCTGTTGATGATTTTGCCCAGGGAGGAGGTGTAGATGGAAAATAGCAGAGGACCAAGGACAGAGCCTTGAGGTACACCAACAGATAGAGGCAATGAGGAGGAGGAGTTACCAGCAAAGGACACACAGAAGGACCTGTTGGATAAATAGGAGTCAATCCAAGCAAGTGCAGTGTCACCGAGACCCAGAGAGTTGAGGGTCAGTAGAAGGAGGGGGTGGTCAACAGTGTCAAAAGCAGCCGAGAGGTCAAGCAGGATGAGAATAGAATAGTGGCCGTGTTTTTTAGCAGTTAGGAGGTCGTTGGTGACTTTGGTGAGGGCAGTTTCAGTTGAGTGTAGGGGACGGAAGCCAGATTGCAGGGGGTCAAGTAGGGAATTGGAGGACAGGAAGATGGAGAGGCGGTTGAAGACTAGTTTTTCTAAGAGCTTAGAGGTAAAGGGAAGCAGGGATACAGGACGGTAGTTGGATGGAGAGTTGGGATCTAGGGATGGTTTCTTTAGTAAAGGGGTAACTAGCGCGTGTTTGAAGGCGGATGGAAAGGAGCCAGTGGAGAGAGATAGGTTGAAGATGTGTGTGAGAGCAGGGGTGAGGGAGGAGGAGAGGGGAGGAATTAGATGTGAGGGAATGGGGTCGAGCAGGCACGTGGTGAGATGTGAGGAGGACAATAAGGAATTGACTTCCTCCTCAGTGGTTGGGAGGAAGCGGCAGAGGGTGGCAGATGGGACCTGTGGGAGTGGAGGTGACAGATAACTATCTTGTGTTGGGATGTTGCTTCTGATAGTTAAAGTTTTACTGAGGAAGTAGTCTGCCAGGTCTTGAGCGCTGAAGGCAGCTGAGGGGGGAGGTGCAGGTGGGTAGAGGAGGGTGTTGAAGGTGGACCAGAGCCGTTTAGGGTTGGAGGACAGCGTAGATATAAGAGATCTATAAGAACCGTCTGATCTGTGACATGCCCACCAGGTGGAACTCGACATTAGCAATGCTGCAGCGTCTGCACAAGCAGCAGAGGGCCATCAACGAGTACCTGTGTGAGTATGGCACAAGGACAGGTTCAGGTCAACTTAGTTCCCCCCCCCGCAGTGGCTGATGATCAAGGATGCATGCACTGTACTGTCACCATTTGAGGAGGCAACGAGGATGGTGAGCAGGGACAGTGCATGCATCATTGACACAATTCCTTTAGTGTTCCTGCTGGAGCACACTCTGCAGGGAATTATAGATGTGGATCTAGAGGCAGAGCAGTGGGAGGAAGAGGAGGCCTTTCCTAGCTCTCAAGACCCCAGTCTTTCCACAGACAGCATTCCAGCGGGTCCTACTCAGATCAGACAGGAGGAGGATGAGGAGGACTATTTAAGTAGTGGGGGCATTGAAGGTGGGGATTCCTCAAGGGAGGGTTTTGTGTGCCCAGAAACAGAAGGGCTAGTGCATGGCTGGGAGGAGGAAGTACACGATACGGTCATCCTCGTTGACCAGGAAGACTCGGAAGCTAATGCCACCTCCAACCTACGCTGCATGGGCTTCATAATGATGCAAAGCCTGCTAAAGGACCCCAGGATTCATGCTATCAAGGAGAGGGATCATTACTGGTTGGCAACCCTTCTTGATCCACGATACAAGGGGAAAGTTGCAGAGCTCATCCTGCCCGCACAGAGGGAGCACAGGATGAAAAAACTTGAGGACGCTCTAAAGCGACACTTGTGTAACACCTTTCCAGGCACTGGTAGATTACCAAGTGCTGACACACGTGCTTCTGAGGCTGCGGGTGATCAGAGGAATAGTGTTGAAGGCCAGGGCTGCTGGCCACCGACTCTGTAGACCGGCTGACATTTATAAAAACGAATCAGTCCTGGATCAGCAGCTATCAATCCCCTGATGCTGAAGTAATGGAATAGATCGGGGATGTCCTCTACTGCATTCACAAAACCTCCAGCACTGAACTCTTCCACAATACCACAAAAGGGTTACGGTGTGAAGGCACTTGCTGCCATGAAAGGCACAATATTTGGCTGCACTGACGCCTGTGCCAGATTTATATCATTTTAATTTTTTGAACAGCAGGGTCCAACCCTGCACTCTTCCACAATACCACAGAGGGGTTACTGTATGATAATACTTGCTGGCTTGGCACCAAATGCACAATATCTGGGTGTACTAATGCCCATTACCAGATAAAAAAACTTTTCAATATATAACCACATGGTCCACCCCTGCATTCTTCCACAATACTACAGAGGGGTTACTGTAAGATGATACTTGCTGGCCTGACATTAGCGGCACATTATCTGGGTGCACTGACGCCCATTACCAGATAAAAAACTTTTCAATATAGAACCACATGGTCCACCCCTGCACTCTTCCACAATACCACAGAGGGGTTACTGTATGATGATACTTGCTGGCCTGGCATTAAAGGCACACTATCTGGGTGCACTGACGCCCATTACCAGATAAAAAACTTTTCAATATAGGACCACATGGTCCACCCCTGCATTCTTCCACAATACCACAGAGGGGTTACTGTATGATGATACTTGCTGGCCTGGCATTAAAGGCACAATATCTGGGTGCACTGACGCCCATTAACAGATAAAAAACTTTTCAATATAAGACAGCAAGGTTCACCCTTGCATTCTTCCACAATACCACAGAGGGGTTACTGTATGATGATACTTGCTGGCCTGACATTAAAGGCACAATATCTGGGTGCACTGACGCCCATTAACAGATAAAAAACTTTTCAATATAGGACCACATGGTCCACCCCTGCATTCTTCCACAATACCACAGAGGGGTTACTGTATGATAGTACTTGCATGCTTGGCATTAAAGGCACAATATCTGGGTGCACTGCCACTGACGCCTGTATCAGATTCATATCCTCAGAGGGGTTAAGGTGTGACGGCACTGTTGGGGACGCTAAAGGACCAATTTTAAAGCACCTATTGTTACTTTCATCCAAAGCCTGCATATATTTCACAATAATTTAGCAAAAAAAATCAGTAAACTTTTTCTGCGTGTACGAAAATGTCTCCTGTTTTCATACAGACTGCCGCCCCAAGCAGTTGTTTATAGATAGATTAAAGGAAAAGCATTTACCATCATATGAAACGTCATTTTTTTGTTTTTAAGTGTTTCTATACATCCTAGAAATCCGCCACTTCACGGGCAGGTTATGGGGACCTCCTAGGCATGATATTTGAAGGAATTTTTTATTTCTATTTTTAACCCTTATTTCATGGAAAACTCACTGTCCCTTTAAAAATGTATTTTATTAACTTTTTGTCCTTGTTTCCTGTCCCCCAGGGCACTACCCGGACCCCCATACACCTTTTATGGCAAATATGTAGCATATATGCCCTCTTGGAGGGCTCTCTAAAAACCGAATTTTCAGCCCCATTGACTTGCATTGGGTTCGGGTTCGGGTTCGGACCTGAACAAATGGGAAGTTCGTGTTCAGGGTCGAACCAAACTCGGGGGGTGTTCGGCTCATCCCTATTAGTGAGGTGGAGGAGGGAATGTTTAGATAAGGCATGCAGCTTGTATTGTGTTCTTCAGGCTTACTGAGAAAAGAGCTGGCAGCTGAAAGAGATAAGACAGGGAACTTAAAAGCCTTCTAATCTACCCCCTGGTGATGTCCTCTGAATACATCCCGCACAATACAATGATGTGAGTCAGTGACTGACCCATTCACTCCATTCTATGGCCAAAGCCACATAGTGAGGAGCAAGTGATGGAAAGATACTGGGTGGGGGGTGGCAGCACAAAACACCACACAATGGATGCATCCAGTAAAATAGGAACTAGCTGGGCGAGAACATGGTCATTGACAGCCTGAGCAGAAGAGGAAAAAAAGAAGAGGAATCTGAATTTTCTTTACTGTATTTATTTACTGGGTTTTTCTCTCTTTTTCCCTTCCCCTTCCCCACCCCTCCACCCCTTACCCCACTCTTCTCCCACCCACCCCTTCTTCCTCCCACCCCTCTCCTCTAGCTTGAAATTATTTCGAGTTTTTGAGGGGCTCCATCCCACCGCGTATCCCAGGCCTTAGAGTGAGAGACTAGGAAGTATGGTTTATGATTTGTATGTTGAAGAAATACATTGCACAATGTTTGTTCTTTGTGGTTTTTTTCCTTTGTTCGGTTATATTGTCCTGTTAATGCATTTCGCATGTATCTGATCGTGATACATCACAGATTGATTGTGTGGAAATAAATCTGAATGGATTGAATAAATGTTACCATTTTCAATTAAAAAAGCTGTCCAGGAGTGACTGTAACTCGTTGCATAACCTGACCTTTGTTAAAAAGCCATCTAGTAGGACACGGCACTGGGAGAAGGTTTCTGTGTTAAAACAGACCCTGGGTGCAAAAAGGTAGGAAATTAGAGACCTCATTTGCAAGTCCTACCCAGAGTTCCTTGCTGCATATGGGGAATGTAGCACATGAGCTCTGTAGTGTAAAGCAGTTCTCTGAATTGCTGGGATGTGTACATGTCTTGACCATTTATAAACTTTATTATTTGATGTGTGGAGGCATTTAATCTCACTTTTTGTCCTCCACCATAACTTAAATGTATATATATATATTTGTATATATTCTGCTGTGACTCCCTGAAATTCAAGTTTATTCCTGCGATGGAGCACCTGCAGCAGGGAGTTGCTTTCCAATGAAGTCCAATGTTGAGCACGCTTCATGTTGGTGCCCAAAGTCTATTATTTTAGCCCTAGTTCTGTAATTTAAAAAATGCGAGGCTATATTATATTTCAGGACATTGTAAGTGTTTGGAGCGTGAAGCAAAGGTTTGAGAACGGCTATTGAAAATAAGGTTGGTAAACAATAAGCTGCAATTAACACAGAAATTCTAAGTTCCATAATCAAGTGTGATTTGATACATTTGTTTTACTATCAGATTGTTTAACAGTGTTACAACATATCTTGCTGCTGGTTTACAAATACAGCATTGGAGATGACCACGTGTTCTATTTTACTATTATTACTGTTACGCTCCCTCTTCTGTCTGTTGAAGTTCCTGTCTATGAAGCTGGTTTTTCCATCCTGGGACTTTATTGAATCATCAGCCTGTGTTAATATTGGATAGATCATTTTAATATATTAATTATCCGCTGTTAATATGTAAGCGAGTGCACTGTGCGCCGCTTCCACTCAGATTTAATAACACGAGGGATAGGAGAACAAAAAACAATAAACTCAATTGATTTATTTTATTTATTTATTTATTTATTTATAAAGGATTTTAGCAGGAAGGATACATTGAGATTTCTCTCGTTTTCAAGTATATCCTGGGTTTGGTCGTATGGTAAAACTGGGGGTAATAATTATCCAGATGGCTGTTTACCAGGGGCCGGGGGTAAACAATGGAGAGAAGGATCTTCCCCAATGATGTAGAGCTGGACCAAAGAGGACGATATTCTACTTGTGGTGCTGGGAAGGGTTTATTTTCAGCAAGTTGCCACCTCGTCGCCTGACGATAATGATAACACAACAAAAACATACAGGGTAATTCAAAGAGATTCAAAAAGTCACTGCACGTTCGGTGACTTTTCGTTCTCTTCAATTCGGTTCCTTTTGCCGATCCCATTTCGGTGACCCTGCGGTGTATTCAGCAAGCACCACAGGGTCCCCGAATTGCAGGGAAAAGCTGACGAAAACTAACCGCAAAACCCAGCGATTGCACGCCGAAAACCCGCAAAAACATCTGGATTAACCTGCAGAAAACCACGGAAAAACCAGAGCAGGAGCCGATCGCAGCCTCTGGAAAAAGCTGAGACCGCAGAAGAGGCAGTGAATAAACTAGAAAAACTGTTTGCATGAATGATTGAAAAGTGAAACACTGTTTGCAAAGAAACTACTGAGCGAAAATGTCTGAAATTTACATATGATCCAGGGAATGATAATAAAGAGGGCTGTTACAGAAAAAAGAAGTAAACTTAAAAAAAAAAAATCAAAAAAAAATCTGACTGTTTAGAAAAAAAATCTAGAAAAATGCTTAAAATATCCAAAAAAATCTATAAATAAAGAGACTTTTTACTGTAGAATTCTATAATGAACGGTTTATTAGATATTTAATTAAAACGGGAATATTTTTAACATTGAAGCCTATGGGATTCTCCTGAATAAACCTGCCGAATTAATCCACCGAATGGCAGGGCATTTCGGGAACCTTTCACTGCTGGTTTGTGTTCTCTGAATAGCCGAAGCATTGCTTTTCATGGGGATTTCACTGCCCTCGAACAGGCACCGAACAGGCACCGTATGTGCAGGCAATTCGCCAGGATTTGGCGAATTGCCTGCTCTCTGGATAGCCGAACGGCCAAGAAAGGTAACCGAACACTGATTTTCAGCGTTCAGTTACTTTTCTCCAGCAATTCGGATCTCTTTGAATTACCCTGATAGTCGATTTTTGAAAATTGGGTAAATGTAGACAGTTTGAAAAAAAGTTGTTTTTTAGGGGTTAAAAAAAACACACGTTTAGTGCTATTTTAAGGGTTAACCTTAAACCTGACCTTAAAATTAACCCAAACCCTAAAAATAACCCCAAACCTAACCCTAAAATAAATTGTAACCCTGAACCAATCTTAAAATTAACCAAAACCTTAAACCTGACCCTTAACTCAAACTTTCAACCTAACCCTAAACCTAAACTTAAAATAACCCAAACCTTAAACCTTAAACCTTAACATTAACCCTAAACGTAACACTAAAGTGAATCCTAAACCTAACTGTAAAATTAAACAGAACTTTAAACCTAACCATGAGTTTAACCCTGACCTTAAACCTAACCCTCACATTAACAGACTGAACCCTCAGTTTCACCCCAAACTAAATTTAAAATAACCCAAACCCTAAAATTAACCCTTAACTTAACCCTATAGTGAACCCTAAACCTAATTGAAAAATCAACCAGAGCTATAAACATAACCATAAATTTAACCCTAACCTTAAACCTAACCCTCACATTAACCTGAACCCTCAGTCTAACCATAAAACTAATCTTAATATAACTCAAACCCTAAACCTAGCTTTTAAAGTAACCCTAAATTTAAAGTTTAAACCCTAACCCTTAAGTGGACCCTGGACCTATATGTAAAATAAACCAGGACCATAAACCTAACCATAAAATGTGCAAGTAATCGAGTGACGGGCAACAGAGGGTTGTCATAAATGGAGTTTATTCGGCGCAAGGTCTTGTTACCAGTGGGGTACCTCAGGGGTCAGTACTTGGACCCATTCTCTTTAATATTTTTATTAGTGATATTGCAGACGGTATTAATGGAAAAGTATGTCTTTTTGCTGATGACACAAAGATTTGCGACAGGGTTGACGTTCCTGGAGAGATCAGCCAAATGACAAATGATTTCGGTAAACTAAAAAAATGGTCGGAGCTGTGGCAATTGAGTTTTAACGTGGATAAGTGCAAGATAATGCACCTGGGACGTAAAAACCCAAGGGCTGAATATAGAATATTTGATACATCTGAGGGTTGGGATTTAGGGGATATTATTGCGCAGGATCTAAGGGTCAGATGAGCGCATTTTGTACGGACTGTGCGTCCATGCAGTACGGACGTACTTTCTGACTGACGACAAGGTAGTGGCCACACAGTCCGTTTTTTTCACTGACGGATTTTTTGACTGATGTAGCAGGGAAAATAAATTACAATGAAAGAACATTCTGTCCGTCAAAAATGCTGGGCGTGTAAATGCAGTCCGTCTGACCTCGTTTCATCACTAACACACAAAGCTATGCGGACGTTGTGGACGTGGCGCACTCCGCACGTCCGTTCTAGCAGTATTACGTTCTTGCCTAACCTGCGTCCGTTTGCAGCGTCTGTCAGCCTCCGCACTTCTGTGCGCACGTACTTCGTGTGTTCGGCTCCATTTAACACAATTGTATGCTATCACGGACGTACTTATGTGCGGCAACACGGACGTTAACACTGCGTTCGTCTGACCCCAGCCTTAGTAGTCAATGTAATAGAGCAGCAGGAAATGCTGGCAGAATGCTTGGAAATGCTGGCAGAATGCTTGGTTGTGTAGGGAGAGGTATTAGCAGTAGGAAAAGGGAAGTGCTCATGCCACTGTACAGAGCACTGGTGAGACCTCACTTGGAATACTGTGTGCAGTACTGGAGACCGTATCTCCAGAAGGATATAGACATCTTAGGCTAGGGTCAGACTAACGCATTTTTCACGTTGTCCGTGAAAATGTGCGTTCGAAGAATGGACGTATTTTTTCACGGAATACGCGATAGCGGTCATACGATGCGCAGTTTCATCCGTGATTTTGTACGAATCATCAATAAAACCCTTTTTGCGTCTGGACGTTATGTTGGCCGGACATTAGCAGCGTCTGACGTCTCCTAATCACGCACACACGCCGCTAGCGGACGCAGCGCACTCTGTACGTCAGTACTAGAGGTTTAACGTTCTCGAAAAAATGCGTTCATTTTCCACTTGCGTTGCGCAGCCGGACTTTTGTGCGACCGTACATCGTATATTGGCCGTCATTGCCTGTCATTTGCTGTTAGTGCGGCCGTGATTAAGTGCGCCTGCACGCGCGTTCGCACTGCCTCAGTCTGACCCTAGCCTTAGAGAGAGTTCAGAGAAGGGCTACTAAAATGGTGTACGGCTTGAAGGAGAAAAGTTACCAGGAAAGGCTTAATGATCTTAACATGTACAGCTTGGAAAAAAGACGAGACAGAGGAGATATGATAGAAACATTTAAATACGTAAAGGGAATCCACAAGGTAGAGGAAGGGAGTATATTTAAAAGGAAACAAAGTAGCAAAACAAGAGGACATAGTCTTAGATTAGAGGGGCAAAGGTTTAAAAGTAACATCAGGAAGCATTATTTTACTGAGAGGGTGGTGGATACATGGAACAGTCTTCCAGTAGAAGTGGTAGAGGCCAAAACAGTGATTGAATTTAAGCAGGCATGGGATAGGCATAAGGCTATCCTAAACAAAAGATAAATCCAGGTAAAGTATCCATGTAATTGGGCAGACTAGATGGGCCGAAAGATTCTTATCTGCCGACATTTTCTATGTTTTCATGTTTATATGTTACAGCTTATTTATTTATAAAGGTCTCTATCACCTGGTGTGAGTTAACCCTGGCGTCAGCCTGTTTTCGCGTTAGCGCCAGGTAAATTCAATCTAGCGCCGGACCAACAGATCGTTTGCCTCTCGCTACAAACGGCGAAAACCACTTAGCACGTGGTAATTAAGGATTGGTAGCACGAGCTTACTGTACTTACCGCGTCCTATACTTAACACAGGCAACGCTACAGAGCACTTTCGCTATTCTAACCAACAGATCGCTTGGTCGCGCCACAAATTTTAGTGCCAACAGTAATCACAAAAATGTACCAACTGCTCAACCCTGGTGTTAAAGGAACACTCTAGGCTAAAAATCCCCCCCTTTTTTTAAATTATATTATACCTATTGCCCTACCTAGTTATTCAGTATTTTTTTTTTTTTTAATGTAATACTTACCCTAAAAACCACTTGTTTCCAATGTTTTTTTTTTTTTTATACTCCCCTCCCTCCTCTTCCGTCGTGGGAAATCTTCAACTTGGCTAATGGTTTACGTGAGAAGCGCTCATGCGCGCCTCTCACGTAAATCAGCCAATCAGCAGGCTTCTCCTGGCTCCATCTTCTTCTTTGATTAGTGTTACGCGCAAGAGGATGCTCGCAACACTAATCTCAGCCGCTGCCGCCAGCTACTGCGGCGAGCTGGAGACGTAAAGTCCTCCACGTCTCTCAGCTGTTTCAGCCGATCGGCTGAGCGGAGGGGGCAGCGGAGGAAAAGGACATACTCAGGACATCATGACCACCTAAAAAAGCTTAGGGGGTCATGTTGCCTAGAGTATCCCTTTAACTGACGGAAAAGGAAGAAAAAAGGAAAAAAAAAATGGCAGAAGTCCCAAAATTAGCAGGCAATTAACAGGCGATTGAAAGGAATGCAGCGCAGGTGTCTCTCGGCTCGCTGGATGTACTTTACGTGTAAAAGATGCATTGTATGGTTAAACCAGCGCACTTCGGGGAAACGTGGGAAGATGCATTGTATGGTTAAACCAACGCACTTCGGGGAAACGTGGTAAGATGCATTGTATGGTTAAACCAACGCACTTCGGGGAAACGTGGGAAGATGCATTGTATGGTTAAACCGGCACGCTTTGGGGAAATGTGAGAAGATGCATTGTATGGTTAAACCGGCGTGTTTCGGGGAAATGTGGGAAGATGCATTGTATGGTTAAGGCTAGAGTCAGACGAATGCAGTGTGAATGCGCGAGCAGCCGCACTTTATAACAGTCGTAGTAGCAGCAAATGACGGCCAATGACAGGCAATATACGAAGTACGACCGCACGAAAGTGCGGCCGCGCAGCGCAAGCGGCAATCAAACACATTTTTTTCGAGAACATGATACCGCTAGTACGGACGTACAGCGTGCGCTGTATCCACTAGCGGCGTGTGCGCGTGATTAGGAGACGTCAGACGCTGCTAATGTCCGGCCAACATAACGTCCAGACGCAAGAAGTGTTTTATTGATGATCCGTACAAAATCACGGACGAAAATGCGCATCATATGACCGTTATCGCGTATTCCGTGGAAAAATACGTCCATTCGTTCGAACGCACTTTTTCACGGACGACGCGAAAAATGCGTCTGTCTGACCCTAGCCTTAACCGGCGCGCTTCGGGGAAACGTGGGAAGATGCATTGTATGGTTAAACTGGCGCGCTTCGGGGAAACGTGAGAAGATGCATTGTATGGTTAAACCAGTGAGATTCAGGGAAACGTGGGACGATGCATTGTATGGTTAAACCAGTGAGATTCAGGGAAACGTGGGACGATGCATTGTATGGTTAAACCAGTGAGATTCAGGGAAACGTGGGACGATGCATTGTATGGTTAAACTGGCGCGCTTCGGGGAAACGTGGGACAATGCATTGTATGGCTAAACCAGTGCGATTCAGGGAAACGTGGGACGATGCATTGTATGGTTAAACCAGTGCGATTCAGGGAAATGTGGGACGATGCATTGTATGGTTAAACCAGCACGCTTCAGGGAAACGTGAGAAGATGTATTGTATGGTTAAACCAGCGCGCTTCAGGGAAATGTGGGAAGATGCATTGTATGGTTAAACCGGCGCACTTCGGGGAAACGTGAGAAGATGCATTGTACGGTTAAACCAGAGCACTTCAGGAAACGTGGGAAGATGCATTGTATGGTTAAACCAGCACGCTTCAGGGAAACGTGAGAAGATGCATTGTATGGTTAAACCGGCGTGCTTCGGGGAAACGTGAGAAGATGCATTGTATAGGAAAACCTGCCGTGTGCGAAGCCCATAGGATTCAATGTAAAAATTATTATCGTTTTTATCCTTTATTTATTCAACTGCTTATTTTTTTACTCCGCAGCAAACAGCCTTTTTATTTATAGAATTTTTAGAATTTATTAGGTATTTTTCTGAATTTTTCAGGTGAAATTTGGGGATTCCGACTCTTATTTTTTAAAAAACGAGGCTTTTTTGCAATGGAACGCTTTTTATTTTCAACCATACAATGCATTAGCGCTGGGTCTCAGCCCGGGTCTTAGCGTTTCCCTAGCGCGCTAATGAATCTTGTAAACGGACTAGCACGGACAACGTGATCTGCTAGTGGGTCGTCAGGCGCTACCTTAGCTACGTGCGCTAGATTTTCCATGTAGTGTTGTCGTTTTAGCTCACACCAGCTGATAGAGACCAAAGTATTTTACCAGGAAGGATACATTGAGACTTCTCTCATTTTTCAAGTATGTCCTGGGTGAGTGATAGTGTGCCATTAAGTTCTTAGAGTATATTTTCAACGCTGTCTTTACAAGAGACGATTGACATTAAAACATTCCATTTTATAATTCATTAAAAGCAAACAACCAGCTGACACACTGGGCAAGAAAGTAGAAATCTAAAAATAGTAGATTGTGAATTCACCAAGAAAGTATTCTGTATCTTTATAATGTTACTCATAATTTGAGTTGAGGGAAATGTTGGTGCAGCTAGTAAAAGTAGTTGATTTGGATTCCAGGGAGGCGCAGGGTGAGGGTGAAATTAAATGAGAATATAGCATTCAGGTTAGGGCTTTGGGGATGTAGCATTATGAAGGGTTTAGACTGCGGGGGCACTTAGGGTTATGGGGTCTTACAGCTTAGATGGTTATAGAGTTGATGTTTGAGAAGACGGAGTTAACATTTGTCCCTGTTTTCAAAACTCTGCTGTTTACTTGGAATGGGGCTTTAAAGCTAAAAATTGCACCCAGAAGCCCTGTCGATCAGAAAGCCAGGGAACTACATTTCCTGGCTTCCATTTCAAATAAATTCAATGAGGTCACCTACAGACAGGATATCAATTCTTGCCTTCAAGGATCTGTAGTCTGGGATTTCTGACTCAACCAGGCATCTTGATTATAATATGAAGATATTCAGTCTTGAATGTGATGATGACCATCAGTAGTCTCTCTGTTTAGTTTCGGATTCTTACCGCTTGTCAGTGGAGGTTTGAAAAGACGGAGTTTACATTAGTCCCTGTTTTCAAAACGATGTTGTTTTCTTGAAACATGACTTTAAAGCTGAAATTGCACCCAGAAGCCACGTGAATCAGAGAGCCGGGGAATTACACACACTGGCTTCCATTCCAGGTAAGTTCAATGAGGTCAAATACAGCCAGGATAGAAATGAAATAATCAATCACATTCCATTACATCTAGCGATTAAGAGAAAAAAAAACCATAAGTACAAAGTTAGGCTTTTTTGTGCATACATTTAATGTTGGCGGCGCATACCAGCTGATATTTGCCAAATACACTACTCTGGGAATAATACTTGAATGCGAGTTTACTCTCTTTTCGTGTCTGTGTACATTAGGGGCGATCTTGAACTATTCAATATGTATTTTAGTCTTTTTTTATGCGTTTGTAAATTATGGAAACTGCTTTTAAACATAAGTGGACTCTTTGAGTTTGTGAAATCCTTCCTCAAGACACTCTGGTGGCACCAAGGAGATCTCGTGAAAGCCGTATGCTCTTTATGTTTACCTTGCTGAGTGTGAGAGGCCGCGTGCTAAAGGGAATGTGTGTGAATTTAACAATGGTCATGTATACAAATAAACCGACTTTGAACTCAATCCGCTGCTAGATAAATAAGTGGTAGAGGAAGATTTTATTTCCATTGATCTGGGAACTAAAAAAACTGTGGTGCAATCCAAAAAGTTCTCTCTCCAGGGGCTTAGACGTTCAGGGTAATTATTTTGTATGTTTTTATACATTAGCAAAGTCATGGTGTGGATTCTGCTGTTTGCCCCCAACAACACCCATGGGTAATCATATTTTTGGATTCCGCTTTGGATTTAATGCCATTGGATCCTTAGGTGCTGCATCCCGAGCAGCTTCCGCCCAAAGAATGTGACAACAGGATTCACAAAAGTACTGGAGCAACCAATGAGCAATGAGCGATTCAGAGTTACTTGTAATCCAAGTGACAGGAAAAAATTAATTTGAAAAAAAAAATTACTTCCAAAAGCTTGGGTTTAAAGATTTTTGCGATTACAAAATCACTTTAACGCAGGCCTGTCATCTAGTTAAAGGAAAGTGCACGTGTTTTCACGACATTCCATGCAATGCTTTGGACTCGGGTATAAAACAGCTGAGGTGCACGTTACTGCAACTGGTTTAGTGTTTGCATGTCATGGCAACATCTCAAATGGAAACCAGCTGGCAATACATTGGTGGTGTGTATATATATATATATATAACAGATGAACAGCGGCACTCTGGGTCTTCTCCAAGGGTATACACTTTATTGTTTAAAAGCCTTTTAAACAATAAAGTGTATACCCTAGGAGAAGACCCAGAGTGCCGCTGTTTATCTGTTCTATTTATCATGGTTAGCGTTGCACCGGGTGCATGAACATGGACCTGTGAGTGCTGGATTTTCCCTGTGAATATATATATATATTACCTGGCTAAAAAAAAGTCACTACTTCCTGTACAAGACTGTTATGATCTGGAGTGGCTTCGGTCGGTCAGGTTCAGTTATATTTTGTGCTGAAAAAATGCACTCATGTGACTTCATAAATACACTGAATGAGCAGGTTTTCCCATCAATGGTTTTTTTTTCTTCCCTGATGGCACAGCGGACATATTCCAAGATGGCAATTTCAGATTCAGATGGCAATGCAGATTCATCGGCCTAAATTGTGCAAGAGTGGTTGAGGGAGCATGAGACATCATTGTCACACATGGATTGGCCACCGCACAGTCCAGACCTTAACCCCATTGAGGTTAATCTTTGGGATAATGTGCTGGAGAAGACTTTACGCAGCGCCGCGACTCTCCCATCATCAATACAAGATCTTGCCACAAATTAATGCCACTCTGGACGCCAACAAATGCTGTGACATTGCATGAGCTTATCGACACGATGACGCGGCGAATGCGTGACGCAATCACAGCAAAAGGTGGCACAACCAAGTATTACGGTGGCAAATTTTTTGGCAAGGCATTGTGTATATATACACTATATTGCCAAAAGTATCCGCTCACCCATCCATATGCGAGTTAAGGTAGGTGAGCGAATACTTTTGGCAATATAGTGTATATATCGAAATTGTGCATTATAAAAATATTCCCTTTAGTGCCCGCTATATTCTTGTGTGTGTATATATATATAATTTATTACATCTTAAATTACTAAGCAAGTAAATGTAGCAGATGATGCACAGGTCACTCAATGTATGTTATCCAAAACATTTTTATATTGTTACATGTATGAGACGCACACTCGCTGCCTTATTGAAAAGTAATTATGTATTGAAAACGTTGTTAGGCCCCAAGAATTGCAAAATCAGTGGGAAACGTGAAAAAAAATCTCGATCATTAATGTTTCCTTGTATGGATGACTACAACATAAACAATAAAATGACTTTGAGTCCTTGAAGGGCAAACCTGTTCAAATTCCATTTCTTCTCTTCTGTTTTGCTGTTTTCTGTTTTGTTATGGTCCTGCTTGTATTTTTATTGTTTTTTGTTGTTTCTTTTTAACCAGGATAAAAATAAAAATAAAAAAAAGATCAAAAACTTGGAGGTCTGGATTTTTTGAAAACTGCTTCAGGCGCTGACACGGTTAAAGGCACTTTTGCATTCTTTGCATTCTCCTGAGTGTCTTTTCTAATACTAAATATAGAACAGAACATCTACTGCAGGGGATTTATTGGGCATAGAGGCAAAGATACAATGAATAAATAAACGGAGTATGAAAAATAAATTGACATTTAATGGATGATTGTATCACTGGTGCCCATTAATAAATGATTGTGTGGCTGGCACTAATAAATAGATGATAGTATCAGTGGTGCCTATTAATATATGATAGTATCGTTGGCGTTCATTAATAATTGTATCGCTGGTGCTCCTTAATAGATAATACATCATAGATTGTATCTTTGGTGCTCATTAATAGATGATAGTATCAGTAGTACCCCTTAATATATGATTGGCTGGTGCTCATTAATATATGATTGCATCACTGGTGCTAATTAACAAATGATCGTATCAGTGGTGTCCATTAATATATGATTGTATGGCTGGTGCTCATTAATATATGATTGCATCACTGGTGTTTATTAATAGATGACAGTATCAGTGGTGTCCATCTAATATGACTGTATGGCTCGTGATCATTAATGATTTTATGACTTGTTCTTCTTAATAGATGATTATATCGGTGATGCTCATTAATAGAGGATTGTATCGGTGGTGCTCATTAATAGATGATTGTATCGTCGGTGCTCATTAATAGATGATTGTATCGGTGGTGTCCATCTAATATGACTGTATGGCTCGTGATCATTAATGATTTTATGACTTGTTCTTCTTAATAGATGATTATATCGGTGATGCTCCTTAATAGAGGATTGTATCGGTGGTGCTCATTAATAGATGATTGTATCGGCGGTGCTCATTAATAGATGATTGTATCGGTGGTGCTCATTAATAGAGGTTTGTATCAGTGGTGCTCATTAATAGAGGATTGTATCGGTGGTGCTCATTAACAGATGATTGTATCGGTGGTGCTCATTAATAGATGATTGTATCGGTGGTGCTCATTAATAGATGATTGTATCGGTGGTGTTCATTAATAGAGGATTGTATCGGTGGTGTTCATTAATAGAGGATTGTATCGGTGGTGCTCATTAATAGAGGATTGTATCGGTGGTGCTCATTAATAGATAATTGTATGACTGGTGCTCATTAGTATAGGATTATACCTGCACCTACCAGCATCTCCCTCCACCCCCATCCCTCTCCTTCTCCTCCTTCGAGACACACTGCATCCGCCTGTTCTCTCCTCTGGCCCTCAGGGTGGCAGTCATCTACCGCCCACCGGGACCAACCTCCCAGTTCTTTGACCACTTTGCTACCTGGCTTTCTCACTTCCTGTCTTCTAATCTTCCATGCCTAATTCTCGGGGACTTCAACATTCCCATTGACGATCCTTCCGCCCCTGCTGCCTCCAAACTTCTTTCACTCACGTCCTCCCTTGGACTCACACAATCCTCACTCCTCCCTACCCACCGCGATGGTCACGCTATTGACCTTGTCTTTTACAACCTCTGCTCCATTTCTGAGTTCAACTGTCGCCCTTTCCCCATCTCTGACCACCACCTTCTCTCTTTCAACCTATCTAGACTTCCTAAACACCCTGCTCCCCCACCCCGCACACCCTGCTCCCCCACCCCGCACACACACTCGCAGAAATCTACATGCTGTGGACCCCCATCAATTCTCCAATCTACTTCACCACCTCCCTCACACCTCATCCTTCACCTGCCCTGATGCTGCCACTAATCACTACAACACTACTCTTATCTCTGCTCTAGACACTCTTGCTCCTCTTCGACTCTGTAAGGCCCCACGCCGCCAGCTTCAGCCCTGGCACACCCTCTAGACTCGCTACCTGCAAAGATGCTCCCGCACTGCAGAGCGTGCCTGGAGGAAATCCCGCTCTGAAGCTGATTTTGTTCTCTTCAAGTTTATTCTCCGGTCATACACCTCTGCCCTCCACTTGGCCAAACAATCCTTCTTCTCATCTCTTATATCTACGCTGTCCTCCAACCCTAAATGGCTCTGGTCCACATTCAACACCCTCCTCTACCCACCTGCACCTCCCCCCGCAGCTGCCTTCAGCGCTCAAGACCTGGCAGACTACTTCCTCAGTAAAACTCTAACTATCAGAAGCAACATCCCAACACAAGATAGTTATCTGCCACCTCCACTCCCAGAGGTCCCCTCTGTCACCCTCTGCCGCTTCCTCCCAGCCACTGAAGAGGAAGTCAATTCCTTATTGTCCTCCTCACATCTCACCAAGTGCCCACTCGACCCCATTCCCTCACATCTAATTCCTCCCCTCTCCTCCTCCCTCACCCCTGCACTCACACACATCTTCAACCTATCTCTCTCCACTGGCTCCTTTCCATCCGCCTTCAAACACGCGCTAGTTACCCCTTTACTAAAGAAACCATCCCTCGATCCCAACTCTCCATCCAACTACCGCCCTGTATCCCTGCTTCCCTTTACCTCTAAGCTCTTAGAAAAACTAGTCTTCAACCGCCTCTCCTCTTCCTGTCCTTCAATTCCCTACTTGACCCCCTGCAATCTGGCTTCCGTCCCCTACACTCAACTGAAACTGCCCTCACCAAAGTCACCAACGACCTCCTAACTGCTAAAAAACACGGCCACTATTCTATTCTCATCCTGCTTGACCTCTCGGCTGCTTTTGACACTGTTGACCACCCCCTCCTTCTACAGACCCTCAACTCTCTGGGTCTCGGTGACACTGCACTTGCTTGGGTTGACTCTTATTTATCCAACAGGTCCTTCTGTGTGTCCTTTGCTGGTAACTCCTCCTCTACATTGCCTCTATCTGTTGGTGTACCTCAAGGCTCTGTCCTTGGTCCTCTGCTCTTTTCCATCTACACCTCCTCCCTGGGCAAAATCATCAACAGGTTTGGCTTTAATTACCACCTCTACGCTGATGACACTCAGATCTACCTCTCTACCCCTGATCTCTCTCCCCCTGTCCTTTCAAAAGTCAGTGACTGTTTATCTGGCATCTCCTCCTGGATGGCCTCCCACCACCTAAAGATCAACATGTCAAAGACTGAGCTCCTACTTATTCCTCCCTCCAAAGCCTCCCCACCTCCTGACTTCTCTATCACGGTGGAGGGTATCATCATCTCCCCATCAAACCAAGTTCGCTGTCTTGGAATTACACTTGACTCTGCTCTTTCCTTCATCCCCCACATCAAGTCTCTTTCCTCCTCCTGCCGATACCAACTGCGTAATATTTCCAGAATTCGGCCATTTCTTACCGCTGTCACCACAAAACAACTCATACACGCCCTGGTAATCTCCCGACTCGACTATTGCAATAATCTCTTATCTGGCCTCCCTCTGTCCCGCCTCTCCCCCCTACAATCCATCCTGAACGCCTCCGCCAGGCTAATTCACCTCACCCGCCGCTCTGTCTCTGCCGCTCCCCTCTGTGAGTCCCTTCACTGGCTCCCCATCCTCTGCAGAATTAAGTTCAAAATCCTTATTGTGGCAGATTAGACCTGTATTTCTATCTATATAAGGGTCTGCCTGTATATATGTGTCTATCTGCCGGTTCATACATATCTCCTCTCCTCCATATAGAGTTATATTCATATTTGTGTCTGGCCATTTGGTAAGTGTATCCCTGTGTCCACAGCTGAAATGTAATCAAAATGTTTAGCTTTCTCCCTTGGGGGGAGGATATAACACGTAGCTGTAAAAAGGGAATTTCTTTGTACACTAACATAGAAAATCACACCTTGGCAGCCAGGTCGGCCCCAAGAGAGATGGACACAATCTTCAAAGACAGGAAGCACATCCTTGATCTCTAAGGGGGGTCTGGAGGGAAGAGGGACGCCTTTAGGCAATTAAAGATTAACGACGAAGTGCACTGGGCATGCTCCAGAGATGGGCACTCTGGGGATTGTAGGCAAAGGCTCTGCCAGCTAGGAGGCTGGACTTAGAAAAAGGCAGCCCTATATATTTTCTGAATCAAGCATGGCTCAGGGCTGTTCACTTGGGGCACCTTCTAAAGAGGACTGATCGGTCCATGTCCTACCTCCAGGCCCCAGGAGGCACCGATGCTAGCTACTGATTATTCCGTCGTAAGTAAGGCTCTGTGATTAACACCTTTTTCTTTATATTTTGCTGTGTAGTGTGTAAGTAATCGATTTATTCTAGTTATAAGTTTTTATGTAACCAAGCACTGTTTTTTCTATCATAAATAAACAAAAATGTATTTAAGTTTTGACTCTGGCTGATGAAATCCACGCTAACTAAGAGATTGGGAGTATTGCTATTTGCCTTAAGCTCGGTTATGTATAAGAAATTGCGTGTTGCGGTCGTCGGGAAACGGCAGGGAATTGTGGGATCCGTAGTCACTGTCCGAGTCTAGGATAGTGCGGCTGCTAAGTCCTGCGTCTCCTGTTGCGATGCGCATAGTGTCCGTGAGGACTGGTGGCAGCGTTAAAAATTTTCGTTTTTCGGAAAATTTTCGTTTTTCGGAACATCTGTTCTCCTCGTTTGACACATTTCAAGTCCATTCGAAAAATCAGAAAATATTTTGTTTCGGCTCGGAAAACATTTCGGATCTGAAATTTTCGGATCTAAAATTTTTCGGAAATTCGGCCGCATCCGAAAACACGAATCGGGAAATTTCGTGAAAATTCCGAAATTCCGAAACCCGAAACGCACATCCCTAAGCGTTACTAATAGAATAAGAAAGTGAGCTCTGGGGTTGAGAGACGTAGTTAGTACGCACTTCAGGAGAAGACTTGTACTGCGTTGCAATCCTGGGATCAGTATATCACGCTCTACGTGCCTGTTGTGAGAGAAAGTGTGGCCGGGACGGGTAGAGAAGCGCGCGTAATTATCTGGGTCTAGGATAGATAGATAATGCGCGGCTTAACCTGGCGTCTTTGCGCAGCAGCGCGCGTAGTGGGTCGTGACACTTATCCTTACCTACAAAACCCTCACTAACTCAGCTCCCCACTACCTGTCCTCACTAATCACCAAATACAACCCAGCCCGCTCCCTAAGGTCAAACAGTGACCTGCGCCTAGCTTCTCCCCGCATCACCTCTTCCCATGATAGTTACATAGTTACATAGTTACATAGTTATATAGGCTGAAAAAGACATGCGTCCATCGGGTTCAGCGATAGACTGCAGGATTTCTCACGCGCAGCCCCCACTCTCTGGAACGCTCTCCCTCGTACTGTCAGACTTTCCCCTAACTTCTCTTCCTTCAAACGCTCCCTTAAAATGTTCCTATTTAGGGAAGCCTACCACCCAACTCATTGACACAACCATCAATCACTCTCACCTTACAGTCTTCTCCTCCTGTTTCCAACCCCAACCCTCCTAGATTGTGAGTTCTTACAGGAATAGGACCCTCATCTCCTCCTGTACTGTTTGTCAAATGTTGTTCAATGTATTGTAACCCTGTCTATACTGTGCCTATTGTACAGCGCTGCAGAATATGCTGGCGCTTTATAAATAAAGAATAATAATAATAATAATAATAATAATATCACTGGTGCTCATTAATAGATGATTGTATGGATGTGCTCATTAGACATGTGCATTCGTTTTAGTACTAAAACGATTTAGTCCGAATTTTGGGATAATTTAGTTTTAGTATGACCCAAGAAAAACGAAACTGCCCTAGTCCAAAAAACAAAAGAAACTAAAAAAAAATGCACTACATTTTAGTTTCAGTCCTTTTTGTGATATTACATTGATGAGTAAAAGAGACCAGTAATGAACGCAACATCGCAAAGCTACAGAAAAGGTTTGTATGCATAATCCTTCCCGACCCCTACCCGAAAATCTGACAGTGATAGAGCTCCAGAATACTGACTCGCAGCCCAGACAGCCAGCACAGGAGAGGAAACCTTTACTTAACCCTTGCATGTCTAAGAGGCAGACAAGATGATAAAAGCAGCTGGAGAAGGAAAACATTCAAATAAATCACACTGAAAGCTAATGACAGAGGAGGGCTGGATAGTAAAAACCCCTTTATAACAAGCAGCACTGGGAGAAGAGAGGGACTTTATAAAACGTGTGTTATCTCCCCTCCCGCTCTGCATAATAGGGGCTTAGGTCTGATACATTTTATATTATCCAGGAGCACTATCCCCTTTCCTCATCTATAATACACGTTTTATATAAAGTCCCTCTCCTCTCCCAGTGCTGCTTGTTATAAAGTTTTTTTTTACGTCTGATACATTTAGTATCCAGCTCTCACAGTTACTCTGTCATTATGAGCCTTCAGTGTGATTTATTTGAATGTTTTCCCTAGATTTAAAGTGCTTTATTTTATTATAAAAATCTATTTGCACCAGTTATCTCTTCTGAGCTTTCAGACCGATTTAGGTTAATATTTTCCCTCTCCCCTGCTTTTATATTCCTGTGTCTCTCCCACAGAGATACAAAGTTCACGTAAAAGTTCCCTCTCCTGTGCTGGATAAGCATTGCATTCTGAAGTTCTGCACCCTCCACATGCCAATGCAGTAGGGTGTTCTATACAGAGAGGGACATTAATTAATGCAGGAGGATGTTCTATACATTATACAGAGAGGAGCCTTTTTTTTTTTAGCCCTTTAAATCCAGTGGCTGTGAGCGCTGAGATCGGCTGCTTGTTATATTATCTCTCAGTACAATGTATCAGGCTCAGCTGCTACAGTAACTGACTGTAACAGCGCTCAGAGTTTCAGTAAAACAAGGAAATAATATTGTTCTAACCTCTTATATATAAAATATTATTTACTAGGTTTACTGAAACTCTGAGCACTGTGATGAGCAGCAGTCAGTTACTGTAACAGCTTTGCCTGGCACACTGTGCTGCAGGGACGGGCAGTCAGGGGTGGCAGGGGAGGCAGGGCCTCCCTGCCATTCCAGTAAATGAATGTGCACATTGTGCTGCAATGACATGTATGTATAGTTAATCTGTAAATAAAATGATATTCATTGAAAAAAGTTTTCATACTCACCTCTCCACGCTCCCTTGCTGTGCTTCTCTGTCCTCTGTTTTTTTTTTCCCTGTACTTTCCGTTTGCCAGCTGCTGTGTGTGTGTGATTCACTACACAGACAGCAGGGGCAGCACTCAGCCAGCATAGCCTACACAATTTGCGCAGCTGAACCCTACGCTAATTGTGTAGCTCAAGCTGACTTCCTGGTTCTACGCTTCTCAGTGCCTCCAGAGGCAATTAAAAGCTTGAGCCTATGGGAAAGCTACATTGGTGTCAAGCAATTCTTTTTTTAAAAAAAATGGGCAGAGCTCCCCATGGATTGATTGACGCAGGACCTTGTCAGTCGTGGGGGGGGGGGCGCCAGGCAGAGCTCAGCAGTCAGCATGTGTGTAATAGCTCCCTCTATTAGTCAGTATTGTAAGTGCATGCTCTTAGAACTGTAAAAAAAATGCGAACTTTACTTTATAGTGAAACTCTATTCTCCTATATAACGATAATCAAATGCGTAAATTGCGACTGCGTAACCCTGTGTATACTAGCCAGTGCCTCACCTGCCACCGACCTCACCGCTCATCACTGCTGTGCTGAGAGTAAGTGATAATGTAACAAGCAGCGATCTCAGCCCTCTGAGGAGCCTCTACAATAGTAATTGTATCCACTGGTTTTCGGATGAATGAAATTAGTTTTCATACTAAAGAACTCATTAATAGATGATTATATCGGTGGTGCTCATTAATAGAGGATTGTATCGGTGGTGCTCATTAATAGATGATTGTATCAGTGGTGCTCATTAATAGATGATGGTATCAGTGGTGCTCATTAATAGATGATTGTATCGTGATGCTCATTAATAGATGATTGTATCGGTGGTGCTCATTAATAGAGGATTGTATCGGTGGTGCTCATTAATAGAGGATTGTATCGGTGGTGCTCATTAATAGAGGATTGTATCGGTGGTGCTCATTAATAGAGGATTGTATCGGTGGTGCTCATTAATAGAGGATTGTATCAGTGGTGCTCATTAATAGAGGATTGTATCGGTGGTGCTCATTAATAGATGATTATATCGGTGATGCTCATTAATAGATGATTGTATCAGTGGTGCTCATTAATAGAGGATTGTATCAGTGGTGCTCATTAATAGATGATTATATCGGTGGGGCTCATTAATAGATGATTATATCGGTGGGGCTCATTAATAGACGATTGTATCGGTGGTGCTCATTAATAGATGATTGTATCGGTGGTGCTTATTAATAAATGATTGTATCAGTGGTGTTCATTAATAGATGATTGTATCAGTGGTGCTCATTAATAGAGGATTGTATCGGTGGTGCTTATTAATAAATGATTGTATGGCTGGTGTTCATTAATAGAGGATTGTATCGGTGGTGCTCATTAATAGATGATTGTATCGGTGGTGCTCATTAATAGATGATTGTATCAGTGGTGTTCATTAATAGAGGATTGTATCGGTGGTGCTCATTAATAGATGATTGTATCGGTGGTGCTCATTAATAGAGGATTGTATCGGTGGTGCTCATTAATAGATGATTGTATCGGTGGTGCTCATTAATAGATGATTGTATCGGTGGTGCTTATTAATAAATAATTGTATGGCTGGTGCTCATTAATATATGATTGCATCACTGGTGTTTATTAATAGATGACAGTATCAGTGGTGTCCATTAAAATATAACTGTATGGCTGGTGCTCATTAATATATGATTGCATCACTGGTGTTTATTAATAGATGACAGTATCAGTGGTGTCCATTAAAATATAACTGTATGGCTGGTGCTCATTAATGATTTTATGACATGTTCTTCTTAATAGATGATTGTATCAGCGGTGCTCATTAATAGATGATTGTATCAGCGGTGCTCATTAATAGATGATTGTATCGGTGGTGCTCATTAATAGGCGATTGTATCAGTGGTGCTCATTAATAGATGATTATATCGGTGGTGCTCATTAATAGGGATAAGCTGTTCGGTTCGGACAGTTCGGAGTTCGGACCGAACTTAGCCTGTTCGGTCTGCTCGCGAACTCCGAACATTTCTGGGTGTTCGCCACATGTTCGACCACAATGCACCACAATGGCCCTAATGCACTTTTACACTGGCCTGAAGCTCGTAATTGGCTACAGCTTTGCACCTGACCACAGGTTTGGTGCAAGACAGGTTCAACAGTATGCCAATCACGGCTCAGAGTCCTGATTGGACAAATTTTACCCAATCATGGGCTCACAGAGCTAAGTCCCGCAGCACACTATTTAAGGTTTCCACACACCACTTCAGCATGCATTTGAGAGGAGATTTCATTGGAGATTGTTGTTGTGTGTTCTTACTGCCGGTCTGCCACGCTACTGGGGGGGGGGGTCTGGGGGGTCTCATTTTTGCCAAATATCTGGGAATTGAGGTGATGTGTGTCTTGTCACTGCCAGCAAGTATTTTGGGGATCACAAATTTCTACAAAACATTTGGGAATTGAGGTGATCTGTGTCTTGTCACTGCCAGCAAGTATTTTGGGGATCTCAAATTTCTACAAAACATTTGGGAATTGAGGTGATCTTCTGTGTCTTGTCACTGCCAGCAAGTATTTTGGGGGTCACAAATTTCTACAAAACATTTTGGAATTGAGGAGATCTGTGTCTTGTCACTGGCTGCCAGCAAGTATTTTGAGGATCACAAATTTCTACATAACAATTGGGAATTGAGGTGATATTCTGTGTCTTGTCACTGCCAGCAAGTATTTTGGGGTCACAAATTTCTACAAAACATTTGGGAATTGAGGTGATGTGTGTCTTGTCACTGGCTGCCAGCAAGTATTTTGGTGATCACAAATTTCTACAAAACATTTGGGAATTGAGGTGATCTGTGTCTTGCCACTGCCAGCAAGTATTTTGGGGGTCACACATTTCTACAAAACATTTGGGAATTGAGGTGATCTGTGTCTTGTCACTGCCAGCAAGTATTTTTGGGGTCACAAATTTCTACAAAACATTTGGGAATTGAGGTGATCTGTGTCTTGTCACTGCCACCAAGTATTTTGTGGGATCACAAATTTCTACATAACAAAAATGGGAATTGAGGTGATCTGTGTCTTGTCACACAGCCAGTGCCACGCAGTATTTTGGGGGTCACAAATTTCTACAAAATATTTGGGAATTGAGGTGATCTGTGTCTTGTCACACAGCCAGTACCATTCAGTATTTTGGGGGTCACTAATTTCTACAAAACATTTGGGAATTGAGGTGATCTGTGTCTTGTCACTGGCTGCCAGCAAGTATTTTGGGGGTCACAAATTTCTACAAAACATTTGGGAATGGAGGTGATCTGTGTCTTGTCACTGGCTGCCAGCAAGTATTTTGGGGGTCACAAATTTCTACAAAACATTTGGGAATTGAGGTGATCTGTGTCTTGTCACTGGCTGCCAGCAAGTATTTTGGGGATCACAAATTTCTACAAAACATTTGGGAATTTAGGTGATCTGTGTCTTGTCACTGGCTGCCAGCAAGTATTTTGGGGATCACAAATTTCTACAAAACATTTGGGAATTGAGGTGATCTTCTGTGTCTTGTCACTGCCAGCAAGTATTTTGGGGGTCACAAATTTCTACAAAACATTTGGGAATTGAGGTGATCTGTGTCTTGTCACTGCCAGCAAGTATTTTGTGGGTCACAAATTTCTACAAAACATTTGGGAATTGAGGTGATCTGTGTCTTGCCACTGGCTGCGAGCAAGTATTTTGGGATCACAAATTTCTACATAACATTTGGGAATTGAGGTGATCTTCTGTGTCTTGTCACTGTCAGCAAGTATTTTGGGGGTCACAAATTTCTACAAAACATTTGGGAATTGAGGTGATCTTCTGTGTCTTGTCACTGCCAGCAAGTATTTTGGGGGTCACTAATTTCTACAAAACATTTGGAAATTGAGGTGATCTGTGTCTTGTCACACAGCCAGTGCCACGCAGTATTTTGGGGGTCACAAATTTCTACAAAATATTTGGGAATTGAGGTGATCTGTGTCTTGTCACACAGCCAGTACCACACAGTATTTTGGGGGTCACTAATTTCTTCAAAACATTTGGGAATTGAGGTGATCTGTGTCTTGTCACACAGCCAGTGCCACACAGTATTTTGGGGGTCACAAATTTCTACAAAATATTTGGGAATTGTTATAATCCATGTGTTCTCACTGGCTGCCACCCATCAGGGGGTCTCACTGATTTATAGGAGGTTTCTGAAATTTGTAATCTGTGGCTTCTCACTGCCACCCATCAGGGGGTCCCACATACTTCTAGCAGATTTATGCGAATTGTAATCTGTGTCTTCTCACTGCCACCCATCAGGGGGTCACACTGATTTATTGGAGGTTTCTGAGATTTGTAATCTGTTGCTTCTCACTTTCACCCATCAAGGGGTCACACTGATTTATAGGAGGTTTCTGAGACTTGTAATCTGTGGCTTCTCACTGCCACCCAACAAGGGATCACACTGATTTATAGGAGGGAATTGTAATCTGTGTCTTGTCACTGGTGTCTCACTGAGTTATACCAGAGTTCTGTAAATCTTTAATCTTTATACCAGAGTTGAATCAGAGTTCTGTATATATTTAATCTATATATAACTCACCATATCTGAAAGAACAAAAAGGACCGTCAGACGCTCCCAGACACAGATAAGCGGGCAAGCAGCCCCTGTGTCGGGAGGCTGTGCCTCTGGTCATGGTGGACGTGGTGCATCCTCTGCAGGGGCCCGCTTGTCCTTTCTAACTGGTGCTGGCCGTCTTCTTAAGCAGCAGCAACATACAGAGGATTTGGTGGATTGGCTAACCAGGCCATCCTCATCCTCCGAATACTCTGCCAGCCAGACTTGTAGTGCTTTACAGTCCACCTCAGCTGCCAAAGCATCTAATGCAGCCTCCATGTCCACAGCTACTCCTGCCGTAGCCTCGCTATCACACACGGAGGAGTCAGCTGAATTGTTTGACTACAATGACAGTGACATGCTGCTTGAGGATGCGCAGCAAGTACATTGCTCTGATTCAATCTCTGAGGTTGAGGAAGGGAGTATAATCAACCTAGAGGAAGGGGGTGCCAGTGATGACACACAAATAACTGGCACTCATGTTGCCCCAGCAGCTGCAGCATACTGCCAAATTGGCTCCAGTGACAAGGAGATAGGGGGTGAAGATGACATTGATGACGAGGTCACTGACTCCACCTGGGTGCCAGATCGAACAGAGGAATCAAGTGAGGAGGAGGGGGAGGAGGAGGAGGAGGCGGAGGCAAAGCAAACACAAGTCACAACATCCTCTATGACCAACAGTAGCACTAGCCAGTCCAAGGCATCAGATGTCAGATCTGCTCCGGTGCAGAGCGCTGTTGTCTCAAAGCACACATGCAGGAACTCTGCTGTCTGCTGGGAGTTCTTTAAGAAATGTGCAGCAGAGCGCACTGTTGCTATTTGTAACGAATGTCAGATGAGGCTGAAGCGTGGGAAAGACACCAGACACTTGGGTACCACATGCTTGAGGCGACATATGAACACCTGCCACACATCCCGTTGGCGCAAAACTTTGCGTAGGTCCTCCTCCTCCTCATCTGTCTCTACCCCCACTGTATGTCCTGCCATGTCATTGCCTACAACCTCCACCGACAGGGATGATGCTACAGTAATGGATGTACCAGCTCCTTCCTCACAATGTGACATCATCCCATCAGTTGAAGATTTAGGCAGTCAGATTACGTTGCCGCAGCTGCTGCAGCGTAAGAAAAAATATAGTCCCAACCATCCCCAAGCACAGCGTCTAAATGCCAGCTTAGCAAAATTACTCGCATTGCAGCTGCTGCCTTTCCAGCTGGTGGACTCTGCTCCCTTCCGTGAATTTGCTGAATGTGCTGTACCACAGTGGCAGGTTCCAAAACGCCATTACTTTTCACGCAAGACCATTCCAGCACTATACCAGCACATGGAAGACAATGTTATCCAGTCATTGGGAAAGGCAGTCAGCAACACGGTGCATGTGACTTTAGACATGTGGTCCAGCAAGCATGGACAGGGTCGTTACATTTCCTTCACGGCACACTGGGTAACTCTGATTGCAGCTGGGAGGGATCCAAGATGGGGCTCTGTGCTGGAGCTTGTTCATCCACCACGCCTCCAGAAAGCTGCTTGTATGAGGTCTGTCTCCTCCACCACCACCACCTCTCCCTCTTCCTCCTCCTCCTTCTCTGTCTCTGGCAAAGTGGCAGTTAAACCGACGCCTAACAGGGTCTACGCAATGGCTCAAGCAAAAAGAAGCCATACTGTGCTTGAGCTGGTTTGTTTAGGGGACAGGAGCCACACCGGGCCAGAATTTCTGTCAGCTCTGCAGGGCCAGGTGCAGAGATGGTTAACACCACGCCAGCTTCAGCTGGGAATGATCGTCTGTTATAATGGCAACAACCTTCTCTCTGCCCTACGCAAGGGTAAATTGACGCATGTACCATGCCTAGCACACGTCCTAAATCTAGTGGTACAGCGTTTCCTAACCAAGTACCCAGGGCTGCCAGAGCTTCTCAGCCAGGCCAGAAAAGTCTGCAGCCACTTCAGACGGTCATTCCCAGCAAGCGTTCGCCTGGCAGAAATTCAAAGAGAATTCCACCTTCCCGCAAACCGTCTGATCTGTGACATGCCCCCCAAGTGGAACTTGACTTTAGCAATGCTGCAACATCTGCACAAGCAGCAGAGGGCCATCAACGAGTACCTGTGTGAGTATGGCACAAGGACAGGTTCAGGTCAACTTGGTTTTGCCCCCCCGCAGTGGCTGATGATCAAGGATGCATGCACTGTACTGTCACCATTTGAGGAGGCAACGAGGATGGTGAGCAGGGATAGTGCATGCATCAGTAACACAATTCCTTTAGTGTTCCTGCTGGAGCACACTCTGCAGGGAATTATAGATGTGGCTCTAGAGGCAGTGCAGCGGGAGGAAGAGGAGGGCTTCCCTAGCTCTGAAGGCCCCAGTCTTTCCGCAGACAGCATTCCAGCGGGTCCTACTCAGATCAGACAGGAGGAGGATGAGGAGGAGGAGGAGGAATATTTAAGTAGTGGGGGCATTGAAGGTGGGGATTTCCTCAAGGGAGGGTTTCGTGCGCCCAGAAACACAAGGGCTAGTGCGTGGCTGGGAGGAGGAAGTGCACGATGGGGTCATCATCATTGACCAGTTAGACTCGGAAGCTAATGCCACCTCCAACCTACGCTGCATGGGCTCCCTTATAATGCAAAGCCTGCTAAAGGACCCCAGGATTCGCGCTATCAAGGAGAGGGATCATTACTGGTTGGCAACCCTTCTTGATCCACGATACAAGGGTAAAGTTGCAGAGCTCATCCTGCCCACACAGAGGGAGCACAGGATGAAAAAACTTGAGGACGCTCTAAACCGACACTTGTGTAACACCTTTCCAGGCACTGGTAGGTTACCAAGTGATGACACACGTGCTTCTGAGGCTGCGGATGTCAGAGGAATAGTGGTGAAGGCCAGGGCCGCTTGACTGATGCATTTTTAATTTTTTTTAGTCCACGACGCCCAGGGACGTCAAATGTAGGCACCCATTGCCGGCGTCTTCACCATATGATGCAGGACTACCTAGGGGCAAGGGCAGACCTGGATACCTTTCCAGCAGATGATCCACTGGCTTACTGGGTGTTGAGATTGGATCACTGGCCAGAACTTAGCCAATATGCTATGCAGCTACTAGGTTGCCCTTCATCCAGCGTGCTTTCTGAAAGGATGTTCAGTGCCGCTGGAGGTTTTGTCACAGACAAAAGAGTGCGTCTGTCCACCGACTCTTTAGACCAGCAGACATTTATAAAAATGAATCAGTCCTGGATCAGCAGTTATCAATCCCCTGATGCTGACGTAACGGAATAGATCGGGGATGTCTTCTGCATTCACAAAACCTCCAGCACTGAACTCTTCCACAATACCACAAAAGGGTTACGGTGTGAATGCACTTGCTGCCATGAAAGGCACAATATTTGGCTGCACTGACGCCTGTGCCAGATTTATATCATTTACATTTTTTGAACCGCAGGGTCCAACCCTGCACTCTTCCACAATACCACAAAAGGGTTACGGTGTGATGCACTTCTCTGCCATGAAAGGCGGAATATTTGGCTGCAATTACGCCTGTGCCACATCTATATCATTTTAATTTTTTGAACCGCAGGGTCCAACCCTGCACTCTTCCACAATACTACAGAGGGGTTACTGTATGATAGTACTTGCTGGCAGTCTGGCACCAAAAGCACAATATCTGGGTGCACTGACTCCTTTACCAGATTCATATCTTTTTAAAATAGGACCACATGGTCCACCCCTGCATTCTTCCACAATACTACACAGGGGTTACTGTATGTTGATACTTGCTGGCCTGGCAGTCTGGCACCAAAGGCACAATATCTGGGTGCACTGACACCTTGACCAGAATCATATCTTTTTAATATAGGACCACATGGTCCACCCCTGCATTCTTCCACAATACTACAGAGGGGTTACTGTATGATGATACTTGCTGGCCTGGCAGTCTGGCACCAAAGGCACAATATCTGGGTGCACTGACGCCTTGACCAGAATCATATCTTTTTAATATAGGACCACATGGTCCACCCCTGCATTCTTCCACAATACTACAGAGGGGATACTGTATGATAGTACTAGCAGGCCTGGCACCAAAAGCACAATATTTGGGTGCACTGCCACTGACGCCTGTATCAGATTCATATCCTCAGAGGGGTTACGGTGTGACGGCACTGTTGCCGACGCTAAAGGCCCAATTTTAAAGCACCTATTGTTACTTTCATCCAAAGCCTGCATAAATTTCACAATAATTTAGCCAAAAAATCACTAAACTTTTTCTGCGTGTCCGAAAATGTCTCCTCTTTTCATACATACTGCCGCCCCAAGCAGTTGTTTATGGATAGATTAAAGGAAAAGCATTTACCGTCATTTGAAACGTAATTTTTTTGTTTTTAAGTGTTTCTATACATCCTAGAAATCCGCCACTTCACGGGCAGGTTATGGGGTCCTCCTAGGCACGATATTTGAAGAAATTTTTTGTTTTTATTTTTAATCCTTATTTCATGGAAAACTCACTGTCCCTTTAAAAACGTTTTTTTTTTTACTTTTTGTCCTTCTTTCCTGTCCCCCAGGGCACTGCACGGACCCCCATACACCTTTTATGGCAAATATCTAGCATATCTGCCCTCTTGGAGGGCACTCTAAAAACTGAATTTTGAGCCCCATTGACTTGTATTGAGTTCGGGTTCGGGTTCGGATTCGAACATTTGGAAAGTTCGGGTTCGTTTACGAACCGAACTCGGGCGTGTTCGGCTCATCCCTACTCATAAATAGATGATTGTATCGGTGGTGCTCATTAATAGATGATTATATATCGGTGGTGCTCATTAATAGACGATTGTATCAGTGGTGCTCATTAATAGAGGATTGTATCGGTGGTGCTCATTAATAGAGGATTGTATCGGTGGTGCTCATTAATAGAGGATTGTATCGGTGGTGCTCATTAATATGATTGTATGGCTGGTGCTTATTAAAAAATTATTGTATGGCTGGTGCTCATTAATATATGATTGCATCACTGGTGTTTATTAATAGATGACAGTATCAGTGGTGTCCATTAAAATATGACTGTATGGCTGGTGCTCATTAATGATTTTATGACTTGTTCTTCTTAATAGATGATTGTATCGGTGATGCTCATTAATAGAGGATTGTATCGGTGGTGCTCATTAATAGACGATTGTATCAGTGGTGCTCATTAATAGAGGATTGTATCGGTGGTGCTCATTAATAGAGGATTGTATCGGTGGTGCTCATTAATAGAGGATTGTATCGGTGGTGCTCATTAATAGATGATTATATATCGGTGGTGCTCATTAATAGATGATTGTATCGGTGGTGCTCATTAATAGAGGATTGTATCGGTGGTGCTAATTAATAGAGGATTGTATCAGTGGTGCTCATTAATAGAGGATTGTATCGGTGGTGCTCATTAACAGATGATTGTATCAGTGGTGCTCATTAATAGAGGATTGTATCGGTGGTGCTCATTAATAGATAATTGTATGACTGGTGCTCATTAGTATATTATTGTGTGGATGTGCTCATTAGTATAGGATTGTATCACTGGTGCTCATTAATAGATGATTGTATGGATGTGCTGCTCATTAGTATTTGATTATATAACTGGTGCTCATTAATAGATGATTGTATCACTGGTGTTTATTAATAGATGATTTTGGCTGGTGCTCATTAGTATATGATTATATCGCTGGTGCTCATTGATAAATGATGGCATCACTGGTGCTCATTAATTGATGATTGTATGGCTGGTGCTCATTCGTATATGATTGTATCACTGGTGTTTATTAATAGATGATTGTATCACTGGTGCTCATTAACAGATGATTGTCTCACTGGTGCTCGTTAATAGATGATTGTATGGCTTTGCTCATTAATAGATGATTGTATCACTGCTGCTCGTTAATAGATGATTGTATGGCTGGTGTTGATTAATATATGATTGTATCAGTGGTGCCCATTAATAGATGATAGTATCACTGGTGCTCATTGATAAATGATAGCATGGCTAGTGTTGATTAATAGATGATTGTATTGTTGGTGCCCGGTAATAGATGCTCATATTGCTTGTGCTAATTATTAGTTGATTGTATGGCTGGTAATCATTAATATATGATTGTATGGCTGGTAATCATTAATATATGATTGTATGGGTGTGCACATTAATAGAAGAATCACCATAAAATGTCCTCCTGGATCCTTATCTGCTCCTCTGGCCTCATTCCCATCTCTTCAATTCCGTGACTTTTTGTTTTTAATAAAATTATTTACATGTATTTATCTTTATGGCCTGCTTTGTTATAGATGTCAAGGCCAAACTTAGGAAGGAACAACAGAACTAGACGGACACTTTTCTGTTTGATTTTGTTTTATTTGTGTTATTATGGCAATCCGGTGCCTTGGTGCTACAATAACCACATAGAGAAAGCTGAGACAAGGCTTGTTTTGCCACAAAGGTGCACTACTGTCACCTGCGCTTAATGCATCAGGTGAGCATTAATAAACAAACGTTTAGGGTATGGAACCCTACAGCAAGGTCAATATATGGTAATCAGAGCTTTTAATGTGTCCATCTAGAAATCACTATCAGGGTTATTCAGAGAGCGTGAAAAGCAGGAGAATGACTGGAGAATGAAAAATTCTAGGTCAAAATATTCTAGGTCAAAATTCTCCCTTTCATCTCACTTTCCAAATCGGCTATTTTGACCTAGAATTTTCATTCTCCAGTCATTCTCCTGCTTTTCACGCTCTCTGAATAACCCTATATATGTTTATTCAAGTCTTCTATTAGACTTTGTTACTGTGTATGTGGTGTGTGTGTGTGTTTATAAGTGTTTGTAGAATATGCATAGTGTGTGTGGTGGGTTTGTTGTGTATATCTGTGTGTGTAGTTTGTGTATATATTGTATGTATGGTTTTCTGTGTATATGTGTTAGTGGTATATGCATAGTGTGTGATCAGGGGCATCGTAACTTGGGGGCAGGGGAAACACGTCACCAGCCAAGTTCTCGCGAGATCGCGGCTGGTCACGTGGCTCCCTCAGGCGAGCGCCCAAGCTCCATGCCACCGGACACTCAGAGTGAGCAGAACACGTGGCGCAGGAGGTGAGATGGGGGCATTATCCATGAACTGGGGGCATTATCCATGAGCTGGGGCATATCCATGAGCTGGGGCAGTGTATCCATGAGCTGGGTCATATCCATGAGCTGGGGCAGTATATCCATGAGCTGGGGCAGTATCCATGTGCTGGGGCAGTATCCATGTGCTGGGGCATTATCCATGAGCTGGGGCATTATCCATGAGCTGGGGCAGTATATCCATGAGCTGGGGCATATCCATGAACTGGGGCAGTATATCCATGTGCTGGGGTAGTATCCATGAGCTGGGGCAGTATATCCATGAGCTGGGGCAGTATCCATGTGCTGGGGCATATCCATGAGCTGGGGCAGTATATCCATGAGCTGGGGCATATCCATGAGCTGGGGCAGTATATCCATGTGCTGGGGCAGTATCCATGAGCTGGGGCAATATATCCATGAGCTGGGGCAGTATCCATGTGCTGGGGCAGTATCCATGAGCTGGGGCAGTATATCCATGAGCTGGGGCAGTATATCCATGAGCTGGGGCATTATCCATGAGCTGGGGCAGTATATCCATGAGCTGGGGCATTATCCATGAGCTGGGGCATTATCCATGAGCTGGGGCATATCCATGAGCTGGGGCATATCCATGAGCTGGGGCAGTATATCCATGTGCTGGGGCAGTATCCATGTGCTGGGGCATATCCATGAGCTGGGGCAGTATCCATGAGCTGGGGCATTATCCATGAGCTGGGGCATATCCATGAGCTGGGGCATATCCATGAGCTGGTGCATTATCCATGAGCTGGGGCAGTATCCATGAGCTGGGGCATATCCATGATCTGGGGCAATATCAATGAGAGGAGCTGGGGGCATAGCCATGAGAGCAGCTGGGGCAGTATATCCATGAGAAGAGCTGGGGCAAAATCCATGAGAGGAGCTGGGGCAGTATATCCATGAGAGGAGCTGGGGCAATATCCATGAGAGGAGCTGGGGCAATATCCATGAGAGAAGCTGGGGCAATATCCATGAGAGGAGATGGGGCAATATCCATGAGAGGAGCTGGGGCAATATCCATGAGAGCTGCTGGGGCATATCCATGAGAGCTGCTGGGGCATATCCATGAGCTGGGGGCAATATACATGAGAGCTGCTGGGGCATATCCATGAGCTGGGGGCAATATCCATGAGAGCTGCTGGGGCATATCCATGAGAGCTCCTGGGGCATATCCATGAGAGCTGGGGCATATTCATGTGAGCTGGGGCAGTATCCATGTGTGCTGGGGGAAGTATCCATGTGTGCTTGGGGCAGTATCCATGTGTGCTGGGGGCATATCCATGAGAGCTGGGGCAATATCCAAGTGTGTGCTGGTCTGGGGGCAATATATCCATGTGTGAGCTGGTCTGGGGCAATATATCCATGTGTGAGCTGGTCTGGGGCAATATATCCATGTGTTAGCTGGTCTGGGGCAATATATCCATATGTGAGCTGAGGCGCAATATATCCATATGTGAGCTGGGACAATATATATCCATGGGTGAGCTGCTGGGGGGCAATATATAATTGTGAACTGGGGCAATATATCCATATGTGAGCTGGGGGCAATATATCCATATGTGAGCTGGGGCAATATATATCCATGGGTGAGCTGCTGGGGGTAATATATCCAGAGCTGCAGGGGACAATATATATCCATATGTGCTTTCACTGCCTTCGAACAGGCACCGTACTTGCTGGCAGTTGGCAAAAATTTGTGTGAGCATATGAGAGAGCTCCACAGCAATAAACCTCACAGTAATGTGCGCTGTGTGTATGAGCATTCAGTGTTATATGGGAGTACTGATTTAGGAGTAAGAGTAGTTAAAAAAAATCCGTAAAACTCAGGGGGGGGGTGACACCATAAGTTACCGCACCGGTTGACACCAACCCTAGTGACGCCACTGTGTGTGATGTGTATATCTTTATGTATGTATATATCTGTGGTTATGTGTTTGTGGTGTGTGTATATATGTATGGTTTTATGTGTATATGTGTGTGTAGTATATGCATAATGGGTGATGTGTATATCTTCATGTATGTATATATCTATGGTTGTGTGTGTGTGTATATATGTATGGTTTTGTGTGTGGTGTGTATATATGTACGGTTTTGTGTGTATATGTGTGTGTAGTATATGCATAATGGGTGATGTGTATATCTTCATGTATGTATATATCTGTGGTTATGTGTGTGTATATATGTATGGTTTTGTGTGTATGGTGTGTATATACGTATGGTTTTGTGTATATGTGTTAGTGGTATATGCATAGTGTGTGATGTTTATACCTTTATGTGTATGTATATATCTGTGGTTATGTGTGTGGTGTGTATATATGTATGGTTTTGAGTGCATGGTGTATATATATGTATGGTTTTGCGTGTATATGTGTTTGTGGTATGCATAGTGTGTGATGTGTATATCTTCATGTATGTATATATCTGTGGTGTTATGTGTGTGGTGTGTGTATCTAGTAGTGTGTACATATCAGCTGTGTACATAGCTGTGTATTTGTGCGATGTGTGTGTATATAGGTTAAATATAAATGAATGCTAATATATTCAGGGCAGAGGTGTGGAATCTTGGTGACTGATTTCCCACACATTTTCCAAGGACTTGACCCTTGCACTTAATCATGAAAAAGGACTTTGATTCAGTCTTTATCTATTGATATGAAATATTTTAATTGCTTATCATGGTGAAGGTCAAACATTATTTTGAAGGTGCAGCCAGTGCATTTGTTGTGTATAAAGGCTCTGCTTTCTGCTCTCACTCCTGGAAAAAAAGAACAAGGAAACAGAACCTATTTTGGGTTTTGTCCCACAGTAACTTAGCGAATACTTAAACACACAAGTTGTTTTAACAGTAAAGCAGTCTGCTGCCAAATCAAAGGGCAGCGGGGAGAAGGGACTTTTCAGAGCTGCAACCATGAACATATGTCTGCTACAAAGTTTCAGGTAGGGCTAAGTATAAAGCAGTAACCATGGAGGTATTTACAAAAAGAGTATCTATTTACAATCCTAACATATATATTTACAAACCCAATGTTCCGTAGATCTAGTGTGATACAGCAACCACTCGGGATACTTGCAGGGTTATTCAGAGAAAGGTGAAACTCTGAAGAACTTTAGGAGAAGTGATAATTCTAGGTCAAAATAGCCATCTGAAGTTTAAAGCACAGGAAATTATGTATTCCCAGAACCAACACAATTTGGGGCAAAGGGCCTTAACCCTCTTACTACCAAGCGATTTTTGTTGAAAAAAAGTTCATAATAACATTTATTTGAAAATTGGGATGTGAAGTTAACATTAAATATGGGGTAAAATAAAAGTTTTGCACAGAAATTGTTATTCTGAGAAAAAATTTAAAAATGTTAATTTGCTCATTTTAAATTTTTCGTGTATCTGTTTGTCCGTTTCAAAAATATGGTTGAAATGTAAGATTCTGAGCTCTATATGTTGTCCTTTATCTTACACAATTTCAAATGGGGTCTATATTTTTATCATACAGGCAGAAAATGTTAACATGTAAATTCCCCTTTACTATGTTCATTACGGTACTAGGCTCCTCTGCTTGGGTTATTACTGCTGACAGGAAGTGCTGGGGGTGTCTGTTGTTTGTATCCTGTGTGGAGGAGAAGGGACACTGTGGTGTGAGAAGAATAAAAAGAAACTTCTATGATAATAAACGTTGTGTTTATACTGAGTAACATTGGTAGCAGAGGATGGTTTCCAATTATAAAGTCCTTCCAAAATTTGATGAAGCCAGGCCATATGAAGGCTGGAAAAATGAAGTTAGTATCTGGATGCGGGTCACAGACCTTGACAAGAAGAAGCAGGCCCTTGCTGTTGCTTTGGGGCTAGAAGGGAGAGCTCGTGAAATGGCAATGGAAATTTCTGTGGAAGACTTGGACAGCGAAACTGGTATGGAAATGTTAATGATGAGGCTGGATAGTGTGTTTCTGAGAGCGGAAGAGGATCGGGCCTATGAAGCCTATTCTAACGTTGACAGTATAACAAAGGATAGCTCTGTTTCTATGGCAGACTATATAATTGATTTTGAACAGCGATATAATCGGATGAAAAAGTATGATATGGTGCTGCCTGATGCTATACTGGCTTTTAAACCCTAGACATGGCTTGTCTCAATGAAAAAAACAGAGTTGGAGCTTACCTCCATGAAAGCGGCTTTAAAAAGGCTGGGACCGTTCTGGACATGAAAAAGGACAGTGCTGTAATGTTCCAACAATCTATTCCTCTTGAGTTTACTAGTTCTGGGCATTACTGAGTTAATATCAGAGACACAGAAAATCTAAGAGACTTGGCAGAAGAAGAAATCTTAACTGTCACAGCACAAATGTCTTCAAAAGAAAAATCTAAAGTTCTTCTGAAACTCCACAAACAATTTGGTCACGCGTCGGCAGAACGGCTACAGAGACTCATTCTAAGTTCAGGGAATAAGGATAAAGAAGGTTTTACTATTCTGCACCAAATTGTAAATGACTGTGAAGTTTGTCAGAAATTTAAGAAGCCAAAGCCTGCAGTAGGATTACCCTTAGCTTCGGAATATAATGAAACCGTAGCGATGGATTTGCATCAACTGGAACCAGGTGTCTGGTATCTTCATATAATTGACCACTTCACGCGTTTTAGTGCGGGAAATATTGTTAAAATAAAAAAGTCAGCTGAAATTGTCAATTCCTTTATCCACACTTGGACCTTTGTGTTAGATACAGTAACTGTGATAGAGATAAATAATACAAATGGTGAGATCTACTGCTTACACTGGGTCTGCATTATCAGCATACAGGCAGAAATGGCCTTTGTGTCATTAAATGTGCTCCAGACAGATAATAAAATGGTATCCAAAACAAGCGCCGCAATCTCCAAAATGGCGGGAGCCCACCGAAACAAGCGCCGAGTCACCGTGTGTGGGGGCGCCGACTGTCCCCCCTCTTCAACCAGAACACCAAAAGAAACGGGTCTCAGGCAGCTGGATAATAAAATGGTGAGATCTCCTGCTTACATGGGGTCTGCATTATCAGCATACAGGCAGATGCAGTAAATGTGCTGCAGACAGATAATAAAATGGTGAGCTCTCCTGCTTATGGGGATTTGTAGTGATCAGAATGAGATTATTAGCAAAGCAATATCTATATGTGCTCCATAATGCCTGTGTATGGCAATTACAGCGACACCTTGTATCTGTATGTGCCACATAATGCCAGTGTATGGTAATTACAGCAACACCTTGTATCTGTATGTGCTGCATAATGCCTGTGTATGGCAATTACAGCAACACCTTGTATCTGTATGTGCAGCATAATGCCTGTGTATGGCAATTACATCAACACCTTGTATCTGTACGTGCCGCATAATGCCTGTGTATGGCAATTACATCAACACCTTGTATCTGTATGTGCCGCATAATGTCTGTGTATGGCAATTACAACGACACCTTGTATCTGTATGTGCCGCATAATGCCTGTGTATGGCAATTACATCAACACCTTGTATCTGTATGTGCCGCATAATGTCTGTGTATGGCAATTACAGCAACACCTTGTATCTGTATGTGCTGCATAATGCCTGTGTGTGGCAATTACAACGAAACCTTGTATCTGTATGTGCCGCATAATGCCTGTGTATGGCAATTACAGCATCACCTTGTATCTGTATGTGCCGCATAATGTCTGTGTATGGCAATTACAGCAACACCTTGTATCTGTATGTGCTGCATAATGCCTGTGTATGGCAATTACAACGAAACCTTGTATCTGTATGTGCCGCATAATGCCTGTGTATGGCAATTACAGCATCACCTTGTATCTGTATGTGCCGCATAATGTCTGTGTATGGCAATTACAGCAACACCTTGTATCTGTATGTGCTGCATAATGTCTGTGTATGGCAATTACAATGACACCTTGTATCTGTATGTGCAGCATAATGCCTGTGTATGACAATTACAGCAACACCTTGTATCAGTATGTGCTGCATAATGCCTGTGTATGGCAATTACAGCAACACCTTGTATCTGTATGTGCCGCATAATGCCTGTGTATGGCAATTACAGCAACACCTTGTATCTGTATGTGCTGCATAATGTCTGTGTATGGCAATTACAATGACACCTTGTATCTGTATGTGCAGCATAATGCCTGTGTATGACAATTACAGCAACACCTTGTATCAGTATGTGCTGCATAATGCCTGTGTATGGCAATTACATCAACACCTTGTATCTGTATGTGCCGCATAATGTCTGTGTATGGCAATTACAGCAACACCTTGTATCTGTATGTGCTGCATAATGCCTGTGTATGGCAATTACAACGAAACCTTGTATTTGTATGTGCCGCATAATGCCTGTGTATGGCAATTACAGCATCACCTTGTATCTGTATGTGCCGCATAATGTCTGTGTATGGCAATTACAGCAACACCTTGTATCTGTATGTGCTGCATAATGTCTGTGTATGGCAATTACAACGACACCTTGTATCTGTACTGTACAGGGATTTACACTCATTATAACACCCTGAATCTTATCCCTGCATAGCAGAGACTGACCCCACAGATTTCCCTGTATTCTGCCAAATCCATGGCTGCTGGAATGCTGCAGCAATCTATTTGAACTTTTTGTTACAGTGAGGACTGTGGCTTAATTTTTCATGAATTTTTTTATCCTTTACAAAAATATTGTTGCAATGTAAGATTCTGAGCTCTAGATGGTGTCCTTTATCTTACACGATTTCAAACAAGGTCTGCTTTATCAGCATACAGGCAGAAACGGCCTTTGTGTCAGTAAATGTGCTGCGGACAGATAATAAAATGGTGAGATCTCCTGTTTATGGGGATTTGTAGTGATTAGAATGAGATTATTAGCAATGCAATATCTGAATGCTGAACTAATCTATTTGAATTTTTTTTATAGTAAGGTTTAGGGCTGTCATTTGCAAATGGTTTTATGCCTTTCCAGGGTGCTTGGAGAGACATAAAACAAAAGATTTCATTTATCCACAGGGGACACACTAATCTTTCTTTAAAAAAGATGTGAAAATGGTCTTTCAATATGCTAATGAATGCTTTTCAATGCAGTACAATGCAAAATCCAGATAACTCGATTTTGGGTGTGAAGGAGTTAATGATGGTTGAATATATTTTGCATAATCAAATAATTAGTAATAAATTAATAAATGCATCATTTATCAGATTTATTAATTTCAAGTATATATTTCACACGGCTGAAAAAGTAATAAATCATATGAGTTTCCCCATGTTGTATTTGCGACTCGGGACCGTGTTCCTTTTTTCAAGTTTCTCTCTGCTTAGTTGCAAAATAAGAAGTAATTAAAAATGACAGATTATATAAAAAATGAATGCAAAATGTAAAAGACAAGACATCTGAGCTTTAATCAAAAAGAAACAACACATCTTTCAGAGTGAAGCGACGGAATTGTGACCTTTAGAGACCGTACAACACAAGTATCATTGAACGTAATAAAAATAAATTGATTTTCTGAAGAACCTGAGACACGAATCAATTTACCCAAATACAGTCTGTGATTTCACGGGACGACACATACAATAAGGTTCATGAATGAGGTACTGTCGTTTTGCCATTTAATACTTTGCATTCTCCATCGTGTAACACATAATAACAATTAACAGCATTTGATACTTAATATTCCTAATGTCTCTATGATTTTTTTAAATTTGATTTCTCAGAAAAATTCAATTAAATGTACAGTCTATTAAATAGAGTTTCCCTTTTTTTGCCCTTAAATAATTGGGCAGATGCTGCTGATGGCCTCCCACCAGTTTTTTTAGTTTAAATTTCTATATTTTGGTGATTTTACTCCCCTTCTGTCCCTCGCCGCGCAGTGCTCCTCCTCTTCGGATCAGGAAATCCCAAACCTGGAAGTCCCTGACGCTTTTCTGTGCAATTTGTGCTCCTATACAACTTGCATAGCGTTGGATCCGCAAATTGTGCAGCACTACAAGACTCGCACACTTTACGTACACAAGTTCCGTAGCGCATGCGATGGATCTGAGCTGCGCGCGCACGCACAGATCTGATCCATCGCTGCCTTTCTGAGAACACTCGCTACAGCGATTGGTCTCAGAGGGTGACGTCAGCCGCTCTCTGTGTGTGACATCACTAGTGACCAGCAGCCGGGAAATTTAAAATCCCAGCAGCTGGTGACACTGAGTGGGGTGGAGGAAACTCCTCCACTTCACACAGTGCTTTAACCAGAACTGGGCAGGAGGGAGGGAGCGGGAGGGGCACTCCTCACTTCCTGACCACTTTAAAACTATAAAGTGGTCAGGATGAGTAGCGCGTCCCTTTAAAGTCATAACACAATTTTTATACTAAATGCCTTTATTATTGCTCTACATCCATAGGAGGAGCTAACCAGCGGCTCGGCGGATATTCCAGGTTCTGAATGGCTGCTGGCATCACACGCAACCGGTAATCTTGTTCAACACTGCCATATTTTATCATCGTTTCGGGGTCACCCTGCGAACCAGTCATATCCAACCTTGGAAAATACTGTCAGAATTATTGTGGCTTGAGAAATGAAATCCTTTAATAAATAACTTATATTCTATATAAGATACATTGTTGCTTCTAGCTGTAAATCTGTTTCTACAAAGTTTCCCGACATCCTAAATCTTCTAGAAGCAACTGTAGCTGAAATAACAGGTTTTTCTTTTTTGCAATATTTCTTCCTGTTCAGCATCGGAGACACAGGCAGAGGTTTGATATAGTTTTCGAGATCAATATTTAAAAACAAACAAACAAACATGTCCCACTCATGTATCGAGGACAGGATTGCATTGGTCTGCTATTGTATGAGGAAACGAGGACAGAACCGTTAGGAACCAGATTGTGAAGGTTAAACAATGCAGAGGGGGTTATCCAGTAAGCGCCGGTGTTTGCCGGTGTTGCAGAAACTGGTTAAAATCGCCGGTGTTGCAGTGCCGGCTTCTCCAAATTAAAAAGGAGACGGTTATGCTTATGCTTTTGCCGTTTAGTTTTTCGTTTTGGAAGCACCAGCATTTCTTGGCACTTTAATCCGGTTTTTCCAAAGCCAGCAAACACCGGCGCTTAGTGGATAGTCCCCCATAATCTGTCCTCTGACACTAAGAAATCCAAAAGTGATCATAACTGTATTTTCGGTAGCTGTAACCCGGGGTGCTCAGCTTTGGCCCTCCAGATGTTTTGGAACTACATCTCCAAAGATTCTCTGTCAACTGAATGGGTGGCTGAGCATCATGGGAGATGTAGTTTCAAAATATCGAGAGGGCCAGGGTGGAACAGCCCCTACTGTACTATTTAATTGTATTTTTAATGTATTGCTTTTTCTTTTTGTTTAAATACAGGTTGTGCGTCCCTTATACAGGATTCTGTAATTCGGAACACTCCAAAACCAGAATTTAGGGAGCCTTCCGAATTTTATACTTACTCACCTCCCTGATGATATGAATGGCTCCTGCTGCACAGCAAAGCTCTTCTGATCGCTGCAGCTCATTGTGGCAGATGCTGGGAGACTCTGTGCAGCCCCAGCACGTGACATGCTGCACAGAGACACGCTGGCTCCGAGCAGCATGTCCCTGGATATTCTGCACATAGGTAAAATTACATTTTTGGTGGATATTCTGCACATAGGTAAAATAAAATGTAATTTTTGATGGATATCCAGAAAATAGGTTGAATGAAATGACATTTTCAGCATTTTTATGGATATTCTGCACATAGGTAAAATAAAATGACATGTTTCAGCATTTTTTAGGGATCGTTTTTGGTGGATATCCTGCACATAGGTAAAATAAAATGAAATTTTCAGCAGTTTTTTTATGGATATTCTGTACATACGTAAAATAAATTGTCATTTTTGGTGGATATCCAGAAAATAGGTAACATGAAATAACATTTTCAGCATTTTTATGGATATTCTGCACATAGGTAAAATAAAATGACATTTTTGGTGGATATTCTGCACATAGGAAAAGTAAAAAAAACATTTTTTGTGGATATTCAGAAAATAGGTTAAATAAAAATTCATTTTCAGCATTTTTTATGGATATTCTGCACATAGGTAAAACAAAATGTAATTTTTGGCATTTTTTGATGGACTTCCTGCACATAGGTAAAATAAAATGTCATTTTTAGTGGATATTCAGCAAATAGATTAAATAAAATTTAAATTTTCAGCATTTTTTATAAAATTAATTTTTTGGAAATTTTTCACAGATAACTGAGCCTCCTAAAATTGCCATGTGGGTAGCGGAATGAGATGTGTGAATTATGTTCCATAAAGTCACCAGGAATAAGGTAGGAAAACGTAGGGGAACCTAAACAGAAAAGGACTATAGTAGCGGCAGTTATTCTGCCGTAGTTTATTTGTTGCCTGAGGCCGCAGAATAGGTGGGTCATTGCGCACGCACAGCAATGTATACACATTTCACTCCTATCTTCGAATGTTTCTATATTTAGTTTATCTTATTGTGTTACTATTCCTGGTTGTATACAGAGACTCGTATCATCGTTACATTGTAACTTGCATCAATACTTTTTTATCACAAGTCATAAAGCTCCAGAGACAACTCCAGCTCGGCAGCGCGGCGGCTCGGCAGCGCGGCGGCTCGATAACTCGTAACACTTAGACTATTGTGAGCTGAGAGACTGTATGTACGGATGAGGTAGGTACTCCCTATGCCACCTAGTGAAAAAGTCTTGTCCCCGGACAACTCGACAGCTCTGCTGTGTCTATGTGGAGCCGTCACGGTCTGGATGAGGTGAATGGTGTGTGGACATCCAATGCACGTGTTATAAAACAACAAAAACACTCAATCAATCAAACATACCTCCCAGTCCCTCCCAACCCCCCCCCCCACCGCTGCCGACTTATCTTCTATAAAAAAAAGCAATAAACTAATCTTGATTTCTTTCTGTGATGTCACGAAATTAAAAATGATGCCCACACAAGGTGCTACGCGAAGAGCGCCGGTACTTGGTGAAGTTGCAAATGATGATGAAAATCTCTGTTGTTGCATCGGTGACAAACATCTGCGTTTCACAAAATGAAATCCAGAATCAGCAGAGAACGTGCACAGCTCATTTTTTAGGCTGTGCACACATGATACAATACTTACAAATTCAAACTATTAAAGAGATTCTATATAGAACAATCGCGTTCCCTTTTTTTTGCCCTAAAATAATCGGGCAGATCCTGCTGGCCGCCTCCTCATAATTTTTTGTTCTATTTTATGGTGAATTTACTCACCTTTTGTCCCTAGCCACGCGCTGTTCCTCCTCTTCGGCTCATGGGCTGCCGAACACAGAAATCTCAGAGGTCCTATGCAACTTGTGTAGTGTAGCAACCCGCGCTTTACATACACAAGTCCTGTAGCGCCCGTGCAGAGCGACGGATTTGAGCTGCACGCGCATGCACAGATCTGATCCGTCACTGCCTCTCTGAGAACGCTAGCTACAGAGATTCATCTCAGAGGGTGACGTCGGCCGCTCTCTATGTTTGACAACACTAGTGACCGATCTGGTGACCAACAGTCGGAAAATTTGAAATCTCGGCTGCTGGTGACGCTGAGTGGGGTGGAGGAAACTCTGCCACTTCATCCCACGATTTTGCCAAATCGGGGAGGCTGGGGGGGGGTACTCTACACTTTACAAATGTAAAGTGGTCAGGAAGGGTAGAGCGTCCCTTTAATTTTCATATTCTTTATTATGAACCAGATAAGGAAAACCCCAAAAGTGGAGATGGGGAACCAGTAGGTTGACACCAGAAGCAAGTCACCGAGCCGGAGCACGCCTAGGAGTCAGAAGGGAAGCGTCTCCTGCCGCTGTTTGGATTCCACTTTTGTGACACGTTGATACTTGTTGCCACTACAACAACAACGATATATAAATTGTTATGTACAATTACGGCAAACACAGTGTTCCCTGAATTACCGCCGTGGTCTTGTTTCACCTGAATTTAACAATGGTGGTCAACTTTGGAGCAGTAGAGGTTTGTCAACTGTATTTCCATTAATATGTGGACAGCTTTTGGCTGAGCTAGGCATCATGGGAGATGCAGTTTGTAAATGGATCTATAAAGCAAAGGATGTCAACCATTGGACCATGAAAACCGACTTCGTCTGCATGTGATAGCTGATTATGGACGTTCATTGTGCTACCCTGAAAATTCTACAAATGTCGATCGTTAGTGATTGTTTATGCTTAAGAATTCTGTTCTATGTTTTGTTTTTTTATGTTATTATTTTTTGGTGTCCTTACGTTTCGGTTCTGCACGGCTGCATCATGAATATTTTATATATTACTAGTAACCCTGAAAGCTTTGTTGGTTTCTGCCCTACTCAACATGAAGCCCCGTCTCGGCGCTGAAACACAGGCCTTATCTTCCCTTTTGTGCCAATAGGTGCTTCGCACAGTATGCACAGATATATATAAGCATTCCACGACGTCTGTCTGGACACAAAACAAGGCAGGGGTCACCGGCAAAACAACAATGGAGAATTTGGCAGAAATTGGGTGACCTTGTCAAAGTCAACGAGGCTTTCCCTGCTAGTTTCGTTTGATCGCATTTCTCGTCTTTCTTTCGCAATAAAAAAAGTAAAAGAAGATCATAGATCAAAAGGCTGAAATCTGATAATATCTAGAAATACAGTTCTTTGGTCAACATGGAGACCACACACGGGATCTGTTTCTTCTCGCTGAACTGCGGGTCGTCAGACCATGACTCAAAGCTGGTGGCCACTGTGAAGTTCACCCTGGTCAGGATCTGCATGATCTCCAGCTCTTTCCCATGTTGGCTGAGGATGCTGCACAAGGCTTGGACGAACCACGAGCCCCTTCCAGGATTTCTCCATGAGTAGTAACCTGCCAAGAGAAGGACAACCAATTCAGTATGATCCTCCACTCATGTATTGGCTACACCTCGAATGGTGGACGCTGAAGGTGGACAATGGGGAGTTTTTGGCCTAAATTTAAAATTTCTGTATCAATTCAAGTTAATTTAAAGGAAACGGCAAATCAGATTGGGCGCCTGTTGGACAATCTGTTGGACATACTGATGGACATTCTTGCCCTCAAAAGGGTTTATTAGAGACATTTCAAACATTTATTTGAAATTAAAAATCGAAATGAAGTACCTCATTGCAGAAGCAGCAAAATAACCCTTTGTTAAATGAGCAGGTTGGGTCTCATTGCGGTAATTTGGCACAATCCCACCAGTGTCACTACTCTCTTGGCATCTTTTACAGTCTAATAGTCCAGTTGATTCTTGGCAGGGGTTAAAAATTTTATTATAAACCCGACACTAATTATTTTGCTCGCTACATAATTAAAGCATTTGACTGTAGTCTGATGTCATCAAACTGGCCGGCCAGCTTTCGTTATTGCCGTAAAGAGCAGCTCACCCATTGGCAGGATTCTGTCGACTGTGTTTGACTTGCAAACAGCCTTACAAAACAATGTTGTCATTACGATACCTGGCACAGTGGAATAGGCAAACAGGAAGTCCGCCTCGACTGGAATCTTGTATCTGGGATTGGCATCCGTCTCCAGCGAGTCGTTGGCCGGTCCAGAGTCTGTCTGAATCCCTTCATCAAACTCCGAGCCCCGGCAAGCCTGCGAGGCGTGAGGGGAGGACAGGTCATTAACAAAACAGAAAAAACAGAGGCGTACGACACTGACGGGCAACGCATCCACCAGGGAAATTCCACTTTGATGAATCGAAAACATGTTTGTACTCTACACCATATAGCTCTCCAGCTACTCAAACACTATATAGGCAAAACGAAGTATGGATATGCTCGATATTAGTGACTTGGGCAAGTCTAAGTACAGCAGACACCATATTACCATCAACATCGAAGATACAGCCAGAAGAACACAAGCCACTTGTATTGATAACCACCAACGCAAGAGATGCAGTCATTTTGGTTCCACACGCTTCATTCTACAAAGCATGACATGCGTAGGGAGGTATGAGTAGTGGCAATGCATCCTTTGGGCCTAGCATTGGAGGAACATCAATATCTATGCAAATGGACAGCTTGCATGGGGATTGCTTATTCCTGGTGGTCCACTGAGTCAGTGATGCTCTGAGGAGGAAAGCATACACACCTTCCGGAGCACTGATCCACTGGACCATCAGAGAGCAGCTTATAGATAAAAGATACAGAAAAGAATTGGTGATATATTAGAGGATAAAAGTCTCACTGACTGCCTCAATGAATATTTTTGTTCAGGCTTTGCAGAAGAAAAGGAAGGAAAGGGACCTCAGTTAGGAGGAAACACTAACGAGACATTTACATATCAGTTTACAGAGGAGGAGTTTCTACAGCAGCTGTCTAAAGTAAAGACAAATAAGTCAATGGGGCCTGATGGGATCCACCCTAAATTATTAAAAGAGCACAGTGATATAATAGCAAAACCGTTAACAGACTTATTTAACCAATCCTTGTTAGCGGGAGTCGTCCCAGAAGACTGGAAATTAGCAAATGTTGTGCCCATTTACATGAAGGGTAGTAGGGAGGAATCGGGGAACTATAGGACAGTTAGTCTTACGTCAGTAGTGGGGAAATTAATGGAAACCATGTTAAAGGAAAGGATTGTTGAACATCTAAAAACACATAGATTACAGGATCAGAAACAACATGGGTTTACCTCAGGGAGATCATGCCAAACTAATCTTATTGATTTTTTTGATTGGGTAACAAAAATAATAGACACAGGTGGTGCAGTAGACATTGCTTATTTAGATTTCAGTAAGGCTTTTGATACTGTTCCGCATAGAAGGCTTATCAATAAATTGCAATCTTTGAGCTTGGATTCCAATATTGTTGAATGGATTAGGCAGTGGCTGAGTGACAGGCAACAGAGGGATGTGGTAAATGGAGTTTATTCGGCGCAAGGTCTTGTTACCAGTGGGGTACCTCAGGGGTCAGTACTTGGACCCATTCTCTTTAATATTTTTATTAGTGATATTGCAGAAGGTATTAATGGAAAAGTATGTCTTTTTGTTGATGACACAAAGATTTGCAACAGGGATGACGTTCCTGGAGGGATCAGCCAAATGACAATTGATTTAGGTAAACTAAAAAAATGGTGGGAGCTGTGGCAATTGAGTTTTAATGTGGATAAGTGCAAGATAATGCACCTGGGATGTAAAAACCCAAGGGCTGAATATAGAATATTTGATAAAGTCCTAACCTCAACATCTGAGGGTTGGGATTTAGGGGTTATTATTTCAGAGGATCTAAGGGTAAGAAGTCAGTGTAATAGAGCAGCAGGAAATGCTGGCAGAATGCTTGGTTGTGTAGGGAGAGGTATTAGCAGTAGGAAAAGGGAAGTGCTCATGCCACTGTACAGAGCACTGGTGAGACCTCACTTGGAGTACTGTGTGCAGTACTGGAGACTGTATCTCCAGAAGGATATAGACATCTTAGAGTTCAGAGAAGGGCTACTAAAATGGTGTACGGCTTGAAGGAGAAAAGTTACCAGGAAAGGCTTAATGATCTTAACATGTACAGCTTGGAAAAAAGACGAGACAGAGGAGATATGATAGAAACATTTAAATACGTAAAGGGAATCCACAAGGTAGAGGAAGGGAGTATATTTAAACGGAAACAAAGTAGCAAAACAAGAGGACATAGTCTTAGATTAGAGGGGAAAAGGTTTAAAAGTAACATCAGGAAGCATTATTTTACTGAGAGGGTGGTGGATACATGGAACAGTCTTCCAGTTGAAGTGGTAGAGGCCAAAACAGTAATTGAATTTAAGCAGGCATGGGATAGGCATAAGGCTATCCTAAACAAAAGATAAATCCAGGTAAAGTATCCATGTAATTGGGCGACTAGATGGGCCGAAAGGTTCTTATCTGCCGACATTTTTCTATGTTTCTATGATATATTCCCAAAAATCTCCACAAGTATCAGGCTAGGGTCAGACGAACGCATTTTTATGTTGTCTGTGAAAAAGTGCGTTCGAACGAATGGACGCATTTTTTCACAGAATACGTGATAGTGGTCATACTATGCGCATTTTCGTCCGTGATTTTGTACGGATCATCAATAAAATACTTTTTGTGTCTGGACGTTATGTTGGCCGGACATTAGCAGCGTCTGACATCTCCTAATCACGCACACACGCCGCTAGCGGACGCAGCGCACTCTGTACGTCAGTACCTGCGGTTTCACGTTCTCGAAAAAATGCGTTCATTTTCCACTTGCGTTGCGCAGCCGGACTTTTGTGCGGCCGTACTTCGTATATTGGCTGTCATTGCCCGGCATCTGCTGCTAGTGCGGCCGTGATTAAGTGCGGCTGCACGCGCGTTCGCACTGCCTCAGTCTGACCCTAGCCTTACAGGGTGCTCCAGGACAAATGAACAACCCCCACCCCTCAATACAAAGTAGCAAAAGTCAGAACACTCACTAAAAACGTAATCAAATCTTTATTACTAACCAAAAAAGAAATACAAAAAAAATAATTCCACAAAACCTAATATAGCAGGGCTGTCAATCTCCTGGCCCCCCATAAGTCGATGCCTACGATTCCCAGAATTCCTTCAATTGGCCAGGGAATCATGGGAGTAGTAGTTCAGAAACATCAGGAGTGAAGTCATAGAGAGTTTGACAGCATTGCACTATGGAATTCCCTGATCTATATTATCTTTTTTTTCCCGATATATCCCCCCAAAATAGCATAAAACATCTGATATAAAGGATCAGGGCAAGACTTCATATAAGGAGGAGGACTTCTAGCCGAAACGTCGGGCAATGCCCCAGAATTTGCTCCCTATCTGCGCCCACTGCTGCGGCAATTATTCCTATGTGGTTTGTTTATTATTTTGCTAGTCCTTATTTTTTTAGTTCTGCTTTTTTCCATGTTTTTTTTACATTTTTCTTAGATGGTTTATGCTATTTTTGGGATATATTAAAGAATTAACATCTTTTTGATGCAGGAATTCTATAGTGGATTTCATGAAATAATTTTTTTGTATGTATTTTTTTATTTCTTAGTGGTTTTTTTTGGTGCTGTTATTAATAAAGATTTGATTAAAGGAACACTCTAGGCTAAAAATCACACCCCCTTTTTTTACATCATATTATACCTATTCCCTAACTAGTTATTCAGTATTTTTTTTATTTATTTTGTAATGTAATACTTACCCTAAAAACAACTTGTTTCCAACGGCGTTTTTTTTATTTATACTCCCCTCCCTCCTCTTCCGCTCCCGGCGTGGTAACTCTGCAACTTGGCTAATGGTTTACGTGAGAAGCGCGCATGCTCATCTCTCACGTAAACCAGCCAATCAGTAGGCTTCCTCCCGGCTCCATCTTCTTCTTTGATTAGTGTCACGCACAAGAGGATGCGCGCAACACTAATCACAGCCGCCGACTTTTGCCGGCGGCTCGCTCCCGCCAGCTGCTGCGGCGAGTAGGAGACGTCATCGTGCTGAAAGTGCGATGACGTCTCCTACTCGGCAATAGTCGGCAGAAGCGGGAAATACAAATCCCGCTCTGCTGACTGACAGCTGCGAGGGTGGAGTAAAGTCCTCTGCGTCTCTCAGCTGTTTCAGCCGATCGGCTGAGCGGAGGGGGCAGCGGAGGAAAAGGGCATACTCAGGTCATCATGACCACCTTAAAAAGCTTAGGTGGTCATGTTGCCTAGAGTATCCCTTTAACTATAGTACTAACATACCTCAATACAGAATGCACCTGTAAACATGTAACACCGTGACTATATACAACATGCACCTGTAAACATGTAACACAGTGACTATATACAGAATGCTCCTGTAAACATGTAACACAGTGACTATATACAGAATGCACCTGTAAACATGTAACATAGTGACTATATACAGAATGCACCTGTAAACATGTAACAGTGACTATATACAGAATGCACCTGTAAACATGTAACAGTGACTATATACAGAATGCACCTGTAAACATGTAACACAGTGACTATATACAGAATGCACCTGTAAACATGTAACATCGTGACTATATACAGAATGTACCTGTAAACATGTAACACAGTGACTATATACAGAATGCACCTGTAAACATGTAACATAGTGACTATATACAGAATGCACCTGTAAACATGTAACACAGTAACTATATACAGAATGCACCTGTAAACATGTAACACAGTAACTATATACAGAATGCACCTGTAAACATGTAACACAGTAACTATATACAGAATGCACCTGTAAACATGTAACATAGTGACTATATACAGAATGCACCTGTAAACATGTAACATAATGACTATTTCCTACATATTTATTTTCTGTTAATCTGTATATTTGTGTTGTTTTTTAATATCTTGCATTTTATTACTTTGAATTTCTGTAACTGTAACACTTCAATGTTCTTGAACCCAGGACATACTTGAAAACAAGAGAAATCTCAATGTATCCTTCCTGGTAAAATCCTTTATAAATAAATAAATAAATAAATATAGTGAATATTCAGACTTTTGTTACTTTATGGTTCTAAGATAAGCTGGGGCAACCAGAACGACGAAGTGCGACCCCTGTGATCAGGTGACAATGCACCACCAGCGTCCTGAATAGAACCTGAAAGCACCAGCATACGTACATACTAAAAATGCTATTGACACTAAAGGGGTTATTCACTAACCTCCGAATTGACCCTGAATTGCACTGAACAGTGAATGTCACCATTCAGTGCAATTTTGGGCCAATTCGTTTATTCACAAAGCTCTCAATTCACCAAATACAGGTGAATTTGACATCAAAATATGGTGCAACTCACCACAATTCGGCGGCACCGAAATTGACCCATAGAAGACTATCGTGTCTTCTATTCATAGAATGCTGAATTGCAATAAAATTCCAGTGAAATGTCCTGATTTTCGGGGTTTCTATTCAACCATTCAAATCTTATATCATCTTTTTATAATAATTTAAAGATCGTTTATTCTTTTAATTTTTTTAAAAAAACATTTAAAACGACATTTTCTTTTTAAATATTTGTTTTATTTTTCAACAGAAATTTTTATTATTTTTTTAAAGGACGTTTTTGATTATTTAGACACATTTGAATATATTTTTTATTGCTTTAACCTCCCATTAGAAGAATAGGAGACTTCCTTTTTTTTTCCAGTTCGGTGGAATTCGCCAATTTGGTGCAATTTGGCGGTTATTGGTTTGATTTGGCGGTTTTCTCCGTCTGATAACTGCTTCGGCGACTCCAATTTCATAAAAATACATTGACCATTTGCTTAATAGTGAATTCACCATATTTTCGATGTAATGGAATCGCTAAAATGTGGCGAGAGGAGGCAAAACACAAAGCAAAGGAATTGCACTCAATTTCGGTGCTTTATGAATCGACCCTTAATTCTAGCGATCCAGCCAGTGCTAGGAGGGTTAGCAGGTCTGCTGCAACAGGAATGTTAGCAGCACCAATGGAAGGAATGTGTTTTTCTGGGAGAATACATGCAGATTGATTAAATACATAAGACACCTATGTTCTTTTTAACACCAGCCTATAGGTCAGAAAAGTATAAACTAGAGTACACCTCACCGTGGATCAATGGAGTGGGGGTCTCTTGCTCCACAGCCCCAATAACCGGAAAAAATAGAAAGAACTCCAAAATCCACAAAATAATTTCAAATGGATTTAATCCAACATCAAGAAAGGCAACGTTTCGACCAACTGGTTTTTGTCAAGCCTAAAACATAATGACACAACTGGGAATAAATAGCACCACAGATCAATTAAGTAATCAATTAATCATTACAACCGGTCTGTGTGTGCCAACCCAGTAATTAAAAACAATTGTCTACATATTGATTCATCAATTATCTCATTAACCACAGTCAATTACAAAGACATTATTTATTAACATAGCTCAATTGTAGACATAGATTGCCTATGAAGGAAGAGAAGCAATTCTACAGATCTAAATGTAGAGGGAAGGAGGCACTTAATTGCTGCAACGATTTTATTAGTCCTAAATGACCTCATGCTTAAATCTGCAACAATGGAAGGAATTTAGATACCTATAATACTATTTTACATAAATACGTATAATTAATCATTTATAGAAAAGGAGAAAAATCTGATTCTCTATTGAGGCCATGTGGCCAGAGAGTATTAAGGTGGTGGATCCAATATAATTCCTTTCTCTTAAGCAATTTTTCTCTGTCCCCGCCTCTTGTCAACTTGGGTACTTCATCGATTACCTGGTAGCGTAACTGTGAGATATCATGTCCACTACATAAAAAATGTTCAGGGACAGGAAGTTCGGTCTTTTTAGTTCTAATATCCGACCTATGTTTAATGAACCGATTTTTTACTTTTTGGGTGGTCTCACCCACATAGACCAACCCACAGGGGCATTTTAACAAATAAACCACGTAAGTGGAATTACAGGTGAAGTATCCTTTAATTTTAGATTTTCTCCCAGAATGTGGATGGACAAAGGAATCACCACGTATTACTGCGTTACAGCAGGAACAGTTCAAGCACGGGAAGGTTCCATTCTTTGGCTTCCCAAAGAAGGGTCTTCCACCTGTATTATGCTTGAACTCAGCCTTAACTAATGTCTGTCGAAATGATCTCCCTTTTCTATATGACATTAGTGGGATAGTCTGAAACTCCGGAATTTTAGGATACGCATCCCTTAAAATGTACCAATACTTACATAGGATTTTTTTCACTTGTGTTGTATGAGTCCCATATTTAGATACAAATGGAATCCTGCCATAGTTCTGGCGTCTCTGAGATGTTATTTGTTGGTTGATCCTAGTACTTTCTGTTCTCAAGAGATGTCTAGGATATCCTCTAGCTCTAAATCTCTCAATCATTTCATCAAACCTTTTATCCCTGCTTTCAGGTAAATTCACAATCCTATTAACTCGCATAAGTTGACTGCGCGGGAGGGAATCAAGTAATGTAGTAGGATGTGCACTATCATATCTTAACAGGGAATTCCTATCAGTAGGTTTCCGATAGAGATCCGTCATTAATTTGCCATCTCTTTTGATAACCAAGGTGTCTAGGAAACTAATTTGTGTAAAGCTACATGACATCGTAAATTTAATAGAAGTAGATCCGTTATTAAGTATACTGACAAATTCATCCAATGTTTCTCTAGTGCCCTCCCATACAAAAATAATATCGTCTATATAGCGGAACCAATGGTGGGCATATTGCTGAAAAAGATCACATTTATAGACTATATTTTCCTCGAATTCGGACATGAAGATATTGGCATAGGTAGGTGCTACATTAGTGCCCATAGAAGTCCCCCGTATCTGAGTGTAGAACACCCCGTCGAAGAGAAAAAAGCTATTGCCTAATACCAAGTCAAGTAGATCCAAAAGAAATTGTAACTGATTATCAGAAAAACCCAATTTAATGAGTGCATGTTTCATAGCACTTATACCTTCCAAATTTTGTATGGATGTGTATAGGCTAGTGATATCTAGACTAACCAAAATGCTATGATCACTGACGATGATGTCACGAAGCTTAACCAAAAAATCATTGTTATCCAAAATAAATGATGGAATCCGCTGGAGATAGGGCCGAGCCACCCTATCCAAAAAAATGGACAGGGGGCTAAAGACCGAATCCACAGCGGATACAATGGGCCTCCCAGGAGGCGCAGAAAGGGACTTGTGGATTTTGGGCAAAACATACAGGACAGGTATTAAAGGATGTTTTTTAACAAGAAATTTCGACAAACCCACATCGATGATCTGATTATCGAGGGCATCACGTACTAGAATGGAGATTCTACCAGCAATCGCTGCCGTAGGATCTCCATCCAATCTTTTATATGTCTCAACGTCACCAAGCTGACGCTGGATCTCAGCAATATAATCCCCACTATTCATAATCACCAGAGCACCCCCCTTGTCCGACCAGTTGGTCGAAACGTTGCCTTTCTTGATGTTGGATTAAATCCATTTGAAATTATTTTGTGGATTTTGGAGTTCTTTCTATTTTTTCCGGTTATTGGGGCTGTGGAGCAAGAGACCCCCACTCCATTGATCCACGGTGAGGTGTACTCGAGTTTATACTTTTATGAACAATTCCTGCTTGCTTCATTACTCGAAGTCACCCCTTTTCTAATATGGAATCGACTCCAACACCATGTACTTTTGCCTATGATGAAATCGAAGCGACGAGGATTTTGGCACAGGCTGGTAAGGACAATACCTTCCTTAGAACCTCTGCTCACGATTGTGGGAAGAAAGACCTTTTGAAATTAAATCGTAAATTGATCGGATGCCAACTACACTCGATTACCTTGGCTGAGTATCATCGTGCACTGCGTATACCACGTGGTTTAAGAGTGGGGCTTCAGCCGATTTTCTATAAAGACAATCTTGAATATGTGGAGAAATTTGAGAGGATTTTGAATAACTGTTCGATGGATGTTATGCTACTTACGATCGACTTCTTGTCAAAAGAAATTGAGCAATGCCAGGAGTCAATCGAATGTTTGGAAAAAGCGTTCCGAGATAACAGTTCGGAGTTGGAACTAATGGCGGTGCGTTCCACGATGGCACCGCAACTGGATCACTTCCGGAAGGAAGTAGAATCAAGGAAAAGGCGGAAGTTCCAACGTGATCTCGATGACTATGTGCAGGGCCATGTCTATTCCTGGCAAAGAAGCGATCTAAGGACACCTGCCACAACACGACGAGGAATGGGCCGTAAATATACGAAGAAATCGATTCGCTTTACAGAGGACTCGATGTCCGGTACAGGTACCGATACGTCCGAAGATTTTGGTGCGATAAGACCAAATGATCAAGTATCTTTTTTAGACCAGCGTCAAGGGCGACAACCAATTTTCAGGTTTTTTCGCACTATTCGATTGAAATGTCTGTTTTCAGGGCGACCTGATAGTGATTTATCGCTTGCACCTTTCAATTCTAAAAATGTGGGTTTAAGAGAGAAAAGCAATTTCATACCTCAGAATGTGGAACATGCTGTTGAAACATACATTAGAATTGTGGAAAGAGAAATGTCCCAAGTATACTCCAGGCAACACTTTACCAGAGCATCCTCCAATATGTCTGCTACTGATTTTGGGATCTTAAAGAGATTACGCAATGATCCCTCTATTGTTATAAAACCGGCGGACAAGGGGGGTGCTCTGGTGATTATGAATAGTGGGGATTATATTGCTGAGATCCAGCGTCAGCTTGGTGACGTTGAGACATATAAAAGATTGGATGGAGATCCTACGGCAGTGATTGCTGGTAGAATCTCCATTCTAGTACGTGATGCCCTCGATAATCAGATCATCGATGTGGGTTTGTCGAAATTTCTTGTTAAAAAACATCCTTTAATACCTGTCCTGTATGTTTTGCCCAAAATCCACAAGTCCCTTTCTGCGCCTCCTGGGAGGCCCATTGTATCCGCTGTGGATTCGGTCTTTAGCCCCCTGTCCATTTTTTTGGATAGGGTGGCTCGGCCCTATCTCCAGCGGATTCCATCATTTATTTTGGATAACAATGATTTTTTGGTTAAGCTTCGTGACATCATCGTCAGTGATCATAGCATTTTGGTTAGTCTAGATATCACTAGCCTATACACATCCATACAAAATTTGGAAGGTATAAGTGCTATGAAACATGCACTCATTAAATTGGGTTTTTCTGATAATCAGTTACAATTTCTTTTGGATCTACTTGACTTGGTATTAGGCAATAGCTTTTTTCTCTTCGACGGGGTGTTCTACACTCAGATACGGGGGACTTCTATGGGCACTAATGTAGCACCTACCTATGCCAATATCTTCATGTCCGAATTCGAGGAAAATATAGTCTATAAATGTGATCTTTTTCAGCAATATGCCCACCATTGGTTCCGCTATATAGACGATATTATTTTTGTATGGGAGGGCACTAGAGAAACATTGGATGAATTTGTCAGTATACTTAATAACGGATCTACTTATATTAAATTTACGATGTCATGTAGCTTTACACAAATTAGTTTCCTAGACACCTTGGTTATCAAAAGAGATGGCAAATTAATGACGGATCTCTATCGGAAACCTACTGATAGGAATTCCCTGTTAAGATATGATAGTGCACATCCTACTACATTACTTGATTCCCTCCCGCGCAGTCAACTTATGCGAGTTAATAGGATTGTGAATTTACCTGAAAGCAGGGATAAAAGGTTTGAGGAAATGATTGAGAGATTTAGAGCTAGAGGATATCCTAGACATCTCTTGAGAACAGAAAGTACTAGGATCAACCAACAAATAACATCTCAGAGACGCCAGAACTATGGCAGGATTCCATTTGTATCTAAATATGGGACTCATACAACACAAGTGAAAAAAATCCTATGTAAGTATTGGTACATTTTAAGGGATGCGTATCCTAAAATTCCGGAGTTTCAGACTATCCCACTAATGTCATATAGAAAAGGGAGATCATTTCGACAGACATTAGTTAAGGCTGAGTTCAAGCATAATACAGGTGGAAGAACCTTCTTTGGGAAGCCAAAGAATGGAACCTTCCCGTGCTTGAACTGTTCCTGCTGTAACGCAGTAATACGTGGTGATTCCTTTGTCCATCCACATTCTGGGAGAAAATCTAAAATTAAAGGATACTTCACCTGTAATTCCACTTACGTGGTTTATTTGTTAAAATGCCCCTGTGGGTTGGTCTATGTGGGTGAGACCACCCAAAAAGTAAAAAATCGGTTCATTAAACATAGGTCGGATATTAGAACTAAAAAGACCGAACTTCCTGTCCCTGAACATTTTTTATGTAGTGGACATGATATCTCACAGTTACGCTACCAGGTAATCGATGAAGTACCCAAGTTGACAAGAGGCGGGGACAGAGAAAAATTGCTTAAGAGAAAGGAATTATATTGGATCCACCACCTTAATACTCTCTGGCCGCATGGCCTCAATAGAGAATCAGATTTTTCACCTTTTCTATAAATGATTAATTATACGTATTTATGTAAAATAGTATTCTAGGTATCTAAATTCCTTCCATTGTTGCAGATTTAAGCATGAGGTCATTTAGGACTAATAAGATCGTTGCAGCAATTAAGTGCCTCCTTCCCTCTACATTTAGATCTGTAGAATTGCTTCTCTTCCTTCATAGGCAATCTATGTCTACAATTGATCTATGTTAATAAATAATGTCTTTGTAATTGACTGTGGTTAATGAGATAATTGATGAATCAATATGTAGACAATTGTTTTTAATTACTGGGTTGGCACACACAGACCGGTTGTAATGATTAATTGATTACTTAATTGATCTGTGGTGCTATTTATTCCCAGTTGTGTCATTATGTTTTAGGCTTGACAAAGACCAGTTGGTCGAAACGTTGCCTTTCTTGATGTTGGATTAAATCCATTTGAAATTATTTTGTGGATTTTGGAGTTCTTTCTATTTTTTCCAGCCTATAGGTCAGGACTGTCAAACTCAAGTCCCCAGATGTCGAAGCCTACAATTCCTAGAATTCATTCAATGCAATCGATGGCCAGAGAATCATGGGAGTCGTAGTGCAGAAACATCTGGGGGGGCCGGCGTTTTACAGCCCAGCTCTCGGTTATAGTTTTTTACACTGAATTTAAAGTAAAAAAATAAAATAAAATGTTTAAAATAAAACTTAAGAAAGAAAATGTAAAAAATGTGTGATAATGGCACAAAAATTAGAGATCACTGCTGCGGCCGATTATGCTTGAAAGCTGAAATCAAGAAAAACTAGGACAAAATGATTGGTATTCGCCAATCGATCCTGCAGCAAAAATGTGTGTGTATACGGATCACAATGTAGCACAAACACAACATTTTTGCTGGAGTGGAACGACAAACATTCGCTTCAAGCTAAAGGAGTCCTATGATGAGTACCGAAAGCAGGTTAGACTGACAGCTGCCCTGGATATACAGACACACGTGTGACAGCACACAGGTACGGCAGATCACTAGACTCTACAAAGGACAAGAGTTAAAGGGATACTATGTTGATAAACAGAGTTACCTGTTTTTGCCCTTAAATAATTTGAAAGCTCCTGCTAACAGCCTCTGACAATTATTATTTATTTTATAATTTTCTATTTTAGGTGATTTTACTCCCCTTTTGTCCCTCGCCGAGCACAGCTCCTCCTCTTCGGCTCAGGGACTCCCAACCTGGAAGTCCCTGAATCTTTTCTGCGCGATTTGCAGTCCTATGTAACTTGCGTAGGGTAGGAACCACAAATTGCGCAACGCTACGGACTTGTGCGCTTTATGTACGCAAGTTCCGTAGCGCCTGCGCAGAACGAAACAGGACAAAGCAAACATGAATATAACAAAAAATAGAGACACAGAGAACAACAGGAAAAGTGGACTCTGCTCAAGAGCTTACATCCTGTTATAGGGGTTATTCAGAAAGCACTGACATTTCAGTGCTTTCTCATTCAGTGCATTTTGGTGCACTTCAGCGATTCAATTTCACTGACCCTGCGGTCAATTCACTATTCACCGCAGGGTCCCCGAAAAGTGCATTGAATATGAAGCCGCAAGACCGCCAAGCAGACCGCCAAACGCCGCCGAACTGCAGAAAAAGAAATTAACTCTGTTATCCTAAAAGTTGTTTAAACCAATAACAATGTATTAAAATGTGTGTAAATAATAAAAAAGGTCCTTTAAAACATAAAACGGACTGTTACAGAAAAAAATATAAATTCACAAATTACAACAAAATGTTCCAAAAAATAAATAAATAAAAAGAAGGCTTGCTGAAAATAAAAAGAATAAACGGTTGAATAAAAATTAAATAAAAACGATAATATGTTTTTACCTGTTTAAACCTGTTGAACTGAATCACCAAAAATCAGGCCATTTCACTGACACTTCGGTGCAGTTCGACGTTCTCTGAAAAGATTAACCATTACTTCTCTATGGGACAATTTTGCAGCTGCCGAAGGTCACTGATCTGAGGCGAACTGCACCATATTTTGCTGTAAATTCACCAGTATTTGGCGAACTGACAGTTTAGTGAATAGACGACCTGCCACAAATTTGCATCGTATGGGGAAATTCGGTGGCGAGTTTGCCACTTACTGAATATCCTTGAAGAGGAGATAATAAGAGGGTGCAGTGTAATTATCTTTTTTTAGTGTATAGATTGTACACATACCATGTTATATGCATTGTATGGGTTTTACAGTTATAAAGTCTTGTTTATCCAGTCGTAACTTCCTTCACTGCTTTTATTAAATACAAACGTACAAGAAAAGTCACGTTCCTGTGGAGACTACTGATAAAGGGAAGAGAGCTAAACAACAGAGCGCAGCCTTAGTCAGCAGGTTGGAAAGCTTGTAGGGCAATGTCACGCACACAATGGGCACTATCACCTGCCTACAGCTAAAACAGGGACACCAAGAGGAAGAATTAGCTCTCGCAAATCTCCCCTTAGCCTCCCGCTTTTACCTGTAGATTACAGGCCAGGTGCCGAGTCCAGCAGCCAGCACCACAGTTGGCCGCTAGGCTCCAGGATGCTCGGGACAGCGCTAAAGCGCCATCGCGAGCATCCCCTCTTAGGACTCCATGGAGGCTTCTGCTGTCGGGTCACATGACCGACACTATCTCGCCTCTCGCGGAGATGGAGTGATCGCGAAGGGAGACTGGGTACTTTTTTTCTCAGTCTCTCTCTGTTCCCGGCAACCAGAAGCAGCGGATCGGGCCACCTTCTCGCTGCGGGATGAGAGGTGAGTATTTGTTTTGTGGGGGGCTCCAGCTGCTGCTAACTGATTCCGCAGAAGCTCTAAACCAGGAATGTCCAAACTCCGGCCCCCCAGATGTCCATGAACTACATCTCCCATGCTTCTCCATCCATCTAATGCAGTGAGAGATTTCTGGGAGTTGTAGTTAAGAGATAATTACTCTCTGCTTACACTTTGCACTTCTCGTGTTAAGCAAAGGGAGCGCAAAGTACAGTAAGCTCGCGCTAAAAAGCCCGAACACCGATGTGCTAATGGATTTTTTAACCCGTTCGCGACCGGGAGGTGATCTGTGCGGCACGCTATCACCTCTATTAACTTGGCGCTAACGCTGTGTGAGCGCTAGCGCAACCGTTAAGGAGGTTTAAAAAAATCAATGGTCATCATGAATGCAGAAACACTTGGCGCGATTCCATCCGGTGCACAAACAGTGTGGTGGTAAGGGAGAAAATGTGCGCTTGCAGATTTCCCGTATGTCTCGCTGCTTGCGATGCGAATCCAGCCCGGACGCACTAGGTGCAAGGAATAACTCTGAAGCACAGACGGATACTTGCAGCGGCGCAAACAGTGGCGCCACTAAGGTTGGTGTCACCCGTTCACCCCCCTCCCCGGTTTTCCCTTTTTTTTTAGCTACTGTTACACATAAATCAGAACTCACATACAACACTGTATGTAACGACAATAGTAGTGACATTAACAGCTAGCAAAATTAAAATTACACCTTAACCCCTTCACTGCTGAGCCATTTCACCCCCGTGTGCTGAGCTCATTTTGACCGTTTTGTGCTCATCACGTTTAAACGTGTTTCAAAGTCAGGTTTTATTATAGGACCCAGACAAATGATATATACTTTCTTTCAGCAGACTTGTCAGATTCAAAATATATCATAATTCTGTGTATACGTCATGTTGCATTAGATATAACAAAAAATGTCAAAATGACAATTTCCATTCAGATTTCAGTGATTTACAGAGAGTAAAATGATTTTTCCCCCATTTTTTCATTCCAACCTTTGTGGTTATTATATTCTATGGGGTGCTCTTGTTGAAAGAAAAAATTTAAATGGAAACCGGTTACTGTATTTTTATGAGAAAATACAAAATTTTCACCTAACCTGGAAAAAAAATGCAAATTTTCGCTTGTGTTTTGGAGGATTGTGTTTTATGAATAACATGATTATGTATGAAACACTGAACTTGCTCCCAGCGTGGGAAATGAAAAGTTGAGAAATGGCAGTGGTATTGCTCATTTTATACATGACAAATGGACAATGCCATTGCTGTGAAACAAAAACTAATGATAAAAAACTTTAAAAAAAACTTTGTTTTTTTTGTGTTAGATTTTAAATGGTCATGTTTGGTATCATTCGAAAGGCCAGACTCTGACCTGTCTGACACCTAACATGACTTTGTGGATGTAAGGAATGGAGATATAGGGGTCCAAAGAACCACCACTCTCCTCGCAGCTGTGACTTAGATGGACAAATGCATAATAACGCTTTGCGGCATCAGCTCCCCGTTTGCTCCCATCAATGGAAATGAGAAGGTGAGCTAGTGCAGTGGCATTGTTTGCTTTATAAGTTAAAGCAAATAATGCCACTGCCGTAGAATAGAGAACAAAATAACATTGTAAACTTCGCAAATTTTTGGCATTTTTTTTTCAGGTTACGTGGTAATATTTGGTATCGTTGAAAAGGTCAGACTCTGACCTGTCCAATGACACCACATGTGAGCTTGTGCAGTGTAAAGATTAGAGACACAGGGTCCCAATGTTTTCTCTCTGCAGTGCGACGGTTTAGGTTTTTGATAGACCCATGCATAACAACACATTGTTCCATCGCCCCCGCACTTTCTGGCGACATAGGAAATGAGATATTAAACTATATCTACCATATAGTAGAGCGGCCTTTTGGTTACAATTGTTAGGTACCCACTCTAAAGAGGTGCCTTGAAGTGGCGAGTGGGCTTACGTTGCAATGGCCATTGAAACAAGCAAAAACCTCCATTTTTGTTGTACATGGAACACATAGAAACGAGCGCAGATGACACTTTTTTTCCTTGTTATGTTTTATACATTGACTGGGCTGTTACTCCTGGCAGTTGCTGCCGCTCCGGTGAGTATGGGCGCGACGGCATTTTTTCTGTCTTTATGTATATCTACCATCGACTTTGGACTTTAGAGCCAAATGTTACCTGAATAAAGAAAAGTTTGGGCTTCCCAACCAAGCTTTTACATTTGTCCCCCCGGAAAAGCGTTGTTAAGGTTTTAATTGCCATCGCGCCGTCTGTTCCATAAATCAATCCTTCTTCTCCGTGACTTAGCAGGATGCAGGCGAAACACGCGCTGTCACTGTGGTTTTGTTGAGCCGCTGAAATGAAACAAATTATATCAGTTTTACAATGGAAAGAGTCACTACAACCAAAAAATGCAATGTCCTTATTGTGTTTATTTGATGTTGCTGATATCTTACATGTGATCTGTTTTTCTCTTGTTTGTTTAGTTAAGGGAATATTTTCCTCTATGTGTCACTGGATGCATCCATTGTGTGATATTTTCCTCTATATGTGTCACTGGGTGCATCCATTGTGTGATATTTTCCTCTGTGTCACTGGGTGCATCCATTGTGTGATATTTTCCTGTATATGTGTCACTGGGTGCATCCATTGTGTGATATTTTCCTCTATATGTGTCACTGGGTGCATCCATTGTGTGATATTTTCCTCTATATGTGTCACTGGGTGCATCCATTGTGTGATATTTTCCTGTATATGTGTCACTGGGCGCATCCATTGTGTGATATTTTCCTCTAAATGTGTCACTGGTTGCATCCATTGTGTGATGTTTTCCTCTATATGTGTCACTGGGCGCATCCATTGTGTGATATTTTGTGTTGTATCTTTCCATCACTTGCTCCTCACTGTGTGGCTTTGGCCATAGAATGAAGTGAATGGGTCAGTCACAGACTCATACCATTGCATTGTGTGGGATATATTCAAAGGACATCACCAGGGAAGAGATTAGACGTCTATTAAGCTCCCAGTCTTATCGCTTTCAGCTGCCATATCTTATCTCAGGTAGCCTGAAAACACAATACAACCCCTGCAGCCTTTTTTAGGCTAGGGTCAGACTGAGGCAGTGCGAACGTGCGTGCAGCCGCACATAATCACGGCCGTGCTAGCAGCAGATGCCGGGCAATGACGGCCAATATACGAAGTACGGTCGCACAAAAGTGCGGCCGCGCAACGCAGGCGGCAAACAAACACATTTTTTCGAGAACGTGAAACCACTAGTACTGACGTACAGAGTGCGCTGCGTCCGCTAGCGGCGTGTGTGCGTGATTAGGAGACGTCAGACGCTGCTAATGTCCGGCCAACATAACGTCCAGACCCAAAAAGTGTTTTATTGATGATCCGTACAAAATCACGGATGAAACTGCGCATCGTATGACCGCTATTGCGTATTCCGTGAAAAAATACGTCCATTCGTTCGAACGCACTTTTTCACGGACAACGTGAAAAATGCGTTAGTCTGACCCTAGCCTTAAACATCCTCTCCACCACCTCATTAACTGTTAAATACCGTATAAGATAAAGCACAGCCACAAAGTAAAACTCACCATTAGATATTGGTAAGTGTTGCATCATGGGAAAAATGCACAAAATGGAAACAAAAGATAACAGAAACTAACTTTATATTTCCTGTATACATGCAATTACTTCAAAGACTAAAAACAGCAGCACGTGTTTTATAACGTGCTTTATAATGCACAGGTAATCTAGAAACAGTTTATATTAGTGGTAGTGTCTCTTTCACCATGTGGCTCTGTTTACATCACAAGAACTGTTTACATTGACAGGATATTTATTTTATGGCACATTTTCTCTGATCGTCTGTTGTTATTATTGGAACGTGCCGCATGTTAGGTCTAGAAACTCGTATTTTATTACAAAGGAAAACAAAAACTAAAAAAGGTTGTACAGATCAAGCCCAGGTGATGAGGTGCTAAATAATCTTAGGTGAGGTCAGTCAAGTCCAGTAATCTGGTAAGAAAGGGGATTGCAGGATAAATGTTCAGATGAAACTGGAAGGGACAAGCTCACATGATACAGATAAAACAAAACTTTTAATTGGAAGCAAAGGGTTAAAAAAGATCACAGGATCTTAAGATAGTTACCAAAGAAAAATGAAATAAAGCATAAGCCCCAAAAATGTATCCCCTAAGATTCGAGGAAGAGGTTAAGTACAGCAAACCAAATATTCTAGAAGGGTTAATAAACTGACCAGAGAAAGGCAGAAGCGGATCTTCGAGGGTCCGGATTGATAGGATAGATGGGAAAGAATGTAAAGGGTGCGCTGTGCTTCAATGAGGGATATACCAGTTACAGTAGAGGAGTCGATCAAAACTTGCAAGGAAACAATGTTTCCAACCCGTCCCTGCTGCAATAAAGGAAACAATACATGTGCCAAGCAGGGTCTGGCGCCCTTCACCCCACTACGGCAATGCGTGTGTTAAGCAGGCCCGGTTTAAGATCTCTATGGGGCTGGAGCTGAATATTTTAGTGGCTTTTTTTGTAATTTAGTGAAATTAAAACATATTTTTGGTTATTTAATAGAGCAGATACGGGTATATCTAACCAGGCAGATACTGTGTGATTAATCTTTCATTCAGATTTTAATCATTAAAGAGTGTAACTTTATTTCCCCCCATTTTATCATCCAAACCTTTGTGATGATATATTCTATAGGGCATTCTTGTTAAAAAAATGTGAAATGGGAACCTGTTACTGCATTTTTCTGAGAAAATATACAATTTTAACCAAAAAAATGAAAAACAAAATGAAATATTTCCCTTGTGTTTTGGAACATGTTTTTTTATGAATAATATGGCTATGTATAAACCACTGACCTTGCTCCCAGCGTGGAAAATGAGATGGTGAGTAATGTCAGTGGTATTGCTCATTTTATACGTGACAAATCGACAATGCCATCGCTTTTAAATAAATAAATAATTGTTTTCTTTTCTTTTAGATTTTACACGGTCAGGTTTGGTATTATTGCAAAGGCCAGACTCTGCCCTGTTTAATGACACCTCACTTGACCTTGTAAGGTGTAAAGATTAGTGACGCAGGGTTCCAAAGTTCCCCGCAGTCCTCTTTGCTGCAATGCGGTGGTTTAGGTTTTTGATGTAACAATTCGTAACAATGGATTGTACCATCACCTCCACACTTGTTGGTGACATGATAAATGTTATGGTTAGTAGACATGTGCATTCGTTTTAGTACTAAAGCGATTTAGTCCGAATTTTGGGATAATTTAGTTTTCGTATGACTCAAGAGAAACGAAACTGCTCAGTACAAAAAACGAAAGAAACTAAAATAAAATGCACTACATTTTAGTTTCAGTCCTTTTTGTGATATTACATTGAGTGAAGGAGACCAGCAATGAAGAGCGCAACATCGCAACATCCGAAGTTCTGCACCCTCCACATGCCAATGCAGTAGGATGTTCTATACAGAGAGGGGCATTAATTAATGCAGGAGGATGTTCTATACATTATACAGAGAGGGGTATTAATGCAGAGGATGTTATATACATTATACAGAGAAAGGTATAAATTGAGGAGGATGTTCTATATAGAGAGGGACATTAATTAATTCAGGAGGATGTTCTATATATTATACAGAGAGGGGTATTAATTAATGCAGGTGGATGTTGTATACATTATACAGAGAGGGGTATTAATTAATGCAGGAGGATGTTCTAAACATTATACAGAGAGGAGCCTTTTTTTTTTAGCCCTTTAAATCCAGTGGCTGTGAGTGCTGAGATCGGCTGCTTGTTACATTATCTCTCAGTACAATGTATCAGGCTCAGCTGTTACAGTAACTGACTGTAACAGCGCTCAGAGTTTCAGTAAAACAAGGAAATAATATTGTTCTAACCTCTTATATATAAAAATATTATTTACTAGTTTTACTGAAACTCTGAGCGCTGTGATGAGCAGCAGTCAGTTACTGTAACAGCTTTTCCTGACACGGGGCAGTATTACAATGTTGGTGCTAACTTAACCAGAGCTGTTGTAAACTGAAAACCTCCATAGGCTATAATAGCTCTGGGAAGTTTACAACAGCTCTGGTTAAGTTAGCACCAACTATGTAATATGGCCCACATTGTGCTGAGAGTGAGAGATACTGTAACAAGCAGCCGATCTCAGCCCTCTGAGGAGCCACTACAATAGTAATTGTATCCACTGGTTTTCGGATGAATGAAATTAGTTTTCATACTAAAGAACTGAAAACGAATTTCTTTAGCAACTAAATAAATTGCATTTTAGGACTAATCCATTAGTTCAAAACGAAATTTTGTGCTGTGCACATGTCTAATGGTTAGTTAGTGCAGCATCATTGTTTACTTTATAATTGAAAAGTGAAAAATATTACTGTTGGAAAGAAAAAGAAAAAGTAAATATTTATTATTTTATTTGTTGTTACATAAAACCTGCTCATGTTTGGTATCAATGGAAAGGCCATACTCTGGCCTTCCCAGTGATACCTCACATGATCCTGTAGCTGCTATGGAGTTAGAGATACAGTGGTCCAAATGCAGACATACAGGGTTATCCAGAGAGCGGTGAAAAGCAGGAGAATGACTGGAGAATGGAAAATTCTAGGTCAAAATAGCCAAACCAGAAATATTCTCCCAATCATCTCACTTTCCAAATCGGCTATTTTGATCTAGAATTTTCCATTCTCCAGTCATTCTCCTGCTTTTCACCTCTCTGAATAACCCTGACCATTCCTTTCTCTGGGCCTATTCTGAGGCATGGGCCTGGAGCTGCTGCTCCTCCATCTGCCCCTATGTTAATCCAGCCCTGGTGTTAAAGAGTAAAGGTGATAGGCGATGGCAGTATTATAGGCACATTTAGTTTAAGTGCATATAAGGCTATAAAGAAGCAAAAATTATGAAAGGTTTGCGCATGGTTGCTGGTTTTTGGAATGCCAGTCAATCAATAGTTAAATTCAATGCGTGCATTTCGCCGTTGCTATGCAAGGGTTAATAGACGGCTTCATCAAGACTGCAAGCCAGAGTCAGAGAAAGACTAATCTTTTTATTTTTGTGTTTATTTTTGCTGAGTCTGCGCGTGGGGCTGCTTTACTATATGATGTAACTATATGTAACATTTAACATTGTGATACTATCACTCGTTACTGACATTATATATCTTTGTATTTAATGAAGATATTTTTTATTATACTTTTGGTATATATTATTTCATGGCTGTGCCATCTTGATTTATTGTGGTTTGGTTTCACATGGTTCGGCGGCCATATTGGATTAGGCAAACCTTTTCAAGCATCATCCCCCATGAAACCACGTCCGAGAACGATGGGACGCTTTGCAGACATGTTTACAGTTACCTCCTCTGCCGAGTCAGTTCAAAGTTGAAGAAAAAACAAATATGGCTGCTGCGATTCGACGTTCCTTCTTCCCTAAAGTCAGAAATCCAGGCAAACTGGTTCATTTTTGGTTATTCACGCATAAACATTTGGTTCTTAACGCACGGAAAGTAACTTTAGAGGAAAAAGCAAGAACTGTAGTTGGTGATTTTGCAGATTCTAACCATTTTGGAGCAATTTTTCCATTTCGTTGCAGGGCCGGTCATTATACACCGTCACGTCAAATCCCAGGCTTTTAAAGCAGCGTAGCAGGTCGCCGGCATCTTTGTCCGTTCCGTTCCGTATGCACATCCCTAACGAAGGGTTAAATTAAAACCAAATTATAATAAATAATGATGTGGGCATGTGTTTCATTTCTGTAATGTTAAAACATCTCCAGTAAATAGTGCTGACTTCTTATTTCTCCCTGTATTTAATGCGCATAAATAACAAGTGATACAATGTAACTTAAGGAGATTTGCAGTAAAGGACAACACGCAGCACCTTGGCCAACACCCAAAACGCCCAAAGCAAGGCGTCATGACTATTTCAACAGGAAGACTAACCTCCCCGTTAGGAGCAAACAGGAAAATGTGGCAAGAAATATGACTGGGTGACAAACAGAAGATTATTTTGTAGGCATTATACAGGGCTGATAGTGTTTTTTTTACAAAGAAAAAGTAAGACAAACAGGGTTATTCAGAGAGAGGTGAAAAGCAGGAGAATAACTGGAGAATGGAAAATCCTAGGTCAAAATAGCCGATTTGGAAAGTGAGATGAATGAGAGAATTTTTCTGGTTTGGTTATTTTGACCTAGAATTTTCCATTCTCCAGTCATTCTCCTGCTTTTCACCGCTTTCTGAATAATCCTGTAAAGTGTCATTAAAGTAAACAAACAGGGTTATTCATAGAGAATCCAAAAGTCACCGCACGTTCAGTGACTTTTCATTCTCTTCAATTCGGTGCGATCTGGCGATCCCATTTCGGCGACCCTGCGGTGTATTCAGCAAGCACCACAGGGCCGTCGTAGTGCAGGGAAAAGCCGCCGCAAACCCGACGAACTCTCACCGCAAAACCCGGCGAACGCACACCGAAACCCGCAAAAATATCTGGATTAACCCTGCCGAACACGCCGGAGAAACCCGAGCAGCCGCCGATCACAGCGCAGAGCAGCCGCCGGAAAAAGCCAACACCGCAGACGAATGGAGTGAAAAAAAACAAAACAGTTTGCTTGAATGTTTGAAAAGTGAAACGCTGTTTGCAAAGAAACTACTGAACGAAAATACAGAAAAAGGGGGGGGTCTGTGGAGGCGCTTATTGATATAGAATTTGGGTTTGCAGTCTACAAGGTGTTACACATAAACGTCAACGAAATGTGCAAATATGATAAGGGAAATCGAGGGAAGTCCTAGTGGCGCAGTAATTAATCTCTGGTTCTTATAAACCCAGGCCTAAAAGGTCATTCAGATACTGTTAATAGGGCCGAAGGCTAGGGTCAGACTAACGCAGTATCAACGTGCGTTTAGCAGCACTAAATCACGGCCGTGCTAGCAGCAAATGACGTCCAATGCCGGGCAGCATACGAAGAACGGCCGCACAAAAGTGCGGCTGCGCAACACAAGTGGCAAACGAACGCATTTTTCCGAGAACGTGATACCGCTAGTACTGACGTACAGAGTGCGCTGCGTCCGCATAGCGGCGTGTTTGCGTGATTAGGAGACGTCAGACGCTGCTAATGTCCGGCCAACATAACGTCCAGACACAGAAAGTGTTTTGTTGACGATCCGTACAAAATAACGGACGAAAATGCGCATCGTATGACCGCTATCGCGTATTCCGTGAAAAAATACGTCCATTCGTTCGAACGCACTTTTTCACGGTCAACGCAAAAAATGCGTTAGTCTGACCCTAGCCTAAATCAACAGTGGCTTTATATATCACAATGGATCATCCGATCCCGAGATTTGTGCAAATGACAAATATATGTGCAAAATCACAATCCACACTCCAAATGACAGTGGTGAGTTCTTATATCATGCATAAAATTCTATTTTTATGATACAATAGTGTATGATAAAACCAATTGTGCAAATGCATATAAAGTGCATGTGCTCATGAATTCTTCCTATCAATAAAGTGCATACACGAAATGTGCAGTGGTACGTAAGATAATATAAAGAATAGTTCTCTTCTGGGTTAATAGTCCAAAGTAAATATGTCCTAAACCACAGTAAAGTGCACGTGCAAATGTGCAAAATGTAAACGAAACCAGAGTCTGTGGTCGCAAGTCGCTGTACAGCATATAAGATTTTAACCTAGATTTTTTATTTCTCCGGTCATTCTCCTGAGTATCACCTTTCTTTGAATATACCTGTTAGTAAATAGACCTGTATGTGTAATAGAGATTCCCCTTTTAGGCTGGGGTCAGACCAGCGCACTTTTAACGTGCGTTCTGGCGCACATAATTACGGCCGCACTAGCAGCAAATGACGGGCAATGACGGCCAATATACGATGTACGGCCGCACAAAAGTCCGGCCGCGCAACGCAAGTGGAATTTGAACGCATTTTTCTGAGAACGCTGAACCGCTAGTGCTGACGTACTGAGTGCGCTGCGTCCGCTAGCGGCGTGTTTGCGTGATTAGGAGATGTCAGACGCTGCTAATGTCCAGCCTACATAACGTCCAGACGCAAAACGAGTTTTATTGACGATCCGTACAAAATCACGCCCGAAAATGCGCGTCGTCTGACCGTTTTTGCGCATTCCGTGAAAAAATACGTCAATGCGTTCGGACGCACTTTTTCACGTTCGCGGGGAAAAATGCTTTCGTCTGACCCTAGCCTTAGAGTCGATTTCCTATTGTATCACCATGATAAACACACCCAGTAAAGGTAAAGGTGTATAAGATATAGACGCACTTATGCAAAATGACACCTTGTATGTTAAACATCGTCAAACAGATGCCAGCTGTAACATATTTTGCTACATTGACAAGGGCCAGGAAGCATAACTGGAAACCTTTTCATATTTCTGGCATTGCTGTGAAGCAAGAAAGCGTTTGCCCCGAGCACCGGCTCGCAAAGAGTGCTGGGACAATTAAATTCCCCTGACAGGCCCAACACCCTTAAATAAGGGAGTATTTAAGTCCACAGCTTCTCTCTATTTTTGCAACTAGGCTCTGTAATGACACAGAACCCTCCTTGCCCAATGCTTTTCAATGAAGGACAATGCAAGATCGAGATAATCTCACTTTTTACCTTCCACTGTAACTTAAATGCGTATATATACATGTATATATTTATAAATAATTCTATGTGAAAAGCAGAAAACTGCATATAAAAAGGCGTGAGATGTGATTTATTGTCATTTCCTGGGGGTGACGACGAAATGGCTGACATTTACCAGCATTCTTCTGCATCTCGGAGACTCCGCCATGTCTATAATACCTTTCTGGGAGCACCCCCTGAAAAAGCAAACCAAATACTCTCCCTGCTGCAACCAGGGCTGGATTTGCATCTCATGAGCCTATAGGCACAGAAATGTGAGGCACCCCCACCCCTGCCGCCCTCTAACAAAAAAAAGAAACATGCCAAAATTATTTTTTAAACTTTCATTTAGGGACAAATTAAAACTTTTTGTTTAAAAAAAACTAAAAACCAGTTTCCCTCTGCGCTCACCTCAAAAGAAGGGTCAGAATCTGTTGCGTTAGTTGAGTTAGTGCAGCGGCATTGTTTGTTTTATATGTAAAAGCGTATATTGCCTCTGACGTAGAACAGAGAAAAAAACTTCATTTTGCATTTACTCTTTTTCATTTTTTTATTTTTACGCATTACATGGTCATGTTTGGTATCGTTGTAAAGACCAGACTCTGACCTTTCCAATGATGCCTCACTTAACCCTGTGCAGTGTAACAATTCAGAGATGCAGGTTCCGAAATGCCCCTGTCTCTCCTCACTGAAGTGCCACGGTGTGACAGAACCTACCGTCACTGGGGTATCTGGAGGGGCCTGTAGGCTAGCCTCCTGCCCAGCGACTATGGCTCATGAAAGAGATCAGGTGAATTGCCCTATTTGCCTGGTTAGAGCACTGAAGGGAGCTGGGACTGGAGTGCTAGGCCGACGCACCTTTTGTAGCCAGGTCTGTGCAGCCGCATACGGATACATTTGCCCCCTCGCCCAGCGGAAACTGACATTTTGATATTCAAAAGAGACGTATTTCACCACCAGCTATAGACTATTGGGGAATTGGTGGATCATACAAATATATTTGGTTTTCCACTGTGCATCTGTTCACTGTTTTGATCATCCCTCACCCCAGCGGGACTCCTGGACTTAATTGCGACCACCTCCCGACTGACTCATTCAGGTCACCTGAGTTCAGGCACATAGACCTTGAGGGAGCTCTGATTACAAAACAGGACCAGGTTGTAACACTATTGTTCTCCTTACCCCACCTGTGAACAGTTTGAGTGTACTGGGTTTTTCTAAAAAATAAAGCCAGTCTGCTTTTGAATTCTCCATGGTCTCCATCCTTCCTTCAACCACAGTTAAAGTTTGGGTGGGCTGTGAGAACCGCTTTATCGAGAGAGAGTTCGCTTGCGGAGGTACTCAGTTAGGGTACGGACGCTCCGCTACACACAGTCTAGGTTGTCGGTGAAACAATACGTTGCATCATCAGCCCCACATTTGCTGGTACTGTGGGAATTGAGAAGATGAGTTAGTGCAGCATCACTGTTCACTTTATAATTGTATACTGAATAATAATGCTGCGTTAGACAAAAAGAGACATTTATTTTGATATTTTATCTTTGTTATAAATCGAACCTGGTTATATTTGGTATCACTGGAAAGGGCATAATCTGGCCTTTCTGGTGATACCTCATATGTCCCTCAAGCCCCTAGGGCTCCAGAGATACAGTGGTCTAAATTATTGCAATTTTTTTTCACTTTTTACAGAGCAAGGCGCCCCCTTGTGGCAGGCACCTATAGGAACATGCCTATTCTGCCTAGTTATAAATCCGGCCCTGGATGCAACACTAACCCCAGACTCTTACATTGCACCTTTGATACCACATGGGGTGATACACTATTTTGTGTGTGATTCTACATTTGTGATTTCCAGGTCATTGCACAAACCTTTGTATATGAAACAATATGTTGTTTAGTAAATGTCTAAAAAAACACCTCACCGGCCCCTTACAATGAAAAAAAAGAAAGAAATGAAAGCGTTGTGTTTGCATTGGAAAGCGTTCTGAAGAGGAGGGAAGGAGGAGGAGGTCTGGGGTGAAGGTGACAATGCCTACCTGTTTTTGCATCAAAGTTTTTGTTGTTGATTATAATACATCGGCCAAGTTTCCCGTAATTCATCTTGTACTGGAAAGCTGGTGCCACGACGCGGAAATTTTGGTTCTTGACGGCCGCAGTTTCTGTCTGCTCCTGATCATTTTTCTTTTTTCTACAAAGACCGAAACAAAGGAGAATCACAGCATTACACACGTTTTATGGAGACGGTTTTGTTACGCGTCAATAACGACGGAATTGCCGGGTGCGGTTACCAAATCTCGCTGGTTGTGCCACTTTCTCTTTGTTGGATAATAAAAACAACAATGCAAAGTAAAAGCATAAATTCTACAATGTCAAATGCTATTTGCTTACTTTAATAAACGCTTATTTTGGCCCGGGTCACTGTGTTTATTTGGCTTATCTGGTTTAGTTTATTTGGAAATGCAATGACACACTTAAAGGGATACGCCATTGAAAAATACAGTTCCATTTTTGTGCCGTTATAGAGTTACATAGGCTGAAAAAGCACATCGGTCCATTGCGTTCAGCCTCTCACACATCACCTACTGCTGTTGATCCAAAAGAAGGCAAAACCCCCAGTCTGAAGCGCTCGCCAATATGCAACACACTGGAAAAAAATTCCTTCTTGACCCCAGATGGCGTCAGATTTCAAGCAGCTTTTACCCACATATTAAACATTATAACCCTTAATATTCTTTTTTTGCAGGAAGTCATCCAGTTGTTTAAAAGTCTGTACAGACTCAGACCCAACCACCTCAACAGGCAAAGAATTCCTTGGTCAGATCCTGCTGACAGGTTCTGCACAATTATTAGAATTTATTTATCTTTTTTCCTTTGAGGTTATTTTACTCACCTTTTCTCCCGGGAGCTGCTCCTCCTCTTCGGCTCATGGGCTCCCGAACGTGGAAGACCCTGAAGATTTTCTGCGCAATTTGCTTACCTGTACAACCTGTTTAGCGTAGAAACCATAAATTGTGCAGCGCTACGGGACTTGTGCACTTTACGTGCGGCGGGTTATAATATTTCCAAGGTGCACAACAAACAGCCCCCAATATTCTTTTCTATTTCTATATTTATCTATTTATTTATAAAGGATTTTACCAGGAAGGATACATTGAGATTTCTCTCGTTTTGAAGTATGTCCTGGATTCAAGAACATTGAATTGTTACAGTCGATACAGAAATACAATGTGATAAAATGCAAAATAATAAAAACAAAACATAAATATGTAATATAGTCACTGTGTTACATGTTTACAGGTGCATTCTGTATATAGTCACTGTGTTACATGTTTACAGGTGCATTCTGTATATAGTCACTGTGTTACATGTTTACAGGTGCATTCTGTATATAGTCACTGTGTTACATGGTTACAGACGCATTCTGTATATAGTCACTGTGTTACATGTTTACAGGTGCATTCTGTATATAGTCACTATGTTACATGTTTACAGGTGCATTCTGTATATAGTCACTGTGTTACATGTTTACAGGTGCATTCTGTATATAGTCACTGTGTTACATGCTTACAGGTGCATTCTGTATATAGTCACTGTGTTACATGTTTACAGGTGCATTCTGTATATAGTCACTGTGTTACATGTTTACAGGTCCATTCGGTATATAGTCACTGTTACATGTTTACAGGTGCATTCTGTATATAGTCACTGTGTTACATGGTTACAGGTGCATTCTGTATATAGTCACTGTGTTACATGTTTAGAGGCGCATTCTGTATATAGTCACTGTGTTACATGTTTACAGGTGCATTCTGTATATAGTCACTGTGTTACATGTTTACAGGTGCATTCTGTATATAGTCACTGTGTTACATGGTTACAGACGCATTCTGTATATAGTCACTGTGTTACATGTTTACAGGTGCATTCTGTATATAGTCACTATGTTACATGTTTACAGGTGCATTCTGTATATAGTCACTGTGTTACATGTGTACAGGTGCATTCTGTATATAGTCACTGTGTTACATGTTTACAGGTGCATTCTGTATATAGTCACTGTGTTACATGCTTACAGGTGCATTCTGTATATAGTCACTGTGTTACATGTTTACAGGTGCATTCTGTATATAGTCACTGTGTTACATGTTTACAGGTACATTCGGTATATAGTCACTGTTACATGTTTACAGGTGCATTCTGTATATAGTCACTGTGTTACATGGTTACAGGTGCATTCTGTATATAGTCACTGTGTTACATGTTTAGAGGCGCATTCTGTATATAGTCACTGTGTTACATGTTTACAGGTGCATTCTGTATATAGTCACTGTGTTACATGTTTACAGGTGCCATTCTGTATATAGTCACTGTGTTACATGTTTACAGGTACATTCTGTATATAGTCACTGTGTTACATGTTTACAGGCGCATTCTGTATATAGTCACTATGTTCCATGTTTACAGGCGCATTCTGTATATAGTCACTGTGTTACATGTTTACAGGTCCATTCTGTATATAGTCACTGTGTTACATGTTTACAGGTACATTCTGTATATAGTCACTGTGTTACATGTTTACAGGTGCATTCTGTATATAGTCACTGTGTCACATGTGTACAGGTGCATTCTGTATATAGTTACTATGTTACATGTTTACAGGTGCATTCTGTATATAGTCACTGTGTTACATGTTTACAGGTGCATTCTGTATATAGTCACTGTGTTACATGTTTACAGGTACATTCTGTATATAGTCACTGTGTTACATGTTTACAGGTGCATTCTGTATATAGTCACTGTGTTACATGTGTACAGGTGCATTCTGTATATAGTTACTATGTTACATGTTTACAGGTGCATTCTGTATATAGTCACTGTGTTACATGTTTACAGGTGCATTCTGTATATAGTCACTGTGTTACATGTTTACAGGTGCATTCTGTATCAAGGTATGTTTATAGGGAGCTCTTAAGTGAATTTAGGCTGGGGAAGGTTTGATGGCGTCTGGGAGGTTAGTCCATATTTGTGGTGCTCTGTAGGAAAATGAGGATCGAGTCACTTTCTTTTTGTATTGTGGTATTGTAAGTAAGGCTGGGGTCAGACGAATGCATTTTTAACGTGTGTTTAGGCGCACTTAATTACGGCCGCAGTAGCAGCAAATGACGGGCAATGACGGCCAATATATGAAGTACGGCTTCACGAAAGTCCGGCCTCGCAACGCAAGTGGAAAATGAACGCATTTTTTTGAGAATGCAGAACCGCTAGTACTGACGTACAGAGTGCGCTGCGGCGGCATAGCGGCGTGTTTGCGTGATTAGGAGATGTCAGACGCTGCTAATGTCCAGCCTATATAACGTCCAGATGCAAAAAGGGGTTTTTGTTGATGACCCGTAAAAAAATCACGCACGAAAATGCACGTCGTCTGACCATTTTCGTGCATTCCGTGAAAAAATACGTCAATGCGTTCGGACATACGTTTTGACGGTCGCTGCGAATAATGCGTTCGTTTGACCCTAGCCTAAGGTGCTGGTCCTGGATCGGAGGTTATAGGATGAGGGAACTGCTGGGGGAAGCAGCCTATTCAGGTAGGGTGGTAGCTTCCCAGAAAAGCTCTTAAACACCAGGTTGGAAAGGTGAAGGGTGCATCTGGATTCCAGCGACGGCCAGTTTAGCTCTTTTAACACGTCACAATGGTGGGTCATGTAGTTACATTGTAGCACAAAGCGTCAGAATGCGTTATACAGTGTAGTAAGTTTCTGAAGGTGTGTTTGTGGGGCGGCTGCATACATAACATCTCCATAATCAATAGCCGGCATTTGTTGTACAATCTGCTTTGTTACCGTGGGGCTCAGGCAGCATTTGTTTCTGTACAGGGCACCTAGTTTGGGGTAAAGTTTAGATGAGAGTTTTTCTTTGTGGGGCCAAAGGATAGATTTGGGTCTAACCACATACCTAGATATTTGAGAGCAGTCACTGTGGTCAGCGTGCCATTTGATCTTGTCCTGACATGTAAATGGGGAGTTTGCAATTTGTGTAGCTTAGGTGCTGTTCCAAAGAGCATTGTAACAGGTTTGTCAGCATTTAGAAAAAGTCGGTTACAATAAATTATATAGGTTGAATGTATAGAACAGGCATCAAGTGGAGCAGGAACGTCTGGGAACGAGCCACCCCCATTACTTTAGCAGAAGTAACGCAGGTCCCGCCATTGGGCTGAAATAATGGACAGCTGCAATAACCTTCTATTCAGACACAATTTTACAAAAATGTCTGTATTTAAGGTTGTTTACAGGGCTTGAGTACACTAGGACACAGGATTGACACCAGGGGTCACGTCCTAAAGAAATAAGGGTGAGAAGAACTCCAAGAATTGCCGTCCCCCCAATTAACCAAGTCATCGCTCACTTAAACCACCACCCACACCCTGATTTGATTTTAATGTGCTTAAATAACATTGTCTGCTTTTTGAATAGCCAGACTGCCACGAAATTGCACCATATGGGGAAATTCACCGTTCAGTGCAATTCGGTGGCAAATTTGGCTTTTACTGAATAACCCCTTTAGTGAACTATTATAAAACATTGTGTAACCGCCTGATACTGGACATTCTCAATCACTTCTTACAAACGTATGACAATCCTAAAATAACACAGAATACGTCACATCACAAACTTACTTATCACTTACTTATTACACTTGCACAAGTAAACTGGGGGTAATATGATCCTCATCAGTAGTGCGCATAACCCTAGCAGTGCTCCACAAAATTATAGGGGTTATTCAGAGAGCACCGACATTTCGGTATTCTCTCATTCCCCGCGCTTCCCTGCACTTCGAGGAATCAAAGTTCCCCACCCTGTGGTGAATTCAGCATTCACTGCAGAGTGCAGAGTGCATCCCAGAGTGCAGGGAAAACCCTCCGCAAACCCGCCGAATACCCACCGAAAACCTGTGGGAACCACTGCTGAACGCGCCAGAAAAAAGCCAACGAGCCGCCGATCACAGCGCAGACCAGCCGCCAAAAAACGCTGACAAGCTGACGGACAGGGTTAAAAAAAAAAAGTACGCTAAGGTTCGGGTCAGACGAACGCATTTTTTGCGTCGACCGTCAAAAAGTGCGTCCGAACGAATGGACGTATTTTTTTCACGGAATACGCGATAGTGGTCATACGATGCGCAATTACGGCCGTGATTTTTTACGGATCCAAACCAGGAAACTTTTTGCGTCTGGACGTTATGTTGGCTGGACATGAGCAGCATCTGACTTCTCCTAATCACGCACACACGCCGCTAGCGGATGCAGAGCACTCTCTACGTCAGTACTCGCGGTTTGACGTTCTCGAAAAAATGCGTTCGTTTGCCGCTTGCGTTGTGTGGCCGCACGGTTCTTCGTATGTTGCCCGGCATTGGACGTCATTTGCTGCTAGCACGGCCGTGATAAAGTGCGACTAAACGCACGTTAATACTGCGTTCGTCTGACCCTAGTCTTAGAAGTTTCAAAATTTAAACGTTGTTTGCAAAAAAACTACTGAAAGAAAAATCCTGGAATTTACATATAATCCAATGAATGATAATAAAAAGGGCTGTTACATAAAAAATAAAAAACGATTTAAAAAATAAACAGGAAAAAAGAAATTTCTGAAAAAATTCCGAAAAATGCCTAAAAGATCCTAAAAAAAATCTATAAATAAAGAGACTTTTTGCTGCAGAATAAAATAATAAATGGAGTATTAAAACGGGAATATTTTTAACATTGAAACCTATGGTATTCACCTGAATAAACCTGCCGAATGAAACCACTGAACAGCAGGACACTTCGGCAACTTTTCTCTGCTGTTCGGTGTCTGTGAATAAATTAACCATTGCTTCTCTATGGGGGATTTCACTTCCGTTGAACAAGCACCGTACGTGCAGGCAATTTGCCAAAATTTGACAAACTGTCTGCTCTCTGAATAGCCGAATGGCCCCGAAATGTCACCGTACGCTGAATTTCAGTGTCCAGTTACATTTCGGCAACATTTCGGACCTCTCTGAATAACCCATTTTGTGTACAGTACACAAAGAGGAAGAGGATTCCATAACATTAAACACAACATTAATCTTTATTAATACCAAAGAAAATTGTAAACGTAACGATAAAATACCCAAACACATCCTACATCATTGTGCTAACTAATCCGGATAGTAGACTCAATTCCTCCATACCTGGGCTATATATCAACTCAAGGATATACATATATATGCATAATAGAGGAGGAGACCCTAAATAATAAAAAAAACTATAAACACCAGCCAATTACTACTAAACTACTACTACTAGTATCACCCGCCAGCTATTAGCGAGGGGCTTATGTTTGTGGTATTATATCATAATGTTACAGTGTATCTTTGGCATTAATTAAGCGTAATGTTGTGTTTTACATTATGGGATCCGCATTCTTTTTGTCTGCCGTACAGCACACAGAGTTTTGTTGAGACGTCACACCACACATGCTCTACTGGATATGCATATTGTAGTATTTTTTGGACTGTGCCTAAATCCGTTCCACGTGTGAAAAACCAGCACTTTCCTAATTTGCATGCATTGTTTATTTCCTACTGTTAGTAAATATTTCTGCGTAGAAGTGAAGTCCGCAGAGGCCGTACCTCCCTCCTTCCTGACCTAAATGCTTGCAGCGGTTATCATTCCTCTGGTTTTTTTTTGTTTGTGTTTTTGTGGTTTTTAAATGAATAGTATTTGAGGTATTAGTATTAAATGTAAATGTCATGCAGACCTTTACCAGCCGGCTCCAGCAGTGACGCAAATCAGGCAAGAAAGATATTTACTGAGACCCTGAGGAAAGTACATTGACGTTGTGAGTTTGTGACGCACTCGTTTTTCTTTTCCCATGAGCTTCAAGCGGTGACTTTAAAAACAAATGGATGTCCCAGTTATTCAACCGAATTCAAATAATCAAGATGGTCTATGACTCTATACCAAACTGAACCAGATATTCAGGCCATGGGCACAATGTCACTAAGGCAGCTTAGAATGGGAGCTTGCATTGCTGTGTGGACTGACATTGTGTTGGAGATTGGCTCTTTGGAGTGGGAGTGTGTGTTGCTTTGTGAGATCTGGTGGGATGGGAGTGGGGGGGATTGGCTCTGTGGGATGAGGTGAGAGTGTAGGGTTGGGTATGTGGGTTGCTGTGCGCAATGGAGTGGGAGGTTGGCTGGATGGGATGGGAATGTGGGGCTGGGTTCTTGGGTATGTGTGTTTCTGTGTGGGGTGAAACAAGATGGGAGTGTGGGCTGTATGTGTGTTGTTCTGCACGATGGTACAAAGTGTGAGAATTGGCTGTGTAAGATGGTATGGGAGTGTGGGGTTGGCTGTGTGGGATGGGATTGTGGAATTGGCTCTGGTGGATGGGATGGGAGTGTGAGGTTGGCTGTAAGGGATGGAATAGAAGGAGTGCGAAGTTGGCTTTGTAGGATTGGAGTGCGAGGATGGCTGGGTGGGATGTGAGTGTGGAGTTGGCTGTGTGGGAAGGGATGGGAGTGTGGACTGGAGTCGGCTCTGGAGGATGGGATGGGAGTGTGAGGTTGGCTGTTTAGGTTGGGTGGGAATGTGGGGTTGGCTGTGTGGGTTCTAAGGGGGGAGTGGGAAGTTGGCTGTGTGGATCAGATGGGAGTGTGGGGTTGGCTGTGTAGGTTGGGATGGGAGTGTGAAGTTGGTTGTGTGGGTTGGGATGGCAGTGTGGAGTTGGCTGTGTGGGTTTAGATGGGAGTGTGGAGTTGGCTGTGAGGGTTGAGATGGGAGTATGAGGTTGGCTTTGTGGGTTGGGATGAGAATGTGGTGTTGGCTGTGTGGGTTGGGATGGAAGTGCGAGGTAGGCTGTGTGAGATGGAACGGGAGTATGAGGTTGACTTTGGGAGTTGGGATGAGAATGTGGTGTTGGCTGTGTGGGTTGGGATGGGAATGTGTGAAGTTGGCTATGTGGGATGGAATGGGAGTATGAGGTTGGCTTTGGGAGTTGGGATGGGAGTTTAGGGTTGGCTCTGTGGAATGTGAGTGTGTTGCTGTGTAGAACGGTAGTGTCTGCCTGTAGGAATATGGGTGGTGTGAGGAACTAGATGCTGAGGATTGCAGTATGTGTCCAGCTGCCTCCCATAGACTTGTAGCATGAGCAGCAGCTTCAAATGCACTATATGCTGCATTAATTATACTGTAAAGGTGCTGCCCAGCAGTGTCCAGCAGTGTGAGGATTCATATGCTGCATTAATTATACTGTAAAGGTGCTGCCCGGCAGTGTGAGGATTCATATGCTGCATTAATTATAGTGTAGAGGTGCTGCCCGGCAGTGTGAGGATTCATATGCTGCATTAATTATAGTGTAGAGGTGCTTCCCAGCAGTGTGTGGATTCATATGCTGCATTAATTATAGTGTAGAGGTGCTGCCTGGCAGTGTGAGGATTCATATGCTGCATTAATTATAGTGTAGAGGTGCTTCCCAGCAGTGTGTGGATTCATATGCTGCATTAATTATAGTGTAGAGGTGCTGCCCGGCAGTGTGAGGATTCATATGCTGCATTAATCATACTGTAAAGGTGCTGCCCGGCAGTGTGAGGATTCATATGCTGCATTAATTATAGTGTAGAGGTGCTGCCCGGCAGTGTGAGGATTCATATGCTGCATTAATTATACTGTAAAGGTGCTGCCCGGCAGTGTGAGGATTCATATGCTGCATTAATTATACTGTAGAGAGGTGCTGCCCGGCAGTGTGAGGATTCATATGCTGCATTAATCATACTGTAAAGGTGCTGCCCGGCAGTGTGAGGATTCATATGCTGCATTATTATACCATAGAGGTGCTGCCCGGCAGTGTGAGGATTCATATGCTGCATTATTATACTGTAGAGGTTCTGCCCGGCAGTCTGCGGAATCATATGCTGTATTAATTATTCTTCTTACAAATTTGGTTACTTAACCGGTCTGCATTTGGATTGTAATATGCGGTGAACACCGCAGAAAACGTTAATGCTCACGCAAGTGAACGTTAATGTTTGCGTTAAGATCGTAATTTTTTCCAGTCGTTGTTGGTCAAACATTTCCCATGGCTTCAAATCACGTTTAAACATGAGCAAAAGCAGTAAAAATTAGCTCAGCACTCAGCAGTGACATGGTTAAAAACTTATTTTTTTTATTATTTGTTTTTCATTGTTTCCTGTCCCCCAGGGCAGTATCCGGACCCCCATACACCTTTTGTGACCAATATCTTGCATACAGTTGTGTTCAAAATTATTCAACCCCCAATGCTGTAAAGGGTTTTAGGGAATTTAGTGACATTTGTAATTGTATTCAGAATGAAATCCTACAAGGACTTTTTAAAGAACCATATGCAACTAAAATGACATCAATTGGTTTTGTAATAGAAACATAGAAACATAGAAAAATGTCGGCAGATAAGAACCTTTCGGCCCATCTAGTCGCCCAATTACATGGATACTTTACCTGGATTTATCTTTTGTTTAGGATAGCCTTATGCCTATCCCATGCCTGCTTAAATTCAATTACTGTTTTGGCCGCTACCACTTCTACTGGAAGGCTGTTCCATGTATCCACCACCCTCTCAGTAAAATAATGCTTCCTGATGTTACTTTTAAACCTTTGCCCCTCTAATCTAAGACTATGTCCTCTTGTTTTGCTACTTTGTTTCCTTTTAAATATACTCCCTTCCTCTACCTTGTGGATTCCCTTTACGTATTTAAATGTTTCTATCATATCTCCTCTGTCTCGTCTTTTTTCCAAGCTGTACATGTTAAGATCATTAAGCCTTTCCTGGTAACTTTTCTCCTTCAAGCCGTACACCATTTTAGTAGCCCTTCTCTGAACTCTCTCTAAGATGTCTATATCCTTCTGGAGATACGGTCTCCAGTACTGCACACAGTACTCCAAGTGAGGTCTCACCAGTGCTCTGTACAGTGGCATGAGCACTTCCCTTTTCCTACTGCTAATACCTCTCCCTACACAACCAAGCATTCTGCTAGCATTTCCTGCTGCTCTATTACATTGACTACTTACCCTTAGATCCTCTGAAATAATGACCCCTAAATCCCTTTCCTCAGATGTTGAGGTTAGGACTGTATCAAATATTCTATATTCAGCCCTTGGGTTTTTACGTCCCAGGTGCATTATCTTGCACTTATCCACATTAAAACTCAATTGCCACAACTCCGACCATTTTTTTAGTTTACCTAAATCATTTGTCATTTGGCTGATCCCTCCAGGAACGTCAACCCTGTTGCAAATCTTTGTGTCATCAGCAAAAAGACATACTTTTCCATTAATACCTTCTGCAATATCACTAATAAAAATATTAAAGAGAATGGGTCCAAGTACTGACCCCTGAGGTACCCCACTGGTAACAAGACCTTGCGCAGAATAAACTCCATTTACCACAACCCTCTGGATTAGGCAGTGGCTGAGTGACAGACAACAGTCAACAATATTGGAATCCAAGATCAAAGATTGCAATTTATTGATAAGCCTTCTATGCGGAACAGTATCAAAAGCCTTACTGAAATCTAAATAAGCAATGTCTACTGCACCACCTGTGTCTATTATTTTTGTTACCCAATCAAAAAAATCAATAAGATTAGTTTGGCATGATCTCCCTGAGGTAAACCCATGTTGTTTCTGATCCTGTAATCTATGTGTTTTTAGATGTTCAACAATCCTTTCCTTTAACATGGTTTCCATTAATTTCCCCACTACTGACGTAAGACTAACTGGCCTATAGTTCCCCGATTCCTCCCTACTACCCTTCTTGTGAATAGGCACAACATTTGCTAATTTCCAGTCTTCTGGGACGACTCCCGTTAACAAGGATTGGTTAAATAAATCTGTTAACGGTTTTGCTATTACATCACTGAGCTCTTTTAATAATTTAGGGTGGATCCCATCAGGCCCCATTGACTTATTTGTCTTTACTTTAGACAGCTGCTGTAGAACCTCCTCCTCTGTAAACTGATATGTAAATGTCTCTTTAGTGTTCTCTCCTAACTGAGGTCCCTTTCCTTCCTTTTCTTCTGCAAAGACTGAACAAAAATATTCATTGAGGCAGTCAGCGAGACTTTTATCCTCTTCTACATACCTTCCTTCCTTTGTTTTTAATCTAACTAATCCTTGTTTTACTTTTCTTTTCTCGTTTATGTATCTAAAAAATGTTTTGTCCCCCTTTTTTACTGACTGAGCTATTTTCTCTTCTGCGTGTGCTTTGGAAGCTCTTATAAATTGCTTTGCCTCTTTCTGCCTAATTTTATAGGTTTGCCTATCTTCTTCACTCTGAGTTTTTTTATAATTATTGAATGCTGTCTTTTTGTTCTTCACTATTTTGGCCACTTCTGCAGAGTACCACAGTGGTTTCTTCCCTGTTTTGTTTTTGCTAACAAGCTGAATGCAATTTCCTGTGGCCTTCAATAATGCTTCCTTTAAATAATCCCATTTCTCCTGGACTCCCTTTAAACTCCTCCAGTCTGATAATGACTCCTTCACACAAAATCTCATTTTAGAAAAATCCGTTTTTTTAAAGTCTAAAACTTTCGTTCTTGTGTGGTGCGGCTCCATCCCTGTTGTTATATTAAACCATACTGACTGGTGATCACTAGATCCCAAATTTTCACCTACAACAACGTCCGATACCAAACCTCCATTTGTGAGTATTAAATCCAATATGGCCTCTTTACGGGTCGGCTCCTCAACTACTTGTGTTAGAGATAATCCCAGTAGGATTACAGTAGTAAATGTTTCTTTTGTGAATTCTTCATTGACACAATTATTCAACCCCTTAAAGACTACCACTCTGAAGAACAGAGGTTCATTCAAGTGTTTTCAATCAGGTATTGAAAACACCTGTGGATGTCACGGAGCAGCAATAAAGCATAAAAGCACCAATTAGGCAGCTTTAAAATGACTGTGATACTCAGCTCCTTCTAGACATTTACTGGTGTGGTTACAAACATGGTGAAGTCAAGAGAATGGTCCAGGAAGACAAGAGAAGAAGTGATTACTCTTCACAGGAAGGGCAATGGCTATAAGAAGATTGCAAAGATGTTAAACATACCAAGAGAGACCATAGGAAGCATCATTCGCAAATTCAAGGCAAAGGGCACTGTTGAAACGCTACCTGGTCGTGGCAGAAAGAAGATGCTGACTTCGACTGCTGTGCGCTACCTGAAGCGTAGAGTGGAGAAAAGTCCCCGTGTGACTGCTGAGGAACTGAGAAAAGATTTGTCAGATGTGGGTACTGAAGTTTCAGCTCAGACAATACGGCGCACACTGCAAAATGAAGGCCTCCATGCCAGAACTCCCAGGCGCACCCACTTGCTGTCTCCAAAGAATAAGAAGAGTCGACTGCAGTATGCCAAAAGTCATGTGGACAAACCACAGAAGTTTTGGGATAATGTTCTATGGACTGATGAAACAAAATTAGAACTGTTTGGGCCCATGGATCAACGCTATGTTTGGAGGAGGAACAACAAGGCCTATGAAGAAAAGAACACCTTGCCTACTGTGAAGCATGGCGGGGGGGTCAATCATGCTTTGGGGCTGTTTTGCTTCTGTAGGTACAGCGAAGCTTCAGCGTGTGCAAGGTACCATGAATTCTCTTCAGTACCAGGAGATATTGGATGACAATGTGATGTAGTCCGTCACAAACCTGAGGCTTGGGAGACGTTGGACCTTTCAACAGAACAATGATCCCAAGCATACCTCCAAGTCCACTAGAGCATGGTTGCAGATTAAAGGCTGGAACATTTTGGAGTGGCCATCGCAGTCACCTGACTTAAATCTGATTGAGAACCTCTGGTGGGACTTAAAGAAAGCAGTTGCAGTGAGCAAGCCTAAGAATGTGACTGAACTGGAGGCTTTTGCCCATGACGAATGGGCGAAGATACCCGTAGATCGCTGCAAGACACTTGTGTCAAGCTATGCTTCACATTTAAAAGATGTTATAACTGTAAAAGGATGTTGTACTAAGTACTAAGATTGAATGTCACTTGGGGGTTGAATAAAACTGATAATGATGTGAACACAGAAAAGATATTTGTGGTTATTTCATTATAAATGTTATGTTATATTTGTCTGACCTACACGTGCCTCTTTGATTTAATTGTAAGCAAGATGACTGAATGATAAAAATCAATGTCAAACTGGCCAAAACACTCAATTTCAGTGGGGGTTGAATAATTTTGAACACAACTGTATATGCCCTCTGGAGGAGACCTTGATTTTTGAACTTTTGAGACCCATTTATGGACCTGCATTGTGTTCGAATCGTGTTCGTGTTCGAACTTTTTCTGATGTTCGAGTTCGAATGTGAACCGAACACGGGGGTGTTCGGCCCATCACTACTGTTAATACCTCCATGCTTCCAGGATATAATATCTCTCTATACCACCTGGTATTGCACTAAAACCACCAAAACCTCTTCCATCCAAAGAAAAGCAGTGGCGACGAGAAAAACTGAAATAGTATCAGGATTTTCTATAGACACTGCGAGTAACCCGTCTCACATAACCAGATCGTCCACAACGCGAGAACATTCCTCCATATGCAAGTATGACTCAAACTCAAAGTGTTGATTTTGCCTTCAAGTTCATCCACCACTCCCTAGAACTTCAGAAAAAGCAATGCCTATTAATTAGAAGCAATAAGGAAGAAATTCCAAAATCTGGACTGTCAAGTTGAGGTCAATGTAACCCAAATCGAACAATAGAACTCTAGTTTTGGCATTTTGGCCCTAAGAATTCTACGCTACTTGCAGACAATATTTTTTATTGCAATATCCGCTGATTCGTTTCATAAAATCGACCCTGGCCAAGATTCGAAAAATGCCGCTCGTCCAAAATACAAGCTGGTGAGTAAAATGGCCGAAAATGCTCATTTTCAGCCAGTATCATACAGATTTGTGCCTTTAAACATGACTATTAGAAAAATCTGTTGTTTAAAAACAGATTTCTGTCTGATAGCCTTTATTTCTCCGCCTGAAAATCCATTTAGTAACATTGTTTAGTATTTGAATTTTTTTGGAAATCGGCATACCGATAAATTTGAATTTAATCGAAAAAGCCCATATTTCCACTGAAATCTATTGCCGTGAGAGGCGATATTTGATTAGAATTTTTTATATTAAACAAATATGCTGGTAAACCCAAATTTGAATCTCCCGAACCAAAAAAAATGTCTGAAATACGGCCAAAAAAGGTCCCGATTTGGGCCAAATTATAAAACAAGCCCTATGTCCTACACGGCTCCGTAAGTTTAATCACCAGTGCAGTTAGCCAGAGGTAAACTGCATATGTCTGCCTCAAAGTGAAACTCACTTTCTCACCCCAGCTCTCGAAAGTACATCTTTCCCACCACCACTTTCACTCTTTGGTATAAAGACCCAATGGGGCACTCACAGGAGCTCGGGTTTGCTGATTTTGCTACTATTTATTCAAAGAGCCACATATTGTAAACACAACGCAAGGAGACATGACATCATCTCGTCTAATGTCCGTGTCGAAGACAATAAGACACTATTAGCCACGCGGCTAATCAGTGCTTCAGACAAGGTGTGTCTTCAGTCTAAAGATTCGATCAATAGAACTAAGAGATGATGTAAGTCTTTAACTGTATTGTTATTACGATAATTATGTTTTTACTCTTGTAGAGGGAAAGTCCAGTCCAAAGTCTCTAGTAATATCTCCAACATGTATAAATATAGTTGTTTTTATTATAGATTATCCACAGTGTCATTATTTGCCGTAACACCCGGAAAAGAACATAGATGAGGAAAACACGTTTTAGGATTGTTCTCATTCATGACCTACAAGGTTGGCACCACCCTTTAGACTAATGAGGCCATTGCCTAGAGCTCTGTTCAGATGAGATTGACGACTGCTTCCCCAGGCAAAATAAATCTATGAACCTTCTCAGGAGGAATGGCGGGGCTGGATTGAGGTAGGAAATACTGGGAATACCGCGCCCAAGCCTGGTGTCTTTCCATTGTAGGATGCAAAATGGCAGATTGATATTTTTTACCCAGCCCGGATTGCAGAGTTATATTCATCCCGATCCTGCCAGTCTCAACACCTACAGAAGCTTTAAATCCTGGTCCTCCCAGCACTTCATGAGAGATACGCTCAAGTCACCATGACCACTTAAATGGTCATTGTGGCTACAGTATGCCCCCCCACGTGTCCTTGGGCATCATGGCAGTTCTAAAGACTGAAGGTCTTGCCTTCACTGTAAAGCCTGACAATCAGCAGCCCTCGGACTGCCTTCTGCTGCAGTTGGGTTTTCAGGGGTCAAAATTATGTTGGCGCCAAATCAGTGAAACATTGAGAGAGATCTGATTGGCTAAGGCACTCAAATTGTAATAATCCTGGGGTTTATGTCCAAGATGCATCCTGTGGCCAGATGCCAGCCACAAGGAGAGCCAATGGGAGACCTCATCATGGGAAAAAAAGGGGAGCTTCTACAGATTTTGGAATAAACCTGGGGGGATAAGACTGGGTGGAGGTTAGTATGAGTTAACTCCTCTCTCTGTCCCCCATTTTTTTTGCCTAGCGTGTCCCTCTAATTAGTACAGCAGGCACAAACCTTCTTGCTGGCAAATGTTTAAAGAAAATATCCTGTTGTCAAGTAAATTAATGGAGAACATTTGGGAACACAATTTTATTGCTAATTTTTGTAGGGGGACCTGCATGTACCACGCAACATTTTGGCTCCTTGACTAGAGCTTTTCTCTTAAGTAGGTGCTGAATGAAAGAATGGTGCATGTCTTGAATAAAGCCCCAGGGCAGACTTTGCCTGAGTGCCCAGTCCTTTTGAATTTTTTGTCTTGGAATGCATGGGTTTTGGCCACCTTGGACTCAGTGCCACCCAGCAGCATGGCCATCAAACTTTTGGTGACTGTACACTTAGCTTTTGGATTATACCCCAAAGACTTCAAACTCGGCCGAGAGTTCTAGCCTCTCGATACATTTGGTGGAAAGAACCACTAAGACTCATAGTCTGTTTGAAGATCCATATGGAATCTCTAATTTCTTGAGCAGAGAAGACCTTGAGAGATGCCCTAGTCTCACAAGCAATGAGTTTATTGAATTTAATCAATTGATCCTCCTCCTGCGTCCACATCAACAAAGGCACAGATACATGTGTTCACCAGAAAGTATGTTGCATCTCTAAGTAGATTCATCTCCGTTCACCTAATCCTGCAAGAGGGAGAATCTTGGGAGGCGGATCAGGTTACTAAGTATTTCACTAACTTCCCTTCATCCCGTCACTAACAGATTGAAGACCAGGCACTCTTACCACAAACTGGCAAATTGTGATGTATATCCCCCATCCCCACATGAAACCCTGCACAACCTAAACTGATGGTCTTTAGAATAGCCGTAATTAACTAGATACAGAATGAATACACAGAAGACACAGGGTCAAGAACAAGCCAGAGTCAGAAACCAGAGAGGGTAGTCAGACAGGCCTACGTTCTGTACGCAGGGTAAAACAAATATATATAAGCCAAGAGAATGGTCAGTAAACAGAGCAAAGGTCGATCCAGGGTTAAAATCACGAGAGTAGTCAGAACAGAGCAAGAGTCAATAAACGGAGAAATAGGAAAAGCTAGGGTCAATAGCCAGAAGAGTAGCCAAAAGAAAGTCAGGGTCAATACACAGATAAACAGTAACATAGGAAACAAGAACATTCTATCTGGTAGGAACCACAACAGGACAATGCGGCAAACTAATTTCCCGACTTTTGAATGTAGCGGGTGTCGCGTCATCAACCGGCATCTGCGAGAGCCAGCAATATCATTCAGCAGCCGGCCAGCGTTGCCGACCGTCCAAGAGCCCGGGCATGACACAATTTTATTGGAGGATACCCGGATGACAACGTTTCGGCTGACCACACTGGCTTTGTCAAGCCCCTGCCATATGACGAGAGGAAATCATTGACACGGGGAGAAAAATAAATGGATCAAGCTAGTGATACACAACATTCATACATGCTGTCTCTATACAAACACAAATTCATGTAGACACATTGACTCAATATTCATAACATGAGTTTTACGCTTGGGCGGTACATGAGGGTCTGTCATTTTTAGCCCTTGCCACGTTAAATATTTCATATTTCACACTGTGTTAAAAACTTTCCGATTGTTTTGAACTAATTTTAGCTCCTACTATTTTTATAACCGAGCAAGAAGCTTCGAGCCACCGGAGCCACAGGGAGGAACGTGGGAGGAGCCACATTCACCAAACACAGAGTGGAGGGGATTGGAGTAAGTAACACTCTAAAAACATCATTCTTTTACAGACATTCCATGATATAAATAAACTTCTCACGGGGTCACTAAATAAACGGGTTGCTCTTGTTTTAGTTTTCTAAAATATTGCATGCACACCTCCAGCCACACTTGAGATCAATATGATGGCCAGAAACTCGATAATCAGGGGTCAAGTCGAAGGGGAACGCAGTTCCTCCACTATTCTTGCACAAACATTGGTCCCATACACTATAAAACTTGTATTCAAGTGTTTAATCCTATGTTTCCTTGTTAAAGTGTGGCTCTACTCATCCTGGCCACTTTATTGTTTCCTCCACCCCACCCAGCATCACCAGCAGCCAGGATTTTGAATTTCCGGCCACCAGATCCAGTGTCCAGTTATTTAAAGGCAAAAAAAGAGACCTCTGTTTTTAATACAGTATCACTTTAAGGCTAGGGTCAGACTGAGGCAGTGCGAACGCGCGTGCAGGCGCACTTAATCACGGCCGCACTAGCAGCATGTGCCGGGCAATGACGGCCAATATACGAAGTACGGTCGCACAAAAGTCCGGCTGCGCAACGCAAGTGGAAAATGAACGCATTTTTTCGAGAACGTGAAACCGCAGGTACTGACGTACAGAGTGCGCTGCGTCCGCTAGCGGCGTGTGTGCGTGATTAGGAGATGTCAGACACTGCTAATGTCCGGCCAACATAACGTCCAGACACAAAAAGTGTTTTATTGATGATCCGTACAAAATCACGGACGAAAATGCGCATAGTATGACCACTATCACGTATTCTGTGACAAAATGCGTCCATTCGTTCGAACGCACTTTTTCACAGACAACATAAAAATGCGTTCGTCTGACCCTAGCCTAAGTCTGAAATTTATTGCGATTTATCATATATTTTTGCTTAACTCCAAACATATATATAAATATATAGGACACGAGTGTGTGTTTATGTTATATGTGTGATGATAATCATTAATTGGGGTCCAGAAATCTTGGTGGGATTCCACACTCATTTTTTTTTTTTTTTAGCTTTACCCCAACCGTTAATACCCAGGAACCCGATTCGTGTGTTGTCATTTGTCACGTAGGAGAAAGCAGACACAATCTGCAGGTATGTGTGCGTTTTATAGCTTTATGTGGATTGTTTGAAACTGGCTTTATATGGATAATGAGCAAAAACAAGATTTATGAGTGTACGGAGAGCGGTCAACTGGTAGCGGCCTCCCGTACGTAACGATAAAGCTTTAACAAATGCAAAAAGAAGAGAAAAAAGAAAACAGTACATTTTAATTTTTTTTTAAAGTATTAATAGATATATATTTTTTTAAGTTGCTGAAACTGCTCTAATTTCCCAGACTTTACAGATCCTGCAGGAAGATTTGCACAGGCTCCAGTGGTGTATTTTGGCCTAGGCCAACAAGGCCTAGGCCTAGGGCGGCACTTTCCAGCACTTTTTTACTTTTGCAAAGTATTTTGCCAGGAAGGATACATTGAGATTTCACTAATTTTCAAGTATGTCCTTGGTAGGCAAGGCCTAGGCTTTCACTTTCACATTTTGGTGTTCTGTAGTTCCCTGCACTTCGGGGAATAAAATTTCCCCACCATGCAGTGAATTCACCATTCACCGCAGGGTCCCCAAAGTGCATGGAGTCGGCCGCTGAATGCTGCCACCGCAAACCAGTGGCCTGCTGTTTTCAAAAGAACTACTGAACGAAAATGTCTGGAATTTACATATAAGATCCTATGATTGATAATAAAAAGTTCTGGCACAGAAAAAAGAAAAACCGCTATTAAAAAAAAGGAGGGGGGAAATTTTGCTGAAAAATTACTAAAAGGTACAAAAAAAATCAAAGACTTTTTACTGCAGATTAAAATAATGAATGGTTTATTAGATATTGCATAAAAACTGGATTTTTTTTTTACATTGAAACCTATGGGGTTCGCCTGAATAAACCTACTGATTGAAACCACCAAACATTAGGTAATTTCACTGCCATTTCTCTGCTGTTTGGTGTTCTCTGAATAGATTAACCATTACTTCTCTATGGGATTTGCACTGCCTTCAAACAGCACCGTACTTGCTGGCAGTTCGCCAAACTTGTGTGTGAGCATATCACAGAGCAGTGGTGTACTTAAGGGAGTGGCGGAGGGTGGGCCACCCCAGGTACCAGTGATTATTTGGGTGTCATTAGGGGTACTAGGAGGTGCCACTGTCACTGTGTGTCAGCTTTGAGCTGTGTTCTCAAACAACGAGCAGCGGAGCAGGGCGTTTGCATAAGGAATACAATCGAATAGAATAAAAATCCCCCTCTCCTCCCTCCATAGCTCCTCCCCTGCCCCGCAGCAGCTCTAGGAGAGGGGAGGGGGATGCGATTTGTGTGCAGAGAGAGAAGATGACAGTAAATGGCAGGTAAAGGGGGGGGGGGTATCAGCAGAATATGAAGCCCTGTCTGCTTACTGCTGTTTAAAGTGGACCTTTCCTTAACCAGAACTGCAGTGATAGAAATTTGTCATTGAGCTGCCTGGCTCCTGGCGAGACTGCGTGCGTGCAGGTCACGCGGTCCAGCCTCAGGTGGTACTGAGTCTCAGTACCACCTGATTGGCTGAACCACGTTACATGCACACAGCTGCCCACCCTTTCGTTAATACGGACTCTCACTCTATTCTGGACTGAACACCCACCAGGAAGGGAATCAAAGCCACGGTGCACCCTCTGGCAGTAGCACCCCACTGCTGACAAGATGGCTCCACGCACAGGCACAGCTGCGATCCTAACGTGGCCTGGAGGGACCTCCTGCTGAGTCCGTACACAGTCCCTGCTGACTGCACACAGCCCTACCGCGGACAGAGGCCGGTAAATATAGAATAAATAATTGCTGTGTGCTCATATTCACTCGGTTTGCTGGGAGTCTTATTGCAGTGGATTCTGATGCACTCATACACACCGCACATTGCATTGCTGTGAGTTTTATTGCTGTGAATTCTGATACGCTGACACACACACTGCACATTGCATTGCTGGGAGTTTGAATGCTTTGGATTCTGATACACTAATACACACTGCACATTGCATTGCTGGGAGTTTTATTGCTGTGGATTCTGTGATACACACTGCATATTACTGTGAGTTTTATTGCCCTGGAGCTCTGGGATACGCTCATACACACTGCACATTACTGTGAGTTTTATTGCTGTGCAGTTCTGATATGCTCATACACAGTGCCCATTTCTGTGGGTTTTATTGCTGTGCAGCTCTGTGATACACTCATATGCAGTGCACGTTTCTGTGGATTTTATTGTTCAACCAATTAGAGCGGCTGTGATCCAGTATACTTGACATGCGTGGCTGTTCTTTGTAAAAATGCTCGAATTTAAACATTTCATAATTTTATTTATCTCAATAGATACATTTGAAATGGTATACAAAATATACAAGAAGGCACTTGGTATCCACTTTTAATATAAAGAGAGGAAAAGGCGGAGCTTAAAGAGGAAGGGTGGGGATTAACCAGGAAGAGGTGTGCCCTTGACAGGAAGGGGTGCCTCAACTTTAAATTAGGGGGTGCACGAGTTTAGTCAGGCCTAGGGCAGCACAAAACCTAAATACACCACTGACAGGCTCAACACATCAGGATCCTCTCATTCTTTTATGGATATAGAATATATAAACACACACATATATACTTATTCTTTTGCCGCCGCGGGACGTGCTAAGCCGTCCTCATGGCGGGAGTGCCTTGAAGACGCAGGGCGTACAGGTACGCCCGCTGTCTTCTATAGGCCGCCTAGGCCCCACCCCACAGCCGGTACAGGCCGACCCCTTGCTGCCAATGACGCGCGTCGGCTGCGGGGCGGGTGGAAATAGGCGGCTCACGGCAGCACCTGCTGGTGAGGCGAACCTGTACAGTTTTCTGCAGAATAAAATAATAAACGGTTTATTAGATATTGGATGAAAACGGGAATATTTTTAACATTGAAGCCTATGGGATTCGCCTGAATAAACCTGCGCCTGAGCACCGAACAGCAGGGCACTTCAGCAACTTTTCACTGCGTTCGGTGCCTGTGAATAGATTAACCATTGCTTCTCTATGGGGGATTTCACTGCCCTCGAACAGGCAATTTGCCAAAATTTGGTGAACCGCCTGCTCTCTGAATAGCCGAATGGCCACGAAATGTCACCGTACGCAGAATTTCAGTGTACAGTTACATTTCGGATCTCTCTGAATAACCCCTTAAATTTATTTTTACATGCAATTACTACAATAAAAAAGTCAGCAGTGTGTGTTTTATGTTTTATAAGGCTTTTTTTGTGTAATGCACAAGTAATCTAGTTACAGATTATTAAGTGGTAGTTTCCATTTAAAAAGAACATTGTTACCAGGATCAGGTAGAGCAGCAAGAAACAGAACAATAAAAAAAAATCACACCATTGTTAAAAGAGGCCACAATATAACCTATAAAAGACAAGAAATAAAAACGTTCCACCAGTGCGTGGTGAGTTTGCTGTCTTATCTAAAGAAATTAATCAAACGGTTCACTCCTTGTTTTGCTTTTAAACGCGATAAAAGAGAACAATGAAACATTGTTACAGACACACCTGTAATAAGTAGCTGCTACAGGCAATGCAGGAGAGAAGAATCACAGCATGAAGTCAGACGTAAAAAATACAAAAAGTGAACTGAAATTTAATGCGTGTTTGAAAAAAGAAAAAAATAGTGAAAACTCACAGTAGTTGTTTAATTTTTTCCAAAACATTAATTTTTCTTTTTACAAAATGTCAACATATTGATTGTTAGTATATAAAGCTCTTCCCTAATTATCCAGAAAGTTTGATAAAGTAAATATCTTATCATAATGCAAACACTGCTCTGAGCACAGATAAGCAGCGGTTTCAGAAAACAAGCCACTAAACATAAAATCCCTTAACTCCCTTAATCAAGTTAACCCGCTTTTTAATTGTAATACATTGAAATGCAATCAGTACCAGATCAAACCTCACCTGCATAACTTTATAAAGCAAGATTAATGTGCCCCCAGTGGAGAAACAAAATCCATCGTCTTATATCTCTCCTTTTCCCCTATCTTACTGTAAAGAAGCTTCAAAGAGCAGCCCCCCCACCCTCACTGTAACAAAAAGCTCAGCAAACTTTATTGATGCATTACAGCAGACACGCAGAACACAGGGAGAGTTGTGGGGTCAGTCGCTGCTGTACAGGGATAAGATTCAGGGGTTATAATGAGTGTAAATCCCTGTACAGTACAGATACAAGGTGTTGCTGTAATTGCCATACACAGGCATTATGCAGCACATACAGATACAATGAGTTGCTGTAATTGCCATACACAGGCATTATGCGGCACATACAGATACAAGGTGTTGCTGTAATTGCCATACACAGGCATTATGCAGCACATACAGATACAAGGTGTTGCTGTAATTGCCATACACAGGCATTATGCAGCACGTACAGATACAAGGTGTTGCTCTAATTGCCATACACAGGCAATATGCAGCACGTACAGATACAAGGTGTTGCTGTAATTGCCATACACAGGCATTATGCAGCACATACAGATACAAGGTGTTGCTGTAATTGCCATACACAGGCATTATTCAGCACATACAGATACAAGACGTTGCTGTAATTGCCATACACAGGCATTATTTGGCACATACAGATACAAGGCGTTGCTGTAATTGCCATACACAGGCATTATGCAGCACATACTGATACAATGTGTTGCTGTAATTGCCATACACAGGCATTATGCAGCACATACAGATATTGCATTGCTAATAATCTCATTCTGATCACTACAAATCCCCATAAGCAGGAGATCTCACCATTTTATTATCTGTCTGCAGCATATTTACTGCTTCTGCCTGTATGCTGATAATGCAGACCGATCTACAGTTTAGAACCTTTCATCCCAGTGATATTTCTGTGTAGGATAATCCAATACATGAAAAAATTAGCAAATTTACATTTTAATTAAAATTTTATTATTTTTAACCATCTCAGAACAGCAATCCCGGAGCAAAATGACTATTATACCTTATATTTAATTGTTAGATATGTATCCAGTGCGTCAAATAAATGTTTTGATAAAAAATATTTCAACAAAAAAGTGTTTGGAAGTGAAAGGGTTAAGGACAGATAACAGGAATAGAAACCTGGACAGTAGGGTCCAAAATGGGCCAAAGAGACAGACTTGTGTTTTGGAGACAGAACTTTGCGACCTGTTGGAGGCTTCTCATCGCATGGATATTCTATTGATGTAACGTAACCTTTAATGTGTTTTAGTTCATTACACTATCTCTAAACTGAATTTTCCCTCTCAGGTTAAAAGGGTCCCTGGGCCATAGGAGGTGACAATTATTTGTGAAAATGATAAACCTTGGTCTTTGCGGAGACAAGCTCTGGACTAGTCAATGGTTAAACTTAAGGTTTGACTTGTTTTCCTCAACCTGGGAACCTAAACTCTGAGTACCCTCAATTTGAGCTTCTACGTTTTGGCTACTTTCCATCAGGATGCGTTCCTAATGTTTCACTGCTTTTGAGGTGAGGTCCTGAGGTTTGGTGACCTTGCCTTGAGTTGGGCACCTACCAGTTACTCTCTGAAATTTCAGTGCCTAAAATTAAGAAGACCACGTACCCATGAGATTCAACTCTCAAGTTGAACTCCTGAGGTTCCAAAGCTTTTCCTCCAGTTGCGCTCCTGAGGTTCCAAAGCTTTCCCTCCAGTTGAGCTCCTGAGGTTCCAAAGCTTTCCCTCCAGTTGAGCTCCTGAGGTTCCAAAGCTGTCCCTCCAGTTGAGCTTTTGAGGTTCCAAAGCTTTCCCTCCAGTTGAGCTCCTGAGGTTCCAAAGCTTTCCCTCCAGTTGAGCTCCTGAGGTTCCAAAGCTTTCCCTCCAGTTGAGCTTTTGAGGTTCCAAAGCTTTCCCTCCAGTTGAGCTCCTGAGGTTCCAAAGCTGTCCCTCCAGTTGAGCTTTTGAGGTTCCAAAGCTTTCCCTCCAGTTGAGCTCCTGAGGTTCCAAAGCTTTCCCTCCAGTTGAGCTCCTGAGGTTCCAAAGCTTTCCCTCCAGTTGAGCTTTTGAGGTTCCAAAGCTTTCCCTCCAGTTGAGCTCCTGAGGTTCTGCGTTGGAGTTTCAGAGGTTTGATCACCTTGTCTTGAGTTCAGCGCCAAGATTTGTCTACTCTCATTCTAGCTCCTTATTTCCCTACATCTTTCAGCTTATGTCTCTGCATCTCATGACCTTTGTTTCAGTTCCCTTTCCTCAATTTTAACCCCTTAAACCTGGACAGTTTCCCTGTTTCCCAGAGGATCAGGTGGTTTCTCTGAGATGTTGATGTTCTGCTCGCTTCTCTCAAGTTGAGCTCCGGGGTTCTGGCCAGGTCCTCCGATAAATGCCTGACCACAAACTAACAAAGTCAATGTTCTTGACAAGTGACAACTTGCGGAATATCAAACCCTTTGTAGTTTTCCACACAGTGCTTTTCGAGGTGACCTCACAGAAAGTCCAATAGGGCATCATGGTGATTTCTCATAAAACTCCATTCAATGGTAAATAACTGAGACACCACAAACCAAAAACGAGTCGCTCTCATACATATTCGGACTACGGGTGCTGTCATCTTTACAAAAGAGAATAAAACATCCACAAGCTTTATATTTGTGGATACATTTGAGATGATTCTCCTTGGAAGAACTCTAGGTTTCTATATGGCCACTATGGCCGCAATGGCCGACCCTCGGTGGATATAAACACACCTGGCCGAGCGTCCCTCAAGACGTATGTGCATTGTTGAAATAGATCTGAAGCGCAACGGTGACTTCAATCCAGGAAGGATGTACTGGGTACAAGTTACTTAACACCCTCACCCCCTCCACACACAACCCTCCCCATCAAAAAAGTTTTTTTTCTCCAATAAAACCTTTTCGAAAAAAGAACCGGTTCCTTATTTACTCGAGGGAGTCTGAGGTCCTGGACCGTCGGTTATGACCTTTCTAGGCCTTGTCCAGTCAAAGTAATGTCCTCAGACTATATAAACATTGGTTCAAAGTCTTAGAAAGATACATATGTATACATCTGACCACAGGCAAGCACTGTGAATGGAAGATCAAGCATGTTTGGGTGTTGAAGGCCATGAAGATGGTCAAGGTTACCTGGGCTCCTCATTAATTGGCACTCCACTCTGCATCTGAAAACGGGGTATGATGTAGGCGAGTTGGCAGTTGTACAGCTGGTCCCTAGTAGTGCCAGGAAGTCCACCATGCTCCACGATGCCGCAGGGAGTGAGGTCTTTTGCAGGCCGCGGGGTCTCCCTGAGTCAGCACTGTGCCTGCTGGATTTTTCTGCGCGTCTATTCAGTGGCTCCCGTCCCCGGCCGGCTCGGGGCATTCAGGCCTCACGCTCCTCTTGCTGACACGGATGAAAAGCCAGAAACTCTCCATTCACGTCGCACTAAGCTCAAACGCGCATATAGATTCCTATCTTTTACATGTCAAAAAAAAGCAACAAACAAACACATAATAAAAGTGCACGGATCACATCCTTCAATGATCACACACGCACAAGAGCGCATTGCGCGTCCTTACAACACGTGAAGGGCCTTTATGATGGAGAATCCCTGAATGTCAGGGTTTTAACCTTATATGTAGGAGCAGAAGGGGGGCATCGGATAATGTTGCTCCGCTCCCCCCCCCTAACCATCTACAGTGGCAAGAAAAAGTATGTGAACCCTTTGGGATTACGTGGAGTTTTGCATGAATTGGTCATAAAATGTGCTCTGATCTTCATCTAAGTCACAACAATTTGAAAAACACAGTCTGCTTAAAATAATACAACACAAACATTATATGTTTTCATGTGTTTATTGAACATAACATGTAAACATTCACAGTGCAGGGTGGAAAAAGTATGTGAACCCCTAGCCTAATGACTTCTCCAAGAGCTAATTGGAGCCAGGAGTGAGCCAACCTTGAGTCCAATCAGTGTGATATTATTGGATGTGTTGCTAAAAGCTGTCCTGCCCTTTAAAAACACACACCAGTTTTGGGTTTACTGCTTTCAAGAAGCACTGCCTGATGTGAACCACGCCTCGCAGAAAAGAGCTCTCAGAAGACCTACGATCAAGAATTGTTGACTGCATGAAGCTGGAAAGGGTTACAAAAGTATCTCCAAATGCCTTGATGTTCATGTGTCCACGGTAAAACAGACGGTCTACAAATGGAGAAAGTTCACAACTGTTGCTACTCTCCCTAGGTGTGGTCGTCCTGTAAAGATGACTGCAAGAGCACAGCGCAGAATGCTTAATGAGGTAAAGAAGAATCCTAGAGTGTCCGCTTACAGAAATCTCTGGCACATGCTAACATTTTTGTTGACACATCTAGAATAAGGAAAACATTAAACAAGAATGGAGTACATGGGAGGACACCACACGGAGGAAGCCATTGCTGTCCAAAAAGAATATTGCAGCACGTTTGAAGTTTGCAAAAGAGCACCTGGATGTTCCACAGCATTACTGCCAAAATATTCTGTGGACAGATGACACCAAAATTGAGTTGTTTGGAAAAAACACACAACACTATCAGGGTTATTCAGAGAGCGTGAAAAGCAGGAGAATCACTGGAGAATAACTGGAGAATGAAAAATTCTAGGTCAAAATAGCCGATTTGGAAAATGAGATGAAAGGGAGACTTTTTCTGGTTTGGCTATTTTGACCTAGAATGTTTCATTCTCCAGCCATTCTCCAGTCATTCTCCTGCTTTTCACGCTCTCTGAATAACCCTGTTAGTGTGGAGAAAAAAAGGCACAGCACACCAACATCAAAACCTCATCCCCACTGTAAAACATGGCGGAGGGAGCATCTTGGTTTGGGGCTGCTTTGCTGCCTCAGGGCCTGGACGGATTGTTGTCATTGATGGAAAAATGAATTCCAGAGTTTATCAAGACATTTTGCAGGAAAACGTAAGACCATCTGTGTCACGGTGGCAGTACCACCAGGCACGCACCACCCTATCCTTGCCCTCCGATCCTTGGAAGTGGTCGGTCTGTATATATATCCCTATGAATATAACTCGCAGCAAGGTGAGGCCCTGGTTCCTGCGAGAAGCCCCTATATGCAGAGATGCAGTGTAAACTGCAAGGACAGATGAAAGCAACACAGGGTTAACAAAAGACCTCTGTACGGCAATACCAAAGATTCCCTGCACTGAAAGGCCGGTCTTTAGGATAGCCGGATCTAATCTAAAGGAAAGTATTACCTTGAAGCCGTACAGAGTCTTTTGTTGTATACAGATGACAGGGTTTCCTGGAAATGGTACAGACAAGGAAAATACTACAGAGTAGTCATATAGAGGAAAGCCAAAAGGTCATAACCAGAGAAAGTACGTCATACAGGATATAGGAATAGGAACCAGAAGGGAAGTCAGCCAAGCCAAAATCGGTAACCGGGGAATCAGAATGGAACATAAACAGCAAACCAAAATACAGCAATAGACAGAACTAAATACACAAAAGGAACTGACATAAACTGGAACAGAAATAACAGAGGCAAAAACTAAACAAGGATGAACAAACGGAGGATATCAGGAACACAGCAAGGAGCTCTCAGGACAAGACCAGGCAAAGTAAAATGACCCAGCAATGTACTATAGGTACATTGCTCTAACATAGGCAGGGAAATCAAGGCAAGGGTCAACAGGTGAGCAGCACACAGAACACCAATTAACCCCTGGGAGGCCACCCAGGAATTGGCAGCAACAGAAACACAAGGGAAAAAACACAAAATACAAATAACGAGGGCGGGAAGACAGGTTTGGAACGTGGGAACGTGACAGTAGCCCCCTCCAAAAAAGGTGACCTCAGGGCACCTAAAACAACAAACGCGACAGACAGAATCAGGAAACCAGATCACGAACACCAGTCACCAAAGTCCTTTGAGGTCCCACTCAGAGTCGTCATCCTCCTCCACAAGACGCCCCCGTCTATGAGGGTTCCTTTGAATGGCAACCCAGTGGTCCTTCCTGAACACCAGTCCAAAGGGTGACTGCACATAGCCCTCAGGGACATGACGGGGTAGGGGGATCTTGGCATCAATTAGACTGGACATAGAATCAGTGGGACTAGGGTTAGACACCTTTTCCCGTCTTCTCCTTGAACGAGATCTAGAACTGTTGACCCCCCACCCGACACGGCAACAGTGGGAGTAGGCTCGCCTACCTGTGCCTTACCATGAGATTTGGAAACCTCGGACTCTCTGTGGGGCATGGGTACAGTAGTGTTGCAATGTAGCTCTGGCACTGCTGACACACAGCTTGCCTGGGTTTCTGGAACCGCTGACACCCAGCTTGATACTGGCACACAGCTTGGGACTGGCACCGCTGGCACACAGCTTGGGACTGGCACCGCTGACACACAGCTTGCCATGGATTTGACTGGCATCGTGCCAGGATCAGGCAAGACTGGCTGCCCATTGCCAGACGGAGACAGGACTGGCTGCCCATTGCCAGACGGAGACAGGACTGGCTGCCCATTGCCAGACGGAGACAGGACTGGCTGCCATTGCCAGACGGAGACAGGACTGGCTGCCCATTGCCAGACGGAGACAGGACTGGCTGCCCATTGCCAGACGGAGACAGGACTGGATGCCCATTGCCAGACGGAGACAGGACTGGCTGCCCATTGCCAGACGGAGACAGGACTGGCTGCCCATTGCCAGACGGAGACAGGACTGGCTGCCCATTGCCAGACGGAGACAGGACTGGCTGCCCATTGCCAGACGGAGACAGGACTGGCTGCCCATTGCCAGACGGAGACAGGACTGGCTTCTCATTGCCAGACTTAAACAGGACTGGCTTCTCATAGCCAGATGGAAACAGGACTGGCATACTGCCAATTGGCACTGGGGTTGCGGCTCTACATGTAATACAACCAGTAACAATACGTAGGGATTGTCTTTTGGCTGCCAGTCGCTGCTCAGAACCAGCCAGTTGTGTCTTTAAACCCCTACTGCCATCAGAGGTATCTACATAAGTCTGAGGTTTATTATCGGATGCCATGAGCGACATAACCTCCATGGGTACTTCATCCTCTGACCTTGTGGCCAAAAAGGATTCGTCCTTCATAGACTCAAGTGCCTCTTTCTCAGACCTGATTTTCTCAGGAGGTCTGAACTCAAAGTGGGGTCTGGTGCCATCTGACTCCCCGCCGGGTCTGGTATCATCAGATACCCTACGTGGTCTGGCACCCTCTGATTCCCAGCTGTAACTGGCGCCAGTGGATCTCATGCGTGGACTGGCTTTAGCGGCCTTACTGTGGAACATGGGCACAGTTGGCACTCAGCCAGTATCAGGGCGCACAGACCCACCACAAGTCTTGAGGTACACCGGCACTCCAGCCCCAGGACGCACCGGCACTCCAGCCCCAGGACGCACCGGCTTGAGGGGACAGCCAGACAAAAAGCGCAACGAGCTGGCACAATAGAAACAGAGATTGTACTCACGTCTTCTGTTCTTTTCATCAGGAGAAAGAGGACCATGAACCCTGCTTTCAAATGAGACCTGATTGCCAGAGTCTAGACACAGGCTCAGTAACCCTTTGAGGTGAACCACAAATTCCTCAAACAAGTGCAATAAGGTTTCCAACACGGTACACATCTCTGCGGGCTTATGTAAAGGCTGGGTATTATGTCACGGTGGCAGTACCCCCAGGCACGCACCACCCTATCCTTGGAAGTGGTCGGTCTGTATATATATCCCTATGAATATAACTCGCAGCAAGGTGAGGCCCTGGTTCCTGCGAGAAGCCCCTATATGCAGAGATGCAGTGTAAACTGCAAGGACAGATGAAAGCAACACAGGGTTTACAAAAGACCTCTGTACGGCAATACCAAAGATTCCCTGCACTGAAAGGCCGGTCTTTAGGATAGCCGGATCTAATCTAAAGGAAAGTATTACCTTGAAGCCGTACAGAGTCTTTTGTTGTATACAGATGACAGGGTTACCTGGAAACGGTACAGACAAGGAAAATACTATAGAGTAGTCATATAGAGGAAAGCCAAAAGGTCGTAACCAGAGAGAGTAAGTCATACAGAATATAGGAATAGGAACCAGAAGGGAAGTCAGCCAAGCCAAAATCAGTAACCGGGGAATCAGAATGGAACATAAACAGCAAACCAAAATACAGCAATAGACAGAACTAAATACACAGAAGGAAATGACATAAACTGGAACAGAAATAACAGAGGCAAAAACTTAACAAGGAAGAACAAACGGAGGATAACAGGAACACAGCAAGGAGCTCTCAGGACACAAGTCACAAGGAGACCAGGCAAAGTAAAATGACCCAGCAATGTACTATAGGTACATTGCTCTAATATAGGCAGGGGAATCAAGGCAAGGGTCAACAGGTGAGCAGCACACAAAACACCAATTAACCCCTGGGAGGCCACCCAGGAATTGGCAGCAACAGAAACACAAGGGAAAAAACACAAAATACAAATACAGAGGGCGGGAAGACAGGTTTGGAATGTGGGAACGTGACAATCTGTCAGCCAACTGAAGCTCCGCAGAGGATGGGTGATGCAACAAGACAATGACCCAAAGCAATACAAGTAATTCAACAAAAGAATGGCTTCAACAAAACAAAATATGCCTTCTGGAGTGGCCAAGTCAGACTCCTGACCTCAACCCGATTTGAAATGCTGTGGCATGACCTTAAGAGAGCGATTCACACCAGACATCCCAAGAATATTGCTACACTGAAACAGTTTTGTGAAGAGGAGTGGTCCAAAATTACTCCGGATCGTTGTGCAGGTCTGATCTGCAACTACAGGAAACGTTTGGTTGAGGTTATTGCTGCCAAAGGAGGGTCAACCAGTTATTAAGTCCAAAGGTTCGCATACTTTTTCCACCCTGCACTGTGAATGTTTACATGTTCTGTTCAATAAAAACATGTTTGTGTTGTATTATTTTATGCAGACTGTGTTTTTCAAATTGTTGTGACTTAGATGAAGATCAGAGACATTTTATGACTAATTCATACAAAACTCCACGTAATCCCAAAGGGTTCACATACTTTTTCTTGCCACTGTACAATGACTGGCAAGCCTGCTGTATGGTGTTTAGTACAGTGTTTGGAACATCAAATCACTTTTCACTCTTTTTCTACTTTTACATGTCTTTTTAACTTCACAGGGTAAACACAATTAAAGGGACACAACCACGAACGCAAGCTGTAACTGGATAACTTGTGCAGTACAAATAAAACACATTCTAAAACCCATGCTGCAGGTTTTTTCTCCCCTTTGTTGGAAGTAATTGCATGTAGATAGGAAAAATAAATGTAGGGTTTTTTTATCTTCTGTTTCCGTTTTGTGGATTTTTGCTATGATGCAACATTTACCAAAATATGTGCGAAAGCTTTGCTTTACTGCTGTGGTTTATCTTCTACAGTATTTAACAGTTAATGAGGTGGAGGACATAATATTTAGGGATGGTGGCAGGGGGTCTATTGTTCTCCAAGCTACCCGGGATATGCAATGGCAGCTGAATGAGATAAGACAGGGAGCTTAAAATACTTCTAACCTAACCCTGGTGATGTCTTTTGAATACATCCCACACAATACAATGGTTTAACTTCCTATTAGGAGAATAGGAGACTTTTTTTTTTTTATATACTTTGGAGGAATTTGGTGGAGGCAATTTTGACGGAATTCGTCACTTTTCGGCGACGTCCGATAACTGCTTCGGTGACTCCATTTTTGGCAAACTACAGTGAACTTTTGATAGTGAATGCACCTTATTTTCCGTGAAATAGAACCGCTGAAATGCGACGGAATGCAAACCGCAATATTGATACTTTGTGAATAAATCATGTCTGAAGGTTCTATTCTGTAACAAACTTTGCCGCAACAGAATCTCTGCATTTGGAAAGCGCAATGTAAATACTTTCATTTCAAATTATTTTTACTCAGCATTTTCAATAAAAAAACGGATTAAACATATTTTATTTTTTTATTCAACCAATGGGGATATAGAGCCCCTTGTGGCGAGCCTGGATGAGCCTAGATGAGCCGTTGGTTTGCTATTCCAATATTAGAAAACCACTTTTAAGAAAAAAAAACAAAACACGAGGGGCTCTATTATATTCTTCACAGTAAACGCGTGAATTTTTGCGCGAAGCGTCAAACGTTATCACGGATAAATCAATGCTGGTATTACAATCCTCGCGCATTATTTCATCCATCAAAAAATAACGCACGTAAAACAGACACGCAATAACGTGCGCGCAGTAGGGTTGCACGCAGGAATCAGTGTGCGGACTGTTTTTTTCACGCGATTCAGCCAATCAGATTTAAGAACCTTAATTGTCTCACGTTAAGTTTTTGCGCCTGTCAAAGTCAATCTGCGCATATATGCTGTATCAAAAAAAAAAAACAAACAAGCACAACTTCTCCATTTTATTGTTTGGGTATGTGTAGAATGTGTAACTATACTGTGCTGCATATTTTTTTTTGGGCTGGTGTATTTGGTTTCGGCAGGTTGATAGAATTTGCCATTAACACCAGCTTTTAGGAGTCGTTAAAATTTTGCGCGCAAAGGCTGTGCGTTACAAACTGCGCATAGATTGTAATACCATCTGCGTACCAGCGCACAAACGCATTTGCGCTCACAATGTTAAGTATAGGACGCGCGCAGTACAGTAAGCTCGTGCAGCGTTCACGCAGATTCACCCGCGGTAGACGTATACGCGCGTTTGTTGCGCCAACATTGTAATACGACATTCTGCGCAAAGGCTTTTGCCCCTCGCGTTAATGCGTTTTTGCGCACGTGTTAACGTTTGCGTGAAGAATGTAATATAGCCCTATAGGTTTTTTTATTCACTCTTTAATAACAATATTATTTTTTACTAAACATCTCTGAGTCGTTTGTTATACGGCTGCGCATCTACCTGCCGTTTGTTTACAAACAGAACCGGTCCAGCCACTCGACGCGCTCGGTTGTGCTGTTGGAAAACCATTTCCTTGTAAATTTATACCTCAGATTAAAAATATTACCCAAAACTCCTACTCGAAAACCAGCATTAATTTCTAATGCCGACAGAACGAAACCGGCATGAGAGGAGTTTAACCTTTTAACCCTTACGTGCGGATGACGTGTGTCATCGCTGTATGCAGAGGACGTCCCCCAGACATCGGCCGTTCAGCGGTGCCTGCATCCCTATACTTACCTCTCTGTCTGGGGTCCCGCTGTAATCTGAGTTCCTTGAAGTCATACCCTGCTTTTATACCGTTCCCGGTGCACTGACATCATCACGACAGGCGGGATGATGTCAGTTTCATGCACCCCCGGCAGAGCCAGGAGAGTGTCCGAAAGGGAGGGGGTAAGGGATTTGGACCCCTCTCCCTCCCGATCGGGAGAAGGTACAGAAAATTTTGGTGCTCTCTTGTTCGGCGCGCAAATGTCTGTTACAGAATTTTTTTAAAAAAAATTTGAAAATGGGAATAAAAAAATTTCTCCGAACAAATCCAGAAAAATGCCAAAAAAATCTATAAAATAAATAAATAAAGAGACTTTTTGCTGCAAATGAAAATAGTAAAAGGTTGAATAAAAAAAATGAAAAAAAAAATATTTTTTTTATATCGAAACCTATGGGATTTTATGGTTTAAACCTGTTGAACTAAAGCACAGAAAATCAGAAAAACACAATAGATCTCCTGCAGCCTTGTCAATACATCCCCTCCCCCAATCCATATCCTCTTCACCCCTGCTTTATCCTAAACTGCAGCAGTAAAGTGAGACTTGCCATGATATGTTGGCAAATGTTGCATCATGGGAAAAATCTCCAAAATAGAAACAGGAGATAAAAAGCTAACTTTATTTCTTCTTTTTATGTGCAATTACTTAAAGAAAAAAAACAGCAGCGTTCGTTTTATAATGTGTTTCATAATGTGTTTTTTTGTACTGCACAAGTAATCTAGTTACAGTTTATGTACGCGGTAATGTCCCTTTTAAGGTTAAAAAAAAAGACAAAAATAAAAACACATCAACAGCAAAAGCTGAACGTTAGCGAGCGGGAAAAGACGGTAAGCAATAATTTGTGGATAAATATTAGTCTGTGTTTTGGCAGGACGCTCAGAACAAATATCTGTCACCAGAGAACAATGGGCATCCTTGGGTCTCCTACTGGTGCGCAACGTCTGGGTAAACGTGGCATTGTGTCAGAGTGTTTATGAGGGACGGGCTGACCCAGCCTGGTAAGATTTAAGCATCTCGTAAAAGGAATAAAGTAGACGGGTGGAAGATCAAATGTTCCCACGTTTAGTTCTGGTGAGAAGAGGTGGGAGACAAGTGACCATAATCTCCGTTCCTCAAGCTGATGGACCTGCGCGACCTACACCTGCCGTCGTCTGAGGAGTCGGCTTTTGCCTCTAGGTTTGGTGGAATGGATCCAAGTAAAAAGATATGGAAGACCCGGCCGCTCCATCGGCTCTCAGAAACCGTGGCCAAAAAAGAGAGTACGTTAAACCAGGGACAAGTCAGGCCAGCTCCTATATAAAGTGTTACAGAAGTACAGTAATCCCCCGGTCATTCGCGGTTCTGCGTTCGCGGACTCAGTGGTTCGCGGATTTTTTCCGCTTACCACGTGGTAGCAGCATCCCGGTGTGTCATCTATGGTTCCTTATTGAATATTGTTCCAAGGAGCCCTCGGCAAAGAACGGAACTCCACCTCACCAGGCTCCAACACATCAGCGCCTCCCAAACACACGCCTTTGTGCAGCCCCCTGATGTGTTAGAGCCTGGTGAGGTGGAGTTCCGATCTTTGCCGGGGGCTCCTTTGAACAGTATTCGATAAGGAACCATATAGGACACAACACCCCGGCAGCGAAGCTGCTCCTGTGCGTCTCCGGGCTCACGATCGTGGCCAGGGCATTCCCTTCTCTCGGCATCATTACGAGAGAGGAGATGCCGAGCCTCCTGGATCCCCGGACCACGCTTGCAGGGATGCACAAGAGTCTCGGCATCTCTGAACGATGCCGAGAGAGGAGAATGCCCTGGCCACGATCGTGAGCCCGGAGACGCACAGGAGCAGCTTCTCTGCTGGGGTCTAAAAGTCTGGAGATGCACAGGAGCAACCATTCTGCCAGGAGGACGGCGGCTCCTGGGTCCTAATGCCGCATGGCTGTGCTTTTTTTTAGCACAGCCACAATTCGCGGTTTTTCAAAATTCGCGGGGGTTGTTGGAACGTAACCCCCGCGAATTTCGGGGGATTACTGTATCTGCCTGGCTGATGGCACAGCGGGCATATTCCAAGATGGCAATGCCAGGATTCATCGGGCTCAAATTGTGCAAGAGTGGCTGAGGGAGCATGAGACATCATTGTCACACATGGATTGGCCACCACACAGTCCAGACCTTAACCCCATTGAGGTTAATCTTTGGGATAATGTGCTGGAGAAGACTTTACGCAGCGCCGCGACTCTCCCATCATCAATACAAGATCTTGGCCACAAATTAATGCCACTCTGGGTGCGAATAAATGCTGTGACATTGCATGAGCTTATCCACACGATGACGCGGCGAATGCGTGACGCGATCACAGCAAAAGGCGACACAATCAAATACTACAGAGTGTGACCATTGTTTATGGCCGGGCAACATGCTCTATAAGTGATGTAATTGTGGGTTCATGACCTCACCCAGAGGAGAATTGAGGCATTTTACTACTGGTTACTCATAAAACATTCAAAAGTGTCGCCAAACAAGTCAAGTGGTGGTGAAACTGATGCTTTTTGCACCTTTTTGAGAAGGGTGGACCAGGCTTGAGTTCCATATCTGGGTAACGTATGGATACTCTACCTCTGGGGGTGGCATGGTGAGATCATGATCAAGAGGGATTGTTACCTGATCTCAAGGATCAGGCATCCTCTTTGTGTAGAGTTTACTCAACATGTCATGTAAACGGGTTAAGGAACCATTGAGTTCCTGCTCGAAGCCTTGAAGGAACATTCTTGTATTGTTCAATTATCCCCTAAATCAGGTTTGGAAACCATGGCCCTCCAGGTGTTTTGAAGCTACAATTCCCATGAGTCTAATCTATGCCAACCTAATGAGGAGTGGCTGAGTATCATGGGAGATGTATTTCCAAAAACATCTGGGGGGCTTGCTGGCTGAATTTTGTCCTAAATATCTTCGATTTGTTACAATCTGCATCATGATTCTCTTTAAATCTGTGAAAAGTAGAGGTGTGCATTCATTTCAGAACGAATCGCAATTAGTTTGAAAATGTGTGGATCGGAAATACTGCCGAAATAACAAATTGATTTCATCTGAATTAAAACGAAACGATACATAACGAAATTGATTTCGTTATACTGTTTCACAAGAGAACCCTCGATTAAATGATCCCTGAGCAGGATTTGACCTATTGGGTTGTATTTAGTGATCCGAAATTCGACTTGATATCAACTATCGAATCAATCCAAACTTACAATACATACAAGTACTAAAGCAAACAACATTATAAAAGGAATCAGATTCATTTGATGGTTTCACATAGCACCCCGTCCCTGTAAATCGACCTGTGGTGCTGAATCTGTTGTATTCAGCACCACAGGCCAATGGAAAGCTCAACACAGTGGCGTAGCGTGGGGGGGGGCTGGGGGGCTGTGGCCCGGGCGCAGTTTTGTTAGGGGCGCATTTGCGCCCCTAAACTGGCCGCGGGTTGAGGGGACCCAGATGCTGGGCAGCGGGAGTGCCTCCCCGCCGCCCGGTCCTGAACAGTCCGTCCTGTTCTTGAAGGGGATGCGACTGCGTGCAGGCGCAGCCGGTCACGTGGTCCGGCTAATCAGGTGGTACTGAGTCTCTGTACCACCTGACTGGCCGGACCGCGTGACCTGCGCACGCACGCACGCAGCCGCATCACCTTCAAGAACAGGACGGACTGTTCAGGACCGGGTGGCGGGGAGGCACTCCCGCTGCCCAGCATCTGGGTCCCCTCAACCCCTGCCGGAGCAATATCCAGGTGAGAGCTTGGGCAAATCCATGAGCTGGGGGCAAATCCATGTGTAAACTGGGGGCAAATCCATGAGCTGGGGGCAAATCCATGTGTAAACTGGGGCAAATCCATGAGCTGGGGGCAAATCCATGTGAGAGCTGGGGAAAATCCATGTGAGAGCTGGGGCAAATCCATGTGAGAGCTGGGGCAAATCCATGAGCTGGGGCAAATCCATGAGAGAGCTGGGGCAAATCCATGTGTGAGCTGGGGGCAAATCCATGAGCTGGGGCAAATACATGAGCTGGGGGCATTTCCATGAGCTGGGGCAAATCCATGAGCTGGGGCAAATCCATGAGCGAGCTGGGGCAAATCCATGTGTGAGCTGGGGCAATCCATGTGTGAGCTGGGGCAAATCCATGAGCTGGGGGCAAATCCATGTGAGAGCTGGGGCAAATCCATGTGTGAGCTGGGGGCAAATCCATGAGCTGGGGGCAAATACATGAGCTGGGGGCATTTCCATGAGCTGGGGCAATCCATGAGCTGGGGAAAATCCATGAGCGAGCTGGGGCAAATCCATGTGTGAGCTGGGGCAAATCCATGTTGTGAGCTGGGGCAAATCCATGAGCTGGGGCAAATCCATGTGAGAGCTGGGGCAAATCCATGTGTGAGCTGGGGGCAAATCCATGAGCTGGGGCAAATCCATGAGCTGGGGGCATTTCCATGAGCTGGGGCAAATCCATGAGCTGGGGAAAATCCATGAGCGAGCTGGGGCAAATCCATGTGTGAGCTGGGGCAAATCCATGTGTGAGCTGGGGCAAATCCATGTCTGAGCTGGGGCAAATCCATGTGTGAGCTGGGGCAATATCCATGTGTGAGCTGGGGCATATCCATGTGTGAGCTGGGGCAAATCCATGAGCTGGGGCAAATCCATGTGTGAGCTGGGGCAAATCCATGTGTGAGCTGGGGCAAATCCATGTGAGAGCTGGGGCAAATCCATGTGAGAGCTGGGGCAATATCCATGTGTGAGCTGGGGCAAATCCATGTGTGAGCTGGGGCAAATCCATGTGAGAGCTGGAGCATATCTATGAGCTGGGGCAAATCCATGTGTGAGCTGGGGCAAATCCATGTGAGAGCTGGGCAATATCCATGTGTGAGCTGGGGCAAATCCATGTGAGAGCTGGGGCAAATCCATGTGAGAGCTGGGGCAATATCCATGTGTGAGATGGGGCAAATCCATGTGAGAGCTGGGGCAAATCCATGAGCTGGGGCAAATCCATGTGTGAGCTGGGGCAAATCCATGTGAGAGCTGGGGCAAATCCATGTGAGAGCTGGGCAATATCCATGTGTGAGCTGGGGCAAATCCATGTGTGAGCTGGGGCAATCCATGTGAGAGCTGGGCAATATCCATGTGTGAGCTGGGGCAATCCATGTGTGAGCTGGGGCAAATCCATGTGAGAGCTGGGGCAATATCCATGTGTGAGATGGGGCAAATCCATGTGAGAGCTGGGCAATTCCATGTGAGAGCTGGGGAAATATCGATAACGTGTCCACAGGTTGGGGGGGGGGCGCACAATTCTTGGCTGGCCCCGGGCGCTGACAACCCACGCTACGCCACTGGCTCAACATTTAACCCTAGCTTGCCTTTTAACAGCAGGATTTGATTCTTTGGAATTTTACTAACAGGGTTATTCAAAAAGAAGTGAAAACCAGGAGAATGACTGGAGAAGTGAAAATTCTAGGTCAAAGTAGCCAAACCGGAAAAATTCGACCTTTTATCACACTTTCCAAATCGGCTGTTTGGTCTAGATTGTTCTCTTCTCCTGCCAATTCTCCTGGTTTTCACCTCTCTCTGAATAACCCTGTTAGTGATCCGAAATTCGACTCGATATCAACTATTGAATAGATCCCAACTTACAATGGGGTTTTCACTGATCCGATATACCAAATGAAACGAAATTCCGAAACAAAATGATTTTGAAATAAAACAAACCAAATTCTCCAGCCGTGCGCACCTCTAGTGAAAAGCCGTGTCACATAATATGCTTTTATTTAGCCTTTTAGTTGAATAACAGAGCATCTTTTTCTTGTTTTATGCCTCTACCCCTTCTTCCTCTTTCCCTGTGAAACCAGGTCACGTGCCCCCTCCATCTCCATCACAACACTGAACCAAATGGCAGAATATCCCACCATCCCCAGTTATCCAGGAAGAGCAGGACTGCCGGGCTGAAGTCTTCCGGCTTCTGAATAAATTACACCTTCTTGACAATAGAAAAAATAGTTTAAACTGCAAACATGCTTAATTTTCCAGGCAGGTTGTAATAAAACTTACTGTAACAACAAGCCAGTTGTTGTTACAATCAGCAGCATAAAATAAACACAATAAGAACATTACATTTTTTGGAGTTAGCGGCCGTTTAATATTTTTAACCTATGCCTCACCTATATGCCACCTTGTAGCGCTAAGCGCGAGATGCTGTGACTCTTCTCAGTCTATACGAGGCCAGAAGACCCAGAGAAGTCGATGTCTGTTGAAGAATCATTCTAGACTGGGGTTTACTGGTCTCCAGCTTGTGGATCAGACCCAAACCGGTTACAGCGTCCGTCCCTGCTCTCCAGTCAAGCAGATCCGCAGCAGCTTTCCTTCTCTCACAACCTTCAGCCAGAACTTGAGGGAATGCTGTATAATTCTATTAATCTCTTCCCAAACACCAGACACTGCTTAATGCAGGGAAGAAGAATGATATTTATTTTGAAATGGGGACCAGTTATTTTAGTTGATTTTGGTAAATGTTGCGTCATGGGAAAAATCCACAAAATGCAAACAGGAGATAAAAAAACTAACTTTATTTTTCCTTTTTACATGCAATTACTTCAAAGAAATAAAACAGCAGCATGTGTTTTATAATGTGTTTATAATGTGTTTTATAATGTGTTTTATAATGTGTCTGTTTGTACTAATCTAGTTACAGTTTGTGTTTGCGTTCATGTGCCTTCAATGTGCAAAAGCGCATCCGTCTACAAAACTGTTGCTACTCCCTGCCAGCGAGTAAAATCAATTGTATTTGGGTCAGAGGGGCAAGTGCAGACCCCCATGCACAAACTGCCGCTAACCGGTCCTTTATACACCGTCACCATCTACTGGGAGAATCTTTCTGATCGGGGACGGAAATGAAAATCTCTCTGGGGAAAATCCTTCAGTTGAGCATAAAAAGCAAAAAAATAAAAATAAATAAACAAAAAAGCATAACACAAACAAAGTATCTGGTGAGTGATCGCCTCTGAAAATCCAGGATATACAGCTGGTATGCAAAAACCCCCACACCATTCCTCTTCCCGCACGCCAAGTGATGAATAGTTGAAAAACCTGCTGGAACCGATACGTGGCCTGCAATGAACCAAGGACACCCCCCACCAAAAAAAATGCAAGACAAGGAAAAACGCTTTCTGAGAAAAGCAGCAACCTGAAGATCTTAAGATAAAGCTGGGTCAGCCAGGAGCATTAATAATGATAAGGGGCGTATTCTGAGTCATGTGTGAACTTCACAGAACCATATGATGGCGCCATGGAAATCCAAAAGGCACTGAGCTCAGGCTGGCCTACGCGCTGGACCAATGGAGAATTAGAAAGAGCAAGAGCTTTCTCCATCATTCTTGAGTCGTTTTCTTGCATGTTCCATGACATGATACATCGCTCGTGTTAATAGATACATTTGCTGCACGTTGTCGCTCCGCTGCCCATTGACGTATCAGGTCACCTGTCCTAAAGATGGCGCGTTTCCATACATGGTTATCCTTATCACCTTGATGACTACAGCTGTTACAATTACTCTGGTGTTTATGTTTGTTACATGGGGGTTTCCGTCCACGTGCAGACTGCTCCCCAGTATTCTGCAGAAGTACATCTTCTGGCCCAGACGCAGGCAATAACACACTGGAGATCTTTTCAGTTTCAACCCAAAATGGAGAATGACTCTTTATTACACAGAGACACACAGGTTACATTCAAGGACTCAGCATTTGCATACAATCAAAGAGATTACATTACAGATCAGATAGCTGCACAGGACCTTCAAACAATGAGATTTCCTAGGAGAAGGGGGGAGGGAGAAAGCAGGTAAAACAAAAGGAATTTCTTATAGAGAGAACATACACAATAGACAGAGCAGGTACTAATACAGAGATCTACACTATACAGAGAGAAGGTACACAGAACACACAAACACCCTGCATCAAGAATAGTAGATACAGGGTGACTTTAACAAAGGAAAGAGCAGGGAAACAATATAAAACATAAGGCTCACACCTCCCAAGTATATTTCTAGGCCCATGTATTTCAAATCCAAAGTGACGCATGTCACAATGTTCGCTCCACGTATGTCCGTGTCCAACAATATCAAAAACTATTTAAAGGGCCAGTAACACCAAAACATGGAATGTCCTCATTGTCTTTATTTATGTTGCTGATATCTTACATGTGTTTGTTTTTCTCTTGTATGTTTAGTTAAGAAAATATTTTCCTCTATATGTGTCACTGGGTGCATCCATTGTGTGATATTTTCCTCTATATGTGTCACTGGGTGCATCCATTGTGTGATATTTTCCTCTATATGTGTCACTGGGTGCATCCATTGTGTGATATTTTCCTCTATATGTGTCACTGGGCGGATCCATTGTGTGATATTTCCCTCTATATGTGTCACTGGGCGCATCCATTGTGTGATATTTTCCTCTATATGTGTCACTAGATGCATCCATTGTGTGATATTTTGTGTTGTAGCTTTCCATCACTTGCTCCTCACTGTGTGGCTTTGGCCATAGAATGGAGTGAATGGGTCAGTCACCGACGCACATCATTGTATTGTGTGGGATGTATTCAAAGGACATCATCAGGGGGTAAATTAAAGTGTTGTTAGCCCATTATCAGATCTCATTCAGCTGCAATCTCTTATCATGGTGAGCCTAGACAACATAATAGATCCCCTGCAGCCTTATCTAAACATTTCCTCCCACACCACATTGCCTCTTCACTGCTGCTTTATGCTATACCACAGCTGTAAGGCCAGTGTCAGACGAGCACACTATGTGGCCCGTACTAACGTGCCTTCCGACGCCCGTGTTGTAACATTTCAACGGTGCCTTCCACGCGCTGTAGTGCGCACAAATTGCACGCGCTACAGTGGACGTGCTGAAAGCATCCCTGTCAAAATGCTACGATGCACGTTCGATGGGGCTGCAAAGCGCGATCCTTTATAAGAGGATCAAGCCTTGCAGCGCTGAGCTCACTAAGTGCGATCAGCAAGGTGGCCACAAGGACATCAGAGTGGAAGGAACATTCACTTTCACGGCCGATCCTTCCGCTCTGAAAAACGTTCGTCTGACCGAAGGCTGATGTGAGACTTTTGGTAACTGTTGCATCATGGGAAAAATCCTCAAAATAGAAACAGGAGATAATTTTTCTTTTTACATGAATTCCTTCAAGCAAAGAAAAAAAACAGCAGCGTGTGTTTTACAATGTGTTTTATAATGTGTTTTTTGTAATGCACAAGTAATTTGGTTACAGCTTATGTACGTGGTAGCGTCTCTTTAAAACATAAAACATCTTTCCGCTACAAACTGTTGCTGCTCTATTTCACACCTAACCAACATGTCAAATGCTGATTATCCTGACATTTTAGGGAACGTTGCTGGATTTATTTTTACTGGTTTTATTTAGTTTTAGTTATTTTACCCGCTATTATACTATTATTAAATCTGATAAGATATTTTGGCTTCGGAGCTCCTGGTTTTGCAGCATACATGAGGGTTAGCGCACCCGGGTAATACTGACAAAGTGGAGATACAGGCTCTGGATCGCGTGAGTGCGCACGTGTATGTCAGTTGTTACATAGCTGGATTCCAGTTAACACTTTGGTGCTTTTTTTTCTCCATACTTCCTTTAAGATTGCTGAAACATGAACCACTTGCAGAGAAGGAGCTCAGCTCATATTAGCCTATAAGTCCGTACACTGAGCATTATTAAAAAGAGGCTCAGGAAAATGTGAGCGAGTGTTATGTCACAAAGATATTATAACTATCAGGTCAGCCTGTACAAACCTACTGCGTTGTATAATTGTCATATGTTTATACTGGTGGTGCACCAAAATGGAAATTTCCGGCCGATACGAAACTGAAAATTCGGGATCGGTTCGGCTGAAAACCGATACTGAAAGCGAAAATCAGACATGAGAACCTGGGCCTGGAGGCCGTGCTGAGCCGGGGGCTCGCCTGAGCCTGGAGGCCAGTCCCTCAGCTTGCTCAGCCGGGCCTCCAGGCCCAGGTTTGCATGGCTGATTGGTTGCACCTACATACTCACCTACATCCTCCTACTTCGGCCCTGAGCTCCAGTAGTGACAGTCCTCCGGCTGTCGTAGGCTTCCTGGCCGGCCTCCAGGCTCAAGCGAGCCCCCGCCTGGGCCTTGGCTCACCTGGCTCGGCCGAGCAGCCTGCAACAGCCAGAGGACTGTCACCACTGGAGCTCAGGGCCGAAGTACAAGGATGTAGGTGAGTATGTTGCCTAAACATACCCACCTGCATTGGCCCCGAGTCCTCCACCGGTGGCAGTCCTCCTGCATCCAGTGTCCGCTCTCTGTGTCTGTTGCCAGGATGACGTCATGAAAGCCTTTGACCCAGGGTCATAGGTTTCTGTGATGTCATACTGGCGACCAACAGAGAGAGGACACTGGATGCAGGAGGACTGCCACCGGTGGAGGACTCGGGGCCGATGTAGGTGAGTATGTGCAACGCTCTCCACTCCCCCAACAAAATCCGTCACTTGGGCCTGGAGGCCCGCCTGAGCCCCCTGCTCGGCCGGCCTTCAAACTCAGGTGAGCCCCCTGCTCTGCTGGGCCTCCAGGCCGAGCCGGGGACTCTCCTGAGCCTGGAGGCCGGCCAAGCATGCAACTCGGCCGGCCTCCAAGCTCATTTGAGCCCCAGACTCAGCTGGGCCTCTAGGCCCAGGCCAAGCCAGGGCTTGCCTAAGCTTGGGAGACGGCCGTGTAGACAGCTCGGCCGGCCTCAGGTGAGCCCCTGGCTCGGCTAGGCCTCTAGGCCCTATTTTGAAAGGAAAATTTTCTGCCGATTTTTTTTCAGCTGAATTTTCCATTTCGGCCGAAACCGAAAGCACCATTTTCGGCCAATAATTTCCGTGGCCAAAATTTGGTGCATCCTTTATTCATTTTTATATGTCATGTTTACACAGTAGAGAATGGTCTACTGAAGGTTTACCGTTCGTCGTGTATATCTCTATGTGATCGGGGGTGACTCTCACATCTACTGTATGTGCACAAATAAACAACCAGGAGATTATTGAAGCGTGAAAATTGTTATTAAGCTCTGGAAGGGGGGGAGGGATACAGTATCTTACAAAATGGAGACAGAGCAGATAGCCTGAGCTGAAACGCTTGCGCTAAGGGGGGAGGAGCCGGGGGGATGGGTAATGTCAGAACAGTGGAGGCATGTAATGTAAAGTCGCATTCAGCATGTGTGGGTAGAGACAACATTAAATGTATGCTTGCTAATGCAAGAAGCCTTAATAACAAGATGGGGGAACTAGAGGTAATAGCATACACTAAGCAATACGACATTATAGGAATAACAGAAACATGGTGGGACGAAACACATGACTGGGCTGTAAATTTAAACGGTTATACATTGTTTAGAAAGGATAGGAAACATAAGAAAGGGGGTGGAGTGTGTTTATATGTAAATCAGGATTTAAAGCCTAATATTACACAACTGGAAAGCGATGAGGGAAATGTGGAATCCTTATGGGTAAATATTTCGTTGGGGAATAAACAGGGAAGTCAACTATTGGTTGGCATATGCTATAAACCACCTAATATAGATAATGATGAGGAAGAACAATTGTTAGAGCAAATTAGGAAAGCTGCAGATCATGGTAGCACTTTAATTATTGGAGATTTTAATTACCCGGACATTAATTGGGATAGTGGGACTAGTAATTCAGCAAAGGGAATCCGGTTTCTGAATATTTTAAATGATACCTTCATGTCACAACTGGTAGAAACACCAACTAGAGAGGATAACTGTCTGGACCTGGTTATAACAAATAATGTGGATCTTTTCTCAAATATTAATGTAAAGGAACAGTTGGGAAACAGTGACCATAATATAGTGACTTTTGAAATAAACTCAAAAAAACACATTCATAAGGGGCATGCTAAAACATATAATTTTAAAAAGGCCAACTTTATTAAAATAAAGGAAGCTCTCAATGTCATTGACTGGCAGAAACTCTTTCACGGGAAAAACACTGAGGATAAGTGGAATATCTTTAAACTAACATTAGAAAAGTACACGTCACAATATATTCCACTGGTTAATAAATATAAAAGAAACAGACTGAAACCAATGTGGCTTAGTAGGAAGGTAACTAAGGAAATGAAAAATAAAAAGAAGGCATTTAAAGCTTTTAAATCTGATAAATCTGAGGCATCCTATAAAGCATATAGGGCAGCCAATAAAGCATGTAAAAATGCGATTAGATGGGCTAAACTAGAAAATGAAAAAGAAATTGCCAAAGAGAGCAAGACCAACCCTAAAAGATTCTTTAGGTATATAAATTCTAAAAAACCCAAGAGTGAAAATGTAGGTTCACTAAAATCTGAGTCAGGGTTATTGTTAACTGAAGATCAGGATAAGGCAGAAATTTTAAATGATTATTTTTCTTCAGTATTTATCAAAGAGAAACCTATAACAGGAGACATGCAATTCATTAATAAAAACTTACTAATACAAAGTGACTGGTTGACTCAGGACAAGGTTTTGCAGAAATTAAACAATGTGAATGTGAATAAAGCCCTAGGGCCTAGGGCCAGATGGAATTCACCCGCGAGTACTGAGAGAGCTATGTGTTGAAATATGTAAACCTCTGTTCTTAATCTTTCAAGATTCTTTTCTTTCAGGAATAGTACCAGAGGATTGGAGAAAAGCTGACGTGGTCCCTATATTTAAGAAAGGTTTAAAATTTGTGCCTGGGAATTATAGACCTGTGAGCTTAACATCTGTGGCTGGGAAAGTATTCGAGGGGTTACTAAGGGATAATATTCAGGAATTTATTGGGAGGTATAATGTTATTGGCAAAAATCAGCATGGTTTCATGAAACACAGATCATGTGAGATTAATCTAATTACGTTCTATGAGGAAGTAAGTAGAAGTATAGATCAGGGGGTCGCAGTGGATGTGATTTACTTAGATTTTGCCAAAGCTTTCGACACAGTTTCCACACAAAAGGTTACTATTTAAATTAAGAAAAATTGGTCTAGATGAAAATACTTGTTCTTGGATAGAAAACTGGCTAAAAGATAGGGTACAGAGAGTGGTCATAAATGGTACATTTTAAAGATGGACACCAGTGGTAAGCGGTGTCCCTCAGGGGTCTGTTATAGGACCAATACTATTCAATTTATTTATAAATGACCTTGAGATAGGCATTGAAAGTCATGTATCAGTGTTTGCAGATGACACAAAAGTAGGAAAAGTAATACAATGTGAGCAGGATATTGCTTCGCTGCAGAGGGATTTAGATAGATTGGGGGACTGGGCATTTAAATGGCAGATGAAATTTAATGTAGATAAATGCAAAGTTATGCACTTTGGAGTGAAGAACACACAAGTAACTTATACCCTAAATGATATGGAGTTAGGGAAATCCAAGCAGGAGAAGGATTTGGGAATAATCATAGACTTCAAACTAAGTAACAATGTGCAATGTCAAACAGCAGCCGCCAAGGCCAGCAAAGTATTGGCATGCATTAAAAGGGGAGTTCACTCACGTGATGAAAACATAATTTTGCCCCTGTATAAATCAATGGTCAGGCCGCACCTTGAATATGCCGTGCAATTTTGGGCACCGGTCTTAAAAAAAGATATTATAGCGTTAGAAAAAGTGCAGAGACGGGCAACTAAATTAATAAGGGGAATTGGAAGGGTTAAGTTATGATGCAAGACTAACAAGCTTAAACCTGTTTAGTTTAGAGAAACGGCGCCTTAGAGGGGATCTGATAACCTTATATAAATATATACGGGGCCTTAGAGGGGATCTGATAACCTTATATAAATATATACGGGGCCATTATCAAACATTGTCTGATAACCTATTCATTAACAGGACTATACACAGGACACGAGGTCATCCATTTACACTGGAAGAAAGAAAATTTAGCTTAAGGCATAGGAAGGGTTATTTTACGGTGAGAACAATAAAGCTGTGGAATTCTCTGCCTGTTGAGGTGGTTGGGTCAGAGTCTGTACAGACTTTTAAAAAACGACTGGATGACTTCCTGCAGACACAGAATATTAAGGGTTATAATATTTAATATGTGGGTAAAAGCTTCTTGATCCAAGGAGAAATCTGACGCCATCTGGGGTCAAGAAGGAATTTTTTCCCAGTATGTTGCAAATTGGCAAGCATTCAGACTGGGTTTTTTGCCTTCTTTTGGATCAACAGCAGTAGGTTATGTGGGAGAGGCTGAACCCGATGGACGCATGTCTTTTTTCAGCCTATATAACTATGTAACTATGTAACCAACCATCACTTTTTAACCAGAGCAAAATATCAAGAGATTAATAACAGCATTTATTATAGATTCGAGATGGGAGGTTTATTACTGTGCAGCTCTGTTATACACCCGCACACCCTGAATATATGGAGGAGCCCCTAAAAAGACACCCGCACTCCCTGAATATATGGAGGAGCCCCTAAAAACACACCCGCACACCCTGAATATATGGAGGAGCCCCTAAAAAGACACCCTCACTCCCTGAATACATGGACGAGCCCCTAAAAAGACACCCGCACACCCTGAATATATGGAGGAGCCCCTAAAAAGACACCCAAACACCCTGAATATATGGAGGAGCCCCTAAAAAGACACCCTCACTCCCTGAATACATGGACAAGCCCCTAAAAAGACACCCAAACACCCTGAATATATGGAGGAACCCCTAAAAAGACACCCGCACATCCTGAATATATGGAGGAGCCCCTAAAAAGACACCCGCACACCCTGAATATATGGAGGAGACCCTAAAAAGACACCCGTACACCCTGAATATATGGAGGAGCCCCTAAAAAGACACCCGCACCCTGAATATATGGAGGAGACCCTAAAAAGACACCCGTACACCCTGAATATATGGAGGAGCCCCTAAAAAGACACCGGCACACCCTGAATATATGGAGGAGCCCCTAAAAAGACACCCGCACACCCTGAATATATGGAGGAACCCCTAAAAAGACACCCAAACACCCTGAATATATGGAGGAACCCCTAAAAAGACACCCGCACACCCTGAATATATGGAGGAACCCCTAAAAACACACACAAACACCCTGAATATATGGAGGAGCCCCTAAAAAGACACCCGCACACCCTGAATATATGGAGGAACCCCTAAAAAGACACCCGCACTCCCTGAATACATGGACGAGCCCCTAAAAAGACACCCAAACACCCTGAATATATGGAGGAACCCCTAAAAAGACACCCTCACACCCTGAATATATGGAGGAGACCCTAAATAGACACTCGCACACCCTGAATATATGGAGGAACCCCTAAAAACACCCGCACACCCTGAATATGTGGAAGAGCCCCTAAAAAGACACCCGCACACCCTGAATATATGGAGGATCCCCTAAAAACACCTGCACACCCTGAATATGTGGAAGAGCCCCTAAAAAGACACCCACACACCCTGAATATATAGAGGAGCCCCCTAGCACAAGAGAAAATAAGTATTTGGGCACAAAATAACAACTGTCCTCGAACTCGGGGACCTTTGGACGTGTGCGTTTGTGCAAATACATATGATACGTTGAATGTTATGTTTTCATTGTATTCACTGACCTGGAAATCCCCAGATTTTAAAGCTGTTATAAAGGGAATAATGCCAAACAGGAGACGGAGCAGATCCCAAATCTAAAGGTCAGAATCACGGTGTCTTCAGTACACAGTAACCTACACGCGCTGCAACGTTCCCCTGCGTGACTGGGTGTGATACGTGTGCACTGATTGCGATACATTGTTTATTCGTTTACCTGGTCGCAGAATATGTTAAATTGGATTTTTTTCCCGTTGCAGACAAAGCTGAGATTTATAGAAATATCTTTATCATTATTATATCAATAGTTTTTTGTGTTAACGCTTTTGTTACACACACTTATTTGTGCTTGTGTTATTTACATTGCGTCTGCAAATATTGAGCTAAAGAAGGAACAGGGTTTCTGATTTTCCATTCTCTTCTCGGATCTGCCAACAACTTGACATGAGCTGCATTCAGAGTGTGGAGAAAGCAAGACCGGGGATTTCACAGGAGGAAGGAAATACGATATATTAGAACACACTGCTGTGTGATGACATAACTGGAACACATTCACCCGGGTCCCACTCCTCATATAAGAAAAAGAGATCTTATGGGGGGAGGGGGGAACAAACGCAAAGCAAAACCACTCCAAAAAATAAAGTCAGAAAAAGGATTCTCAGCCAGCACACTGTGCAGAACAACAAAAAATATGTTGAGTGCAGCATAGATACATTGTAACAACACACATGCAAACATTAGAATGTTGAGCTGCAGAGTACTGGGCTTTATAATGTACACTGGAACAGTGCGGGGAGTACTCAGATCTGTGATCTTGTGCTGGAGAGGGCAGGGATAAAAGATTGTGCCATGTAGGGTCTTGGTGGACCCAATAGACCCTGGCGGCACTTTTAAGGGAACAGCACTTCATGCCAGAGGCTGGTTGTGAGGCTGCTGACTGATACTTCCCTCTTAGAACCAGGCTGTCAATAGGATGCTGCTTCTACTGTAACAGATCCACCCATGCATGGGTCTGCCCTCAAGATGGTGTCACCCGGGGGCAGCCCGCACCCCTGCACCCCCCTTGTGACGCCACTGCTCGTATAAGAAAAAGAGATCTTGTGAGGGAAATATACACACAAAGTAAAAACAAACCTAAAAAATAAAGTCATAATAAGATTTTCAGCCAACACAATGTTCCGTACAACAGAAAAAAAATTCAAGTAGCAGAATAGATACATTGTAGCGATACACATGCACACATTAGAAAGTTGAGCTGTACAGCACTGGGATTTATAATGTACACTGGAACAGTGTGAGGTATACACAGAGCAGTGATCATTTGTGTGAGAGGATAGGACAAGATTGTGACCTTTAGGGGTATGGGTGGATACAACAGACCCAGGCGGCACTTTTAGGGGAACAGCACTTTATGACTTCATGCCAGTGGGCAGCACTGAAGTGCCTCTCCTGGCTGGTTGTGTGATATTGCTGGGCTCATAGCCTCCCCCTAGTCACTAACCTCCGAACTTGCCAACGAATTGCACAGAATGACTTTTCACTAACTCGTCAATTCGCCAAATAGAGGTGAATTGACGGCAAAATTCGTGGCAGTTCTCTGTAGTTTGAGCAAAAGTGACCCAAGGAGAAGTAATGTTTAAGGAGGATGCCGAACTGCACCGAAATGTCAGGGAAATGTACTGATTTACAGAGATTCAGTACAACTAGCAAATCCCATAGGTTTTTAAGTAAAAAAATCTCTTTTTTAAAAAATAGTATTTTCATTTTCAGCAATAAGCCTTTTTTTGTCTATTTTTAATGTAAAACTATAATATCATTATTTTTTTTAAAAAAAGTTTATTTATCATTTTTTGCGATAAGCCTTTTTATCTTTTTAGAACACCTTTTTGTATTTTTAGACAAATATTTTGTTTCCCAATTTCTTGAAAACTTATTTTTTTTTATTCTGTACCAGAACCTTTTATTCTTTTTTAAAGGACCTTTTTTATTACTTACAAACATTTTAATGCATTTTTAATGGTTTAAACACCTATTCTTTTTTGCAGTTCGGTGGAATTTGCCAAGGCCACTTCGGCGCTCTTCAGTGCTATACGTTGCTCTTGGGTGACATTCCCCAACTTTTTCACAGGGCTTTGGCGACGCCACCATTCGCTTAATAGTGAATTCACCCAATTTTCAGCAAAGTCGAATTGCCGAAGTGCGAAAGTGAAAAGCACCAAAATTTCGCTTTGTGAAAAAACCCTGTTGTATCAGAGAGGTTTACTTTCTTCAGTCATATTTGCTGGTAATAAAATTAAAGGGTTTCAGCTTTTTCTGGCCTATGAGACCTCCAGCACCAAGGAAAGCCCGATGCCCAGCCTTGACCTTATCCAAAGTCAACTTAGCAGTTGGAGAATTCTCGTAGATCCACTTCAGGACTGATTTAGGCTAGGGTCAAACAAACGCATTATTCGCAGCGACCGTCAAAAAGTGCGTCCGAACGCATTGACGTATTTTTTCACGGAATGCGCAAAAACGGTCAGACGACGTGGATTTTCGTGCGTGATTTTTTTTTACGGATCGTCAATAAAACACTTATTGGCCATCATTGCGCGTCATTTGCTGCTACTGCGGCCGTGATTAAGTGCGCCTAAACGCACGTTAAAAATGCGCTAGTCTGACCCCAGCCTTAAACTTTGCTTTCTTTGGTTCAAGTGAAATGAAAACGTGTGAATACAATCTAAACAAAAGGACCTTTCAAGTGCCAGATTACGGATTTTTGGTGATTTCCCAAATTAATCTGTTGCAGGTGAATCCCAGGGTTACAGTAACACCAAGTGAAACAGGTTCTACCAGGGAAATAATAGTATGGAACACAGTGCGCTCCTGACACCTGCTGGAAATACTACATTACTACACATCAATCAATACACTAAGGCTAGGGTCAAACGAACGCATTATTCGCAGCGACCGTCAAAAAGTGCGTCCGAACGCATTGATGTATTTTTTCACGGAATGTGCAAAAACGGTCATACGATGCGCATTTTCATGCGTGATTTTTTACGGATCCAAACCAGGAAACTTTGGGTGTCTGGACGTTATGTTGGCCGGACATGAGCAGCGTCTGACGTCTCCAAATCACACACACACGCCGCTATGCCGACGCAGCGCACTGTGTGTCACTACTAGCGGTTTTGTGTTCTTGAAAAAATGCGTTCGTTTTCCGCTTGCGCTGCGCGGCCGCACTTCGTATATTGGTCGTCATTGCCCGTCATTTGCTGCTACTGCGGCTGTAATAAAGTGCACCTAAACGCACGTTAAAAATGCGTTAGTCTGACCCCAGCCTAATTCACGCAATTCCGTTACTGTTCATTTCGGCTCACTCAGGAGATTCCAAAGTATTTTGGCAAAATTGGAGTAACGAAAGCAGTTATTGAACATTGGTGAAAAAAAGAAATAATTAAAAAAAAAACATAAAAACGCTGAATTGTGCCAAATTGGCATCGACGAATTCCACTGATCTGAAAAAAAAATAGGAAGTCTCCTTTTCTCCTAATAATAGGTTAAATCAATAAAAATAATAATGTGACTAAATAATAAAAAAAGGTCTGTTAAAAAAAAACAAAAAAATGTCTTTAACATTAATACGCTAGGCTTTATTCACTCAGTTTTGTTGCTTTTCATTTCGGCTAAGGCTGGTGTCAGACGAGCGTAGTGTTCACGTCCGTGATTGCGCCTAAAAGTACGTCCGTGATAGCATGAAAGTAAGTCCATTGGAGCCTGACACATGAAGTACGTCCGCACTGAACTGCGGACGCACAACGGCCGCGGAAAACGGACGCAGGTTAGGCAAGAACGTAATACTGCTAGAACGGACGTGCGGAGTGCGCCACGTCCACAACGTCTGCATAGCTTTGTGTGTGAGTGATGGAGCATGGTCAGACGGACTGCATTTATACGTCCAGCATTTTTGACGGACAGAATGTTTTTTCATTGTAATTTATTTTTCCCTCCTACATCCGTCAAAAATAACTTCAGTGAAAAAACGGACTGTGTGACCACTACTGCGTCATCCGTACTGACGATGTCCGTACTGCACAGACGTACAGTCCGTAGAAATCACGCTCGTCTGACCCCAGCCTAACTCCGGTGATTCCATTTTTCTGAAAATATGGTGCATTCACCATTTAGCGAATGGTCAACGTATTTTGGCAAAATTGGAGTCACCACAGCAGTTACTGAACGTTGGTAAAAAAAATTATAAAAATAAAAAAATTAATTATTAAAAAAAAAATGTAAAAAAAATTGGGTCACCCCTTCCAATCCACCGCTCTGGAAATGTTTCATTTAGGAACCCACGTACATTCAGTCCCCAATGTGGTGCTGCAGCATCTTGCTGGAAAATGATGGTTGGTTGAAGGTCATGTGGTTGTGGTGCCGCGTATTCAGTCAAAAGGTCAAGGTAAACATTTGTAGTAATTGATGTCTCGAAGACAAACGGACCAATGATTGGATTGCACATGATCCCACAGCACACATTCACCTAAAGCAGGGGATCCCTGATGCCACCATTGATGAGGGGAAGCTACAGCCAACATGGCAAGAAATCCAGTACCGTCTTGATGTGCTTCGTGCAACTAATGGCGCCCACATAGAGGTGCATTAAATGAGGCAAAAAAAAACCTTAAATATATCCGTCTCATTCTGTAATAATTTTCACTTATGTCTTTTCATTTGTGATACATTTTTGAAATTGTAACGAGACTTTATGGACACACTATCAGGGTTATTCAAAGAGATTCGAAAAGTCACCACACGTTCGGTGACTTTTCGTTCTCTTCAATTCGGTTCCTTTTGCCGATCCCATTTCGGTGACCCTGCAGTGTATTCAGCAAACACTACAGGGCCGCCGAATTGCAGGGAAAAGCTGCTGCAAACCCGACGAAATCTAACCGCAAAACCCACCGAATGCACGCAGGAAAGCCACAAAAACATCTGGATTAACCTGCCGAAAACCACGGAAAAAGCCCGAGCAGGAGCCGATCACACACAGCCGAAGCAGACGAACCGCAGACTGAGCAGGAGCCAATCGCAGCCTCCGGAAAAAGCCGACACCGCAGACGAGGCAGTGAATAAATTAGGAAAACAGTTTGCTTGAATGTTTGAAAAGTGAAACGCTGTTTGCAAAGAAACTACTGAGCGAAAATGTCTGAAATTTACATATAAAATCCAATGGATGATAATAAAGAGGGCTGTTACAGAAAAAAGAAGTAAACTTAAAAAAAAAATCTAAAACAAAAATCGGACTTTTAAAAAAAATAAATAAATAAGAAAAATGCTTAAAATATCCTAAAAAAATCTATAAACAAAGAGACTCTTTACTGCAGAATTTTATAATGAACGGTTTATTAGATATTGAATTAAAACCGGAATATTTTTAACATTGAAGCCTATGGGATTCGCCTGAATTAAGGCTAGGGTCAGAGTGGGGCAGTCGGAACGCGCGTGCAGGCGCACTAAATCACGGCGGCAGTAGTAGCACATAACGGCCAATGACGGCCAATATACGCAGTACGTGCGTACAAAAGTGCGCCGACACCACGCAACCGGCAAATGAACGCATTTTTCTCAGAACGTGAAACCGCTGCTACAGACGTACAGAGTGCGCTGCGGCCGCATGGCAGCGTGTGTGCGTGATTAGGAGACGTCAGACGCTGCTAGTGTGCGGCCTACATAACGTTCAAACAGCCGGATTTCCCTAGAATTGCGTTGGTGAGTACCTGCGACTGTGCGACTGTGGTCGTCTGACCACTTAAGCGTATTCCGTGAAAAAATGCGTGCGCACGCATCGACGTACATTTTGACGGTGGCCGCAGAAAATGCGCTCATCTGTCCCTAGCCTAACTTGGCGAATTAAACCACCGAATGGCAGGACATTAGGGGAACCTTTCACTGCTGGTTTGTGTTAGAAACATAGAAAAATGTCGGCAGATAAGAACCTTTCGGCCCATCTAGTCTGCCCAATTACATGGATACTTTACCTGGATTTATCTTTTGTTTAGGATAGCCTTATGCCTATCCCATGCTTGCTTAAATTCAATTACTGTTTTGGCCTCTACCACTTCTACTGGAAGGCTGTTCCATGTATCCACCACCCTCTCAGTAAAATAATGCTTTCTGATGTTACTTTTAAACCTTTGCCCCTCTAATCTAAGACTATGTCCTCTTGTCTTGCTACTTTGTTTCCTTTTAAATATACTCCCTTCCTCTACCTTGTGGATTCCCTTTACGTATTTAAATGTTTCTATCATATCTCCTCTGTCTCGTCTTTTTTCCAAGCTGTACATGTTAAGATCATTAACCCTTTCCTGGTAACTTTTCTCCTTCAAGCCGTACACCATTTTAGTAGCCCTTCTCTGAACTCTCTCCAAGATGTCTATATCCTTCTGGAGATACGGTCTCCAGTACTGCACACAGTACTCCAAGTGAGGTCTCACCAGTGCTCTGTACAGTGGCATGAGCACTTCCCTTTTCCTACTGCTAATACAGGCTCTCCCTACACAACCAAGCATTCTGCCAGCATTTCCAAGCATTCTGCCAGCATTTCCTGCTGCTCTATTACATTGACTACTTACCCTTAGATCCTCTGAAATAATGACCCCTAAATCCCAACCCTCAGATGTATCAAATATTCTATATTCAGCCCTTGGGTTTTTACGTCCCAGGTGCATTATCTTGCACTTATCCACATTAAAACTCAATTGCCACAGCTCCCACCATTTTTTTGGTTTACCTAAATCATTTGTCATTTGGCTGATCCCTCCAGGAACGTCAACCCTGTTGCAAATCTTTGTGTCATCAGCAAAAAGACATACTTTTCCATTAATACCTTCTGCAATATCACTAATAAAAATATTAAAGAGAATGGGTCCAAGTACTGACCCCTGAGGTACCTCACTGGTAACAAGACCTTGCTCTCTGAATAGATGACGCATTGCTCTTTTATGGGGATTTCACTGCCCTCGAACAGGCACCGAACAGGCACCGTATGTGCAGGCAATTCGCCAGGATTTGGCGAATTGCCTGCTCTCTGAATAGCCAAATGGCCAGGAAAGGCAACCGAACGCTGATTTTCAGCGTTCGGTTACCTTTCTCAAGCAATTCGGATCTCTTTGGATAACCCTGTATATTTCCTACATATTTATTTTCTGGGTTAATCTGTATATTTGTGTTTTGTTTTTAATATCTTGCATTTTATTACTTTGTATTTCTGTAACAATTCAATGTTCTTGAACCCAGGACATACTTTAAAACGAGAGAAATCTCAATATATCCTTCCTGCGAAAATACACTCAGGGTTATTCAAAGAGATTCGAAAAGTCACCGCACATTCGGTGACTTTTCCTTCTCTTCAATTCGGTTCATTTTGCCGATCCCATTTCGGTGACCCTGCGGTGTATTCAGCAAGCACTACAGGGTCGCCGAATTGCAGGGAAAGGCCGCCGTAAACCCGACGAAAACTAACCGCAAAACCCACCGAATGCACGCCGAAAACCCCCAAAAACATCTGGATTAACCTTCCGAAAACCACGGAAAAACCCGAGCAGGAGCCGATCACATGCAGCGAAGCCGCCGAAAAAAGCCGAGACCGCAGACAGAGTGAAGTGAATAAATTAGGAAAACAGTTTGTATGAATGTTTTAAAAGTGAAACACTGTTTGCAAAGAAACTACTGAGCGAAAATGTCTGAAATTTACAAATAAAATCCAATGAATGATAATAAAAAGGGCTGTTACAGAAAAAAGAAGTAAAGTTAAAAATAAAAAAAATAAAAAAAAACGACTTTTAAAAAAAAAAATCTGAAAAATGCTTAAAAAATCCTAAAAAATCTATAAATAAAGAGACTCTTTACTGCAGAATTTTATAATGAATGGTTTATTAGATATTGAATTAAATCGGGAATATTTTTAACATTGAAGCCTATGGGATTCTCCTGAATAAACTTGCCGAATGAAACCACCGAATGGCAGGACATTAGGGGAACCTTTCACTGCTGGTTTGTGTTCTCTGAATAGCCGAAGCAGTGCTTTTTTATGGGGATTTCACTGCCCTCGAACAGGCACCGAATGTGCAGGCAATTCGCCAGGATTTGGCGAATTGCCTGCTCTCTGGATAGCCGAATGGCCAAGAAAGTTAACCGAACGCTGATTTTCAGCGTTCGGTTACCTTTCTCAAGCAATTCGGATCTCTTTGGATAACCCTGTTTGTAAATAAATAAATGTTATGTTGCTTTTTTGGGTTTGCTCTGTATAAGACGCTCTCGCTTTCCTGTATATAAGACTCTCCCGCTCAGTGGAACGTTATCGCCCTCTGGTGGTTCATACAGTCTTTGCATTCCTAAAAAGCAAGTCACCCTCTATGCCCACTTAAAGGGCCACTACCACCAAAAAAAAGGTAAATGTATACGTTATTTATTTGACGTTGCTGACATGTTCCATGTGCTTTGTTTTCTTCTCGTATGTTTAGTTAAGGAAATATTTATATTATAAGCTAGATCTGTATTCTTTGTAGGATGAAAAAAATAAGATTTTGTGAATTTAAAGTCTTTTGCTTCTTTGAATTTACATTATATCATGAAAGGCTCGCTGTAAGCAACCTCCCTCCCGAAAAGCAAACGGAACCCCCCCCCCGGGGACTATTAACCCCTTCTGTGCCCCCCCCCATACTTTGATTTGTGTTTTCTTTAACAGCTGGGTTTTCCCGAAATTACACCGATCGTTAACCTCAATAATATGTTTACGGATAGAACCGGTAATGGGTTGAAAGTCACCAGAAAATTAACCACGATCGAGTCCTGTGGGTTTTTCCCCACATAAATCGTATTCTCGCTTCACTGCCTTCCTGCTTGTTTACGGTTACAGATTAGGACAGACAGGGCGGCCATGTTTTCCTGAATATAACGTATAGTTTCCTCATGCTGATGGGCAGAGCATGAAAAAATGCCACCCCGCAGCATGTATAATCAATACGCTGCAGGTAAGGAATCCCAGGCGACCTGCAGGGATTTCCTTCCTGCAGCATATGAATTATACATGTTGCAGGGCAGCACTTTTTCCTGTGCTCCCCCTCTGCATGAAATAATAATATGTGTCCAGGAAAACATGGCCGACCTGGCGAGTTTATTACATACACAGCAAGTCCCTTTCTATGTGTGAATTCTAAGAAGAGCGGAGGCGATAACGAAAACTTCTTTTAACAGAAAATAATTTAAAGATACTTAATTTTTTTTAATTCTGTTACTTGAATTCTTTTTATAATCCTTCAAAAAAAACTACCTTGTCAAAGCCTGGAGGTTTGTTATCAGCTAGAGTTGCCAGGTTGGCCATGTTTCCCAGGACACACATTACTATTTCCAGGGCCGGCGTTCCCACTAGGCAAGCTAGGCAACCGCCTAGGGCGCACTGTCACCCCAACCAGTGTTCCATTATTATACCCGTTCCTCATTGTGCAGCTCGTGTAGCCGGCAGTGAATGTTCGCAAAGCCGGCCTTGTTGGCTCGCGGACCCCTGCTAGCGGCACAGAAGGTAGGCATCTTACGGTGACATGCAGGCGCCACCAGAGGCAGATTATAGAAAAAAAGAGGAAAGAGAAAGAAAAAAGAGGAGGCAGGGGAAAGAAAGAGGCGTACACCAATCCCGGGCCCGACCAGTGGAGGGGTAAGATGGGCACCGAATGACCGTGTGTGGACCACGTGCACAGTGTGTGTGTGTCCCCCGCAGTGTACTTGTGTGTGACCCGTGTACAGTGTGTGTCCACCGCGCACAGTGTGTGTCTCCCGCGCACAGTGTGTGTCCCCCGCGCACATTGTATGTCCCCCGCGCACAGTGTGTGTCTCCCGCGCGCAGTGTGTGTCCCCGCATCTTGACCGTTAACAATTTTTTCGGGGGGGGGTGCAAATAGAAGATCTTGCCTAGGGCGCAAAATAGTCTAGCACCAGGGGCGGACTGACCCATCGGGTGCTCGGGCACGCGGGTCAGTGGGGGCCAGGTTTTGTAAAGGAAGTTCTGACCACGGCAGCGCACTACCAAACCGCCTCGTCCGCGGCGCTGCAGCGTGCCTATCTGGGCCCCACGTTGTCAAACAGGAGTGCACGCTGCATTGATGCCGCCCCCTCTCGTGATGCGCGCGCATCACGTGGGGGGCGGCGTCAATGCAGGCTGCACATGGGGCCCAGGAAGGCACGCTGGAGAGTCGCCGACGAGGCGGTTTGGTAGTGCGCTGCCGTGGTCAGAACTTCCTTTACAAAACCGGGCCCCTGAGCTGCTGGGGTCAGTATATATATCAATGTGTGAGCTACTGGGGGCAATATACAGTTGTGTTCAAAATTATTCAACCCCCAATGCTGTAAAGGGTTTTAGGGAATTTAGTGTACATTTGTAATTGTATTCAGAATGAAATCCTACAAGGACTTTTTAAAGAACCATATGCAACTAAAATGACATCAATTGGTTTTGTAATACAGTAGTAAATGTTTCTTTTGTGAATTCTTCATTGACACAATTATTCAACCCCTTAAAGACTACCACTCTGAAGAACAGAGGTTCATTCAAGTGTTTTCAATCAGGTATTGAAAACACCTGTGGATGTCACGGAGCAGCAATAAAGCATAATAAGCACCAATTAGGCAGCTTTAAAATGACTGTGATACTCAGCTCCTTCTAGACATTTACTGGTGTGGTTACAAACATGGTGAAGTCAAGAGAATGGTCCAGGAAGACAAGAGAAGAGGTGATTACTCTTCACAGGAAGGGCAATGGCTATAAGAAGATTGCAAAGATGTTAAACATACCAAGAGAGACCATAGGAAGCATCATTCGCAAATTCAAGGCAAAGGGCACTGTTGAAACGCTACCTGGTCGTGGCAGAAAGAAGATGCTGACTTCGATTGCTGTGCGCTACCTGAAGCGTAGAGTGGAGAAAAGTCACCGTGTGATTGCTGAGGAACTGAGAAAAGATTTGTCAGATGTGGGTACTGAAGTTTCAGCTCAGACAATACGGCGCACACTGCGTAATGAAGGCCTCCATGCCAGAACTCCCAGGCGCACCCCCTTGCTGTCTCCAAAGAATAAGAAGAGTCGACTGCAGTATGCCAAAAGTCATGTGGACAAACCACAGAAGTTTTGGGATAGTGTTCTGTGAACTGATGAAACAAAATTAGAACTGTTTGGGCCCATGGATCAACGCTATGTTTGGAGGAGGAAGAACAAGGCCTATGAAGAAAAGAACACCTTGCCTACTGTGAAGCATGGCGGGGGGTCAATCATGCTTTGGGGCTGTTTTGCTTCTGCAGGTACAGGGAAGCTTCAGCGTGTGCAAGGTACCATGAATTCTCTTCAGTACCAGGAGATATTGGATGACAATGTGATGCAGTCCGTCACAAACCTGAGGCTTGGGAGACGTTGGACCTTTCAACAGGACAATGATCCCAAGCATACCTCCAAGTCCACTAGAGCATGGTTGCAGATTAAAGGCTGAAACATTTTGGAGTGGCCATCGCAGTCACCTGACTTAAATCCGATTGAGAACCTCTGGTGGGACTTAAAGAAAGCAGTTGCAGTGCGCAAGCCTAAGAATGTGACTGAACTGGAGGCTTTTGCCCATGACGAATGGGCGAAGATACCCGTAGATCGCTGCAAGACACTTGTGTCAAGCTATGCTTCACGTTTAAAAGCTGTTATAACTGTAAAAGGATGTTGTACTAAGTACTAAGATTGAATGTCACTTGGGGTTGAATAAAACTGATAATGATGTGAGCACAGAAAAGACATTTGTGGTTATTTCATATAAATGTATGTTATATTTGTCTGACCTACACGTGCCTCTTTGATTTAATTGTAAGCAAGATGACTGAATGATCAAAATCAATGTCAAACTGGCCAAAACACTCAATTTCAGTGGGGGTTGAATAATTTTGAACACAACTGTATATCAATGTGTGAGCTACTGGGGCAGTATATATGAATGTGTGAGCTACTGGGGGCAATATATATGAATGTGTGAGCTACTGGGGGCAATATATATGAATGTGTGAGCTACTGGGGGCAATATATATGAATGTGTGAGCTACTGGGGGCAGTATATATCAATGTGTGAGCTACTGGGGCAATATATATCAATGTGTGAGCTGCTGGGGGCAGTATATACCCATGTGTGAGCTGCTGGGGGCAGTATATACCCATGTGTGAGCTGCTGGGGGCAGTATATATTTATTTATTTATTTATAAAAGTATTTTACCAGGAAGGATACATTGAGATTTCTCTCGTTTTCAAGTACGTCCTGGGTTCAAGAACATTAAAATGTTACAGTTGTTACAGAAATACAAAGTAATACAATGCAAGATATTAAAAACACAAATACACAGATTAACAGAAAATAAATATGTAGGAAATATAGTCACTAGGTTACATGTTTACAGGTGCATTCTGTATTGAGGTATGTTAGTAAGGAGCTCTTGAGTGAATTTAGACTGGAGGAAGATTTGATGGTGTCTGGGAGGTTATTCCATATTTGCGATGCTCTGTAGGAAAAATGAGGACGAGCCACTGTTTTTTTGTATTGTAGTATTCTAAGTAAGGTGAAGGCCCTGGATCGTAGGTTATAGCATGAGGGAACTGCTGGAGGAAGCAGTCTATTCAGGTAGAGTGGCAGCTTCCCAGAAAAGCTCTTAAACACCAGGTTGGAAAGGTGAAGGGTGCGTTTAGATTCCAGCGATGGCCAGTTTAGCTCTTTTAAAATGTCACAATGGTGGGTCATGTAGTTACATTGTAGCACAAAGCGGCAGAATGAGTTATACAATGTAGTAAGTTTCTGAAGGTGTGTTTGCGGGGCGGCTGCATACACTACATCTCCGTATTCAATAGCTGGCATAAGCATTTGTTGTACAATCTGCTTTGTTGCTGCAGGGCTCAGGCAGGATTTGTTTCTGTACATGGCACCTAGTTTGGGGTAAATTTTAGATGAGAGTTTTTCGATGTGGGGCCAAAGGATAGATTTGGGTCTAACCACATACCTAGATATTTGAGAGAAGTGACTGTGGTCAGCGTGTCATTTGATTTTGTCCCCACACATAGATGGGGATTTTGCAAATTATCCATGTGTGAGATGCTGGGGGCCGTATATATCCATGTGTGAGCTGCTGGGGGCAATATATATATCCATGTGAGAGCTGCTGGGGGCAAGATATATCCATGTGGTAGCTGCTGGTGGCAGTATATATCCATATGCGAGATGCTGGGGGCAGTATATATCCATGTGCGAGCTGCTGGGGCAGTATAAATCCATGTGCGAGCTGCTGGGGGTAGTATATATCCATGTGCGAGCTGCTGGGGCAGTATAAATCCACGTGCGAGCTGCTGGGGGCAATATATATCCATGTGTGAGCTGCTGGGGGCAATATATATCCATGTGTGAGCTACAGAGGGGGAAATATATATCAATGTGTGAGCTACTGGGGCAGTGTATATCAATGTGTGAGCTACTGGGGCAGTATATATCAATGTGTAAGCTACTGGGGCAGTATATATCAATGTGTGAGCAACTGGGGGCAATATATATCAATGTGTGAGCTACTGGGGCAGTATATACTATGTGTGAGCTGCTGGGGCAGTATATACCCATGTGTGAGCTACTGGGGGCAATATATACCCATGTGTGAGCTGCTGGGGGCAGTATATACCCATGTGTGAGCTGCTGGGGCAGTATATACCCATGTGTGAGCTGCTGGGGGAAATATATATCCATGTGCGAGCTGCTGGGGCAGTATATATCCATGTGCGAGCTGCTGGGGGCAGTACATATCCATGTGCGAGCTGCTACGGGCAATATATATCCATGTGCGAGCTGCTGGGGGCAATATATATCCATGTGTGAGCTGCTGGGGCAGTATATATCCATGTGCGAACTGCTGGGGGCAGTACATATCCATGTGCGAGCTGCTGGGGGCAATATATATCCATGTGTGGTGTGTATGAGTGAGTTTTGTTGTTCTGCGCCGTGGCCGTAGCTGCCACGAGTGTGTGACAGCTACCACAGCAGAGCAGTGGCAGTTTGTAAGTCTGGAGGGGGCACAATGGATTCTCCAATTCGCTGGGGGCCCGAGTGGATTTTATTAACTTGTTAAAATTAATAGTTGAAAATTGTGCGAAGAAATAAATTCTTTACTGCAACAATGTGCATGTGGGTTGCGCGTTGTATGGGAGGGGTTTATGGGTGTGGCCTACTGTGTAGGCGTGGCACAAGGGGCCCCACTAACTCCTATTGCCCGGGGGCCCCATTACTTGTCAGTCCGCCCCTGTCTAGCACTGTCCCTGACTATTTCATACAGAGGGGAGCACAGGGAAAAGTGCTGCCCTGCAACATGTATAATATTCATATGCTGCAGGAAGCAAGTCAAGGTCACCTAGGATTCCTCACCTGCAGCATATAGATTCTACATACTCCGGGGTGGGATTTTTCATGCGCTGACCAATCTGCATGAATAATTTATGGGTCCAGGAAAACATGGCCGACCTGGCAACACTATTATCAGCACACAGTTTAGTAAATAACCCCTTTTGTTTTGTCACTAGCATTTATCTGAATAAACCCCAAATGGACAATTATAATCGGGGTGTATTCACTAAACAGCGATTTAATAAAAGCATTGAGATAACGTAGAAATACCTGAGATGAAGCAAAGGGTGTAAGACGCGCGACTGAAAGGACGGCTGAACACTTAGGGATGCGTCTAAAGTTACAAAGCAAAGAATACAAGAGAAGACTTTTAGGCTAGGGTCAGACTGAGGCAGTGCGAACGCGCGTTCTGGCGCACTTAATCACGGCCGTGCTAGCAGCAGATGCCGGGCAATGATGGCCAATATACGAAGTACGGTCGCACAAAAGTCCGGCTGCGCAACGCAAGTGGAAAATGAACGCATTTTTTCGAGAACGTTAAACCACTAGTACTGACGTACAGAGTGCGCTGCGTCCGCTAGCGGCGTGTGTGAGTGAATTGGAGACGTCAGACGCTGCTAATGTCCGGCCAACATAACGTCCAGATGCAAGAAGTGTTTTATTGATGATCCGTACAAAATCACGGATGAAACTGCGCATAGTATGACCGCTATTGCGTATTCCGTGAAAAAATACGTCCATTCTTCGAACGCACATTTTCACGGACAACGTGAAAAATGCGTTAGTCTGACCCTAGCCTTAATGGCAACGCTTTCTTTAACTCTACAGTTTGCATTTTATGAGTCAATTTTAACCCCATCGCTCCCGAGATAACTTGGTCCTTCAAACGCACCATCAGGTGCCGGATATCGAGTTCTCTCGATCTGCAGCCGAGCAGGACATAAGCAAATTAAATTTGTTTTTTCACAAACTCATTTTGTTTGCTTTTGGGCTCCAGGACATTCCCCTAAAATTTTAGCAACGTGTCCATGATGCCCGAGGTGCTAAAACGGTTTAGAATCCGCTATGAAAGTGCTAGGAGACCTTCCCGGCTGACAAAGACGGAGCCACAGGCTGTAGTTGGAACTGCAGTCACTCCTTTTGGCCAGTAGATGGCGAAATCCACCTGCCAAATGGGTTAATACAGTAAAAGATACATTGGGGATATTCCTAAATATTTCTTACTGTATAATTTATTAAAAATGACCCCCCCTCCACCCAAAATAAAACCATTGGACTTATTAAGAGAGCAATGTCGGCGACATTTCGGTGCTCTCCCGTTCCCTGCACTTTGGGGAATCAAATTTCCCCACCCTGCAATGAATTAAACATTCACCGCAGGGTCCCCGGATTCCAGGGAATGGACCTGAAGATCCACCGCAAAACGGTCGAAAACCCGGCGCCGAACTTCCACCGAAAACCTGCTGAAAAACGCATCGAATATGATTCGAAATATCGGATCACTCAAACCGCCGCAAAAAAACACGTCGAAAGTAGACCAGCCGCTGGAAAAAGCTGCCGATCACAGCGCAGAGCAGCCGCTGGAAAAAGCCGACAAGCTGATGAATGGGGTAAAAAAGGTAAATATATATTTAAAAAAAAGACGATATGATGGAAAGTGTCAAAAGTGAAACGCTGTTTGCAAAAAAACTACTGAACCAAAATGTCTAGAATTTCCATATAAGATCCAATGAATGATAACAAAAAGGGCTGTTACAGAAAAAAGAGAACACGCTATTAAAAAAAGAAAAAAAATTGTCAAAAAATCCTGAGAAATGCGTAAAAGATCCTAAAAAAATCTATAAAGAGACTTTTTACTGCAGAATAAAATAATAAAGGGTTTATCAGATATTGAATAAAACGGTAATATGTTTACATTGAAGCCTATGGGATTCGCTTGAATAAAGCTGCCGAATGAAACCACTGAACATGGTTCAATGTGAATAGATTAAACATTGCTTCTCTATGGGGGATCTCACCGTTGCCGAACAGGCACCGTATTTCACTGCCGTCGAACAGGCACCGTACTTCTCTGGCAATTCACCAATATTTGGCGAATATCCAAATGGCCACGAAATTGCACCGTACGAGGAAATTAACTGTCCGGTGGAATTTCACAGTCAATTCGGCTCTCTTTGAATAACCCTGCTGTGTCCAAGAAAGCTGGGGTTTCCGGGACAGGCTGGAGGACTTGGTTCAGGTCCTGTTTTAGGCTAGGGTCAGACGAAAGCATTTTTAACGTGCGTTTAGCCGCACGAAATCACGGCCGTGCTAGCAGCAAATGACGTCCAATGCCGGGGAACACACGAAGTACGGCCGCACGAAAGTCCGTCCGCGCAACGCAAGTGGAAAATGAACGCATTTTTTCTAGAACGTCAAACCGCTAGTACGGACGTACAGAGTGCGCTGCGTCCGCTAGAGGCGTGTGTGCGTGATTGGGAGACGTCAGACACTGCTAATGTCCGGCCAACATAACGTCCAGACGCAAAAAGTGTTTTATTGATGATCCGTACAAAATCACGGACGAAAAGGCGCATCGTATGACCGCTATCGCGTATTCCGGGAAAAAATACGTCCATTCGTTCGAACGCACTTTTTCACAGACAACGCGACAAATGCGTTAGTCTGACCCTAGCCTTAGCCCAGACATCTCTTGATTCCTGTGAAAGGTTTATATTTGTAGCATAAACGGACATTTTGCTACTTTTTATATCAGGGTTATTCAGAGAGCGTGAAAAGCTGGAGAATGACTGGAGAATGACTGGAGAATGACTGGAGAATGAAAAATTCTAGGTCAAAATAGCCAAACCAGAAAAATTCTCCCTTTCATCTCACTTTCCAAATCGGCTATTTTGACCTAGAATTTGTCATTCTCCAGTCATTCTCCAGCTTCTCACGTTCTCTGAATAACCCTGTATATGTTCTTATTTTAATTTCTCTCCATGAGTGGAAACACACACCTTGAAAATATGGACATCCTCTGGCTCCTGTCTGGCTTGGCGTCCACAGAATCCGCATGTTCTTCATCCTCTTCGCAGTCGCTTCCCTTCATCGGGGACTCCGGCACCAGGGCATCTTGCTGCTCTGCCATCTGGGGCGCACGAGAAAAGGGCGTTACCAAATAACGAATATACAATAACAATACCCAGGGCTAGAAGAGCGATGTCAGAGTGTCTGCTGCGCGTCTGGCAAGGTGGGCAGCCATGAATCAAATTGGGGTCCGGTAAGGTGGGCAGCCATGAATCAAATTGGGGTCCGGTAAGGTGGGCGCCTTGGTTCGAATTGGGGTCTGGTAAGGTGGGCGCCTTGGTTCGAATTGGGGTCTGGTAAGGTGGGCGCCTTGGTTCATATTGGGGTCTGGTAAGGTGGGCAGCCTTGGTTCGAATTGGGGTTTGGTAAGGTGGGTGCCTTGGTTCGAAATGGGGTCTGGTAAGGTGGGCGCCTTGGTTCATATTGGGGTCTGGTAAGGTGGGCGCCTTGGTTCATATTGGGGTCTGGTAAGGTGAATCAAATTCTATAGGGTCTATTCGCAAAGCACCAATATGGCGCTTTGGCCCATTTCACCGGAAATATGGTGACCATATTTTGCCAAAATTGGAGTCTCCAAAGCAGTTATCGGATGACAGTGGAAACCGCCAAATTGTGCTGATAACCGCAGAATTGGCATCGGCGACATCCACCGAACTTAAGAAAAAAAAGTCTCCTATTCTCCTAATAGGAGATTAAATCAATAAAAACATTCAGGGTTATTCAAAGAGATCCGAATTGTGGTCGAAAGGGAACCGAACAGTGAAATTCAGGGTACGGTTACCTTTCTTGGCCATTCGGCTATCCAGAGAGCAGGCAGTTTGCCAAATGTTGGCGAATTGCCTGCACATACGGTCAGGGCCGGTGCTAGACTATTTTGCGCCCTAGGCAAGACCAGCTACTTGCACCCCCTCCCAAAAAAAGAAAGCTCACACATGGATATCTGCCCCAGCTCATACATGGATATCTGCCGCTCCAGCGCCGTCTCTGTCTCCCTCCTCGTAGCCAGCCCCAATACGTGCCGGCGTCGCCGCTGGCGTCAAGGAGTAGGCTTGTGCACCGATTTTTTTTTTCGGTTCGATTTGTTCAGATGTTTAAACTTTTCGATTCGGCTCGTTTCGACCGATTTCTGTTTCGATTCGGTTCGGTTCGTTTTTCGTGTACATTTTTTTTTCGGAATATCGACCATTTTTCGTATTTTCGTGTCACTTTGCTCGTTTTTTGTATCGACTTTTCGGAAATTTCGGAAATTTACATTTTTTCGGAACGTCTGTTCTCCTCGTTTCAAAGTGTCTACGATAATTCTGGCGATTCTATCGTGTTTTTTTTTATTAAATAAAGATCCTTTTTTCTTATGAATAATTGAATATACATTTCACAACTTTATTTAATCATATTAAAATGGTATGAAAGCCAAGGAACAAAAAAAATGAACAAAACGATTTAAAAAACGCTAAACTGACCCGAATGCCACAAGAAACAAGTGATACGCATTTACAAATACAAAATTTACAGAATCAGCGATATAACCGATAATAGTTAAATATACGATTTCCAGAATTACCGAAATGGAACCGAAATCACGAATGGAACCGAAATCACGAATAGAGCAAAAATAAATTTCGATTTGACACATTTCAAGTCCATTCGAAAAATCCGAAAATTTTTCGTTTCGGCTCGGAAAACTTTTCGGATCTATCGGTTTTCGGGTCCAACCCGATTCGGAAATTCGGCTGAATCCGAAGACACAAATCGGGAAATTTCGTGAAAATTCCGAAATTCCGAAACGCACATCCCTATCAAGGAGACGGAGGCGTGGACTTGGTGCAGGAAGCTGGAAGCACCAAGTCCACTCCTCCATCTCCTTGACGCCGGCGGCGACACCGGCACGTATTGGGGCTGGCTGCAGCACGCCCCAGGCAATTTTTTTTAAAAAAAAAGTGGTCGGGCCAGCTGCGCCCTAGGAGGGCACTGCTCTCTAGGCACCCGCCTAGCTGGCCTACTATGCAGAGCTGGTGCTACCGCTAGCCTAGCGGTAGCACCAGCCCTGCATACGGTGCCTGTTCGAGGCTAGTTTTTTCTGTAACAGCCCTCTTTATTATCATTCATTGGATTTTATATGTAAATTTCAGACATTTTCATTCAGTAGTTTCTTTGCAAACAGCGTTTCACTTTTCAAACATTCAAGCGTATCGTTCCCCCCCCCCTCACTCAATTCGATCTGCGGTGTAAGGTTTTTCCGGCGGCTGCTCTGCTCTGTGATCGGCCCCTGCTCAGGTTTCTCCGGCGTTTTCGGCGGGGTTAATCCAGATGTTTTTGCGGCTTTTGGTGTCCGTTCGCCTGGGTTTTGCAGTTTGTGTTCACCAGGTTTTGCAGTGAGTGTTCATCGGGTTTGCGGCAGCTTTTCCCTGCAATTCGGGGACCCTGTGGTGTTTGCTGAATACACCGCAGGGTCACCGAAATGGGATCGGCAAATCTCACCGAATTGAAGAGAACGAAAAGTCACCGAACGTGCAGTGACTTTTCGATTCTCTTTGAATAACCCCGACAGGGGTGTCGCCGTAATTTCGGTGTTCTCTCGTACATCGCACTTCCCTGCACTTCGGGGAATAAAAGTTCCCCACCCTGCGGTGAATTCAGCATTCAATGCTGGGTCCCCGGAGTGCAGGGAAAACCTGTCGCGAAACTGCCGAAAAAAACATACTGAACATGCCAGATAAAGCCGACAGGCTGACGAATGGGGTAAAAAAAACAACAACATAAAGCAGTACGCTTAAAAGTGTCAAAATTGAAACACTGAAAAAAACTACTGAATGAAAATGTCTGGAATTTACATATAAAATCCAATGAATGATAATAAAAAGGGCTGTTACAGAAAAAAGAAAAAAACGCTTTAGAAATTTTTTTGATGAAAAAATGCCTAAAAAAAATCCCAAAAAAAATCTATAAATAAAGAGACTTTTTGCTGCAGGATAAAATAATAAATGGTTTATTAGATATTGGTATAAAACGGGAATATTTTTAACATTGAAGCCTATGGGATTCGCCTGATTAAACCTGTCGAATGAAGCCACTGAACATCAGGGCATTTCACTGACATTTCTCTGCTGTTCGGTGTCTGTGAATAGATTAATCATTGCTTTTCTATGGGGGATTTCACTGCCATCAAATAGGCACCGTACTTGCTGGCAGTTCGCCAAAGTTTGGTGAACTGCCTGCTCTCTGAATAGCCGAATGGCCCCGAAATGTCACCCTACGGGGAAATTCAGTGTTCGGTTACATTTCGGGACCACGTTGGGTCTCTCTGAATAACCCCTACAGTGAAAATGTGTCGAAATAATCAAAAAGGTCCTTTAAAAAATAATGAAAAGGTTTGTTATGAAATTTTAAAAAAGTCTACAAAAAAATAAATAAATATATCACATTTTTACATTGAATTCTTTGGGATTCGCCCGTTTAATCCTGTTGAATTGAAGCACTGATAATCAGGTCACTTAGCTGAAATTTTGGTGCAGTTCGGCGTTCTGTGAACAGAAGACACGATCGTCTTCTATGGGACAAATTCTGTGCCATCGAAATGCAGCAAAATGCACCGTATTTCGCCTGTATTTGGCGAATTGACAACTTAAGTGAAATCCCCCCATAGAGAAGCAATGGTTAATCTATTCACAGACACCGAACAGCAGAGAAATGTCAGTGAAATGCCCTGATGTTCAGTGGTTTCATTCGACAGGTTTAATCAGATCAATCCCATAGACTTCAATGTAAAAATAATATATATCATTTACTTTTTTTTTCAGTTCAACCATTTATATTTTCAGCAAAAAAGCCATTTTATTTATTTATTTTGTAGAAAACCTCTTTTTTTTTTTTTTTTTTACACAAAATGTTTGAATCCCTATTTATTTTTTTTTGTTTTTCATTTATTCTGTAACTACTTTTTATTAATTTTTTAAAGGACTTTTTTTATTGTTTTGACTTTTTTTATTGCTTTTAAGGCTAGAGTCAGACGAACGCAGTGCGAACCCGCGTGCAGCCGCACTTTATCACGGCCGTAGTAGCAGCAGATGACGGCCAATGACGGGCAATATACGGAGTACGGTCGCACGAAAGTCCGGCCGTGCAACGCAAGCGGCAAACAAACGCATGTTTTCGAGAACATGATACCGCTAGTACTGACGTACAGAGTGCTCTGCGTCCGCTAGCGGCGTGTGTGCGTGATTAGGAGACGTCAGACGCTGCTAATGTCCGGCCAACATAACGTCCAGACACAAAAAGTGTTTTATTGATGATCCGTACAAAATAACGGACGAAAATGCGCATCGTATGACCGCTATCGCGTATTCCGTGAAAAAATACGTCCATTCGTTCGAACGCACTTTTTCACGGACAACGTGAAAAATGCGTTCGTCTGACCCTAGCCTAAGACCTATAAGGCTAGGGTCAGACGAACGCAGTCTGAGCGCACTCTGCGTGCGTGCATAACGGACAGACGTACTGACGGAAGATACTGCAGACACCACACGGTCCGTTTTTCTTGACGGACGTAGAAAAAAAAGGAACTATGGGAAACAAAATTAGTATGAAAAATTATAAAAATTGGTACATGTTATGAAAAGACATTTTTTTGTGTCAAGGTGCTGGACGTCGCAAAGAAATGGAATTGGCGAAGGGCATCGAACTGGGTCTAACGAGAAAGTGCCATTTCGGTGCTTTCTGAATAACCCCTGTAGTGTATAGTAAGGCTAGGGTCAGACTAACGCATTTTTCACGTTGTCCGTGAAAATGTGCGTTCGAAGAATGGACGTATTTTTTCCCGGAATACGCAATAGCGGTCATACGATGCGCAGTTTCATCCGTGATTTTGTACGGATCATCAATAAAACACTTTTTGTGTCTGGACGTTATGTTGGCCGGACATTAGCAGCGTCTGATGTCTCCAATTCACACACACACGCCGCTAGCGGACGCAGCGCACTCTGTACGTCAGTACTAGTGGTTTAACGTTCTCGAAAAAATGCGTTCATTTTCCACTTGCGTTGCGCAGCCGGACTTTTGTGCGACCGTACTTCGTATATTGGCCGTCATTGCCCGGCATCTGCTGCTAGTGCGGCCGTGATTAAGTGCGCCAGAACGCGCGTTCGCACTGCCTCAGTCTGACCCTAGCCTAAACTGACCCAGTGAAGATTATCGTTCGGTGCAATTTGGGGCCGATTCCATGGTTAGTGAATAAGCCCTCGTGTGGGACCCGACCACCTCTGACTTATTGGAGCTTCTATAGTCTCTGCAGGAAATACAACTTTAAATATTTAAGTGATTTGTTTCAGTTGCTAAAATGCTTCATTTACCAGACGGAATTTTATCAAGACTTTCTAGGGTGGAGTAGAGGTAATGTCACTGCTCTGCGTGGAGAGAGCCTGTGGAGACATGGGTTCGATCCCAGCGAGCACCTCTCCAGTAAGTGTCCTTGGGCAAGACACCTAACGGTACAGACTCGCCACACAGGACATACTTGAAAACGAGAGAAATCTCAATGTATCCTTCCTGGTAAAATCCTTTCTCAAAAAAAAAAACGTCCTTAGACCAGTTTATGAGCCTCGTCCCAGCCTCGAGAAAGAATGTGCAGATACTTAGCACTCAACTTAATTAAAATCACACCTTTTATTATTATTTTTATTTATTTTGAAAATAATATTGGCGAGTAAGAGACGATATTAATACCAAACTATAATCCTGCTATGATAAAAACATCTAGATGGAAAAAAGGCTCGAAAAAGCATATTTTTGGTCGAATCTGTAACCTAGCAACAGAATCTGATACATTTTATATCTTGTTACATTGTGTTTTTATATTATATTTTGGTAAAAATACGTCCATTCGTTCGAACGCACTTTTTCACTTTACAACGCGAAAAATGTGTTAGTCTGACCCTAGCCTTAAGGCTAGGGACAGATGAGCGCATTTTCTGCGGCCACCGTCAAAATGTGCGTCGATGCGTGCGCACGCATTTTTTCACGGAATACGCTTAAGTGGTCAGACGATGCGCAATTCTGGACGTATTTCATGACGATGGGGTGAAAAGAAGTCTAGGGAAATCCGGCTGTTTGAACGTTATGTTGGCCGCACACTAGCAGCGTCTGACATCTCCTAATCACGCACACACGCTGCTATGCGGCCGCAGCGCACTCTGTACGTCAGTACCAGCGGTTTAACGTTCTCGAAAAAATGCGTTCATTTTCCACTTGCGTTGCGCGGCCGGACTTTTGTGCGACCGTACTTCGTATATTGGCTGTCATTGCCCGGCATCTGCTGCTAGTGCGGCCGTGATTATGTGCGCCAGAACGCGCGTTCGCACTGCCTCAGTCTGACCCTAGCCTAACCAGAGCTGTTGGAAACTTAAAACCTCCATAGGCTATAACGGCTCTGGGAAGTTTACACGCGCTCTGGGAAGTTTACACGCCCTCTGGGAAGTTTACACGCCCTCTGGGAAGTTTACACGCCCTCTGGGAAGTTTACACGCCCTCTGGGAAGTTTACACGCCCTCTGGGAAGTTTACACGCGCTCTGGGAAGTTTACACGCGCTCTGGGAAGTTTACACGCCCTCTGGGAAGTTTACACGCGCTCTGGGAAGTTTACACGCCCTCTGGGAAGTTTACACGCGCTCTGGGAAGTTTACACGCCCTCTGGGAAGTTTACACGCCCTCTGGGAAGTTTACACGCCCTCTGGGAAGTTTACACGCCCTCTGGGAAGTTTACACGCGCTCTGGGAAGTTTACACGCGCTCTGGGAAGTTTACACGCCCTCTGGGAAGTTTACACGCGCTCTGGGAAGTTTACACGCGCTCTGGGAAGTTTACACGCCCTCTGGGAAGTTTACACGCGCTCTGGGAAGTTTACACGCGCTCTGGGAAGTTTACACGCGCTCTGGTTAACTTAGCACCGACTTTGTAATATGGGCCGATATATTCTCTGTTTAAACAGTGACAGGACCTGACATGTCTCTGAAGACGCCGACCCCCGAAGCTGCGGCTATCTGAAACAGAATACTCGTTACCGTTATACGTTCGGCAGCCGGCTGGTGGAAGCCCCGGGATAATGATGGCCCAGTGGGTCCGTACAGAGGCAGATCAATAGAGTCATAGTAGCCTTGCTGGGTCCACCTCTTCTCTCTCGTATATCTCTTCTACACACTGATGGCCAATGAATGAAAAGTGCTGCCCTGCAGCCTGTAGGAAGCACAGTGATACATGTATTTCTGTATCAATGGATTTCCTTTCTGCGACAACTTCAAGTGTCTCCCCCCCCCTTTTCTTTTCGGGGCAGCACTTTTCATGCACAGAGAGTGCCTGTCAGAAAAAGGGGTATTTAGGGATGGCTGTATAGGCCTCTGATGAACTCACCTGTGCTAAAGTAGGGAAATGAGAGTGAAGCGCTGTCTCGCCCGGTGACCCTGAGGAAGACGGCTTTGAAGATTGTCCTTGGAGGGAGATCCTTTCACTTTCGTTTTCTCTTGAAAAATGTGCTTGGGAGAAAAAGGAACGATTTGAAACGTAACGTGGAGACAGAGAAGCCAAACCTACCCTGCTTTACCTGCTTTACCACTCCTGACTCCTTATCCTGTTGGCAGGCAGCACATGAAAGACACTGCCCCTTCATGTGCAGCACTTTTAGGGATCACCAATCCTCGGGGTTGCCAGATCAGCCATGTTTTCCCAGACAGATATAATTTACACATGCTGATGGGCAGTGCCTGAAAAATGCCACCCCACAACATGTATAATCCATACACTGCAGGTAAGGAATCCCAGGTGACCTGCCTTGACTTCCTTCATGCAGTATATGAATTAAACATGTTGCAGGGCAGCACTTTTCCCTGTGCCCCCAATGCATGATATAGTTAGTAACATGTCGAGGAAAACTCGGCCGATCTGGGAAATATCTTTCACCCAAGCAGACCTGGTGATATTGGGGCGAACGCCTCATGCTGTGAGATGGCACAGGAAAAGTGCTGCCCACATTATCTACATGTCACCAGTGTGAAGGCTGAGGTTCCAGGGCCCGCAGTTTCGATGCTTTGTGTTTCGGGTCACTCTGGCGATTCCATTTTGGCAAAAAATATGGCAAATTCACTATTTAGCGAGTGGTCCTCGCATTTTGCCAAAACTGGAGTCGCCGAAGCAGTTATCGGATGTCGGAGAAAAACCCCGAATTGTGCTGAATTGGCATCGGAGAATTCCACCAAACAAAAATAAAGGAAGTCTCCTATTCTCCTAAAAGGTTAAATTAATAACAATGTTTCTAAATAATAAAAAAAAGGTCTGTTACAAAACAATAAAAACGTATTTAAAAAAAACAGAAAAAGAGACGCGCACAACAAATCAATAAAAAAATAACTATTTTATTATCAGGGTAATTCAAAGAGAATCGAAAAGTCATATACATATATTTTATTTTGAGCCGTGTCTGAGAGCTCAAAATTAGATGAGAGGAGCAGCGAGGAGCTGTCAGCCCTCGGTCCAATTCAATATCTCATTTAATGAGCTGAGGCGTTCGACAGACTTCTTGCCTCTATTCTAGATCTATCAGAGTTTTATTGAATTTACCCTTTAATGGAATCTATCCATGGTCATTACTCACTGGTCCGCACGTTCGGTGACGTTTCGTTCTCTTCAATTCGGTTCCTTTTGCCGATCCCATTTCGGTGACCCTGCGGTGTATTCAGCAAACACCACAGGGTCCCCGAATTGCAGGGAAAGGCCGCCGCAAACCCGCCGAAAACTAACCGCAAAACCCGACGAATGCACGCCGAAAACCCGCAAAAACATCTGGATTAACCCGCCGAAAAACCCGGAAAAACCCAAGCAGGAGCCGATCACACGCTGCGAAGCCGGAAAAAGCCGACACCACAGACGAATGCAGTGAATAAATTAGCAAAACAGTTTGCATGAATGTTTGAAAAGTGAAACGCTGTTTGCAAAGAAACTACTGAGCGAAAATGTCTGAAATTTACATATAAAATCCAATGAATGATAATAAAAAGGGCTGTTACAGAAAAGATAAGTTAAAAAAACAAAAAAAATTAAATCCAGAAAAATGCTTAAAATATCCTAAAAAATCTATAAATAAAGAGACTCTATACTGCAGAATTTTATAATGAACGGTTTATTAGATATTGGATTAAAACGAGAATATTTTTAACATTGAAGCCTATGGGATTCGCCTGAATAAACCTGTCGAATTAAACCACCGAATGGCAGAGCATTCCGGGAACCTTTCACTGCTGGTTTGTGTTCTCTGAATAGCCGAAGCAGTGCTTTTTCATGGGGATTTCACTGCCCTCGAACAGGCACCGAACAGGCACCGTATGTGCAGGCAATTCGCCAGGATTTGGCGAATTGCCTGGTCTCTGGATAGCCGAATGGCCAAGAAAGGTAACCGAATGCTGGTTTTCAGCGTTCGGTTACCTTTCTCCAGCCATTCGGATCTCTTTGGATAACCCTGTTTATCACATCTAAACAATCAATAAATACAAAAAATATAAAGACATACAGGACACACTTGAAAACAAGAGAAATCTCATTGTATTCTTCCGGGCAAAATACTTTATAAATAAATATATATCCAAGGAATATGTCATAGCAAAACAACAAATAATCGCTATATACCAAAATACATACAGTAAGCAACTAGATTAAATAAACCGTTATACAAAGAACCTGATTACAGGACGACTCAGCAAGTAAAGGAGCCACATAAAGGAAGGCTCTCCCTGAGCTATTCTCCACTACATGTAGAGAGGACAAAATATGCATAACAAATATATAAAGACCCATCCATAACCCATGTGAAGTACATCGGTGGTCCACAGTGTACCCACTTAATAAAAATGAAGAGGGTGTCTGGGAACCAATGCACAATCCCAACGTTTCGTCCCGTTGGCCTTGTTGCAGGGGGCTATATGTATATATACATATATATGTCTGAACACATATACCTTCCAGGTAAGGTACTTTATAAAGTGCCAGAGGTGACAGAAAACATAAGGCTAGGGTCAGACGAGCGTGATTTCTACGGACTGTACGTCTGTGCAGTACGGACATCGTCAGTACGGATGACGCGTAGTGGTCACAGTCCGTTTTTTCACTGAAGTTATTTTTGACGGATGTAGGAGGGAAAAATAAATTACAATGAAAAAACATTCTGTCGTCAAAAATGCAGGACGTATAAATGCAGTCCGTCTGACCATGCTCCATCACTCACACACAAAGCTATGCGGACGTTGTGGACGCGGCGCACTCCGCACGTCCGTTCTAGCAGTATTACGTTCTTGCCTAACCTGCGTCCGTTTGCCGAGGCCGTTGTGCGTCCGCAGTTCAGTGCGGACGTACTTCATGTGTCAGGCTCCAATGGACTTTCTTTCATGCTATCACGGACGTACTTTTAGGCGCAATCACGGACGTGAACACTACGCTCGTCTGACACCAGCCTAAAACTTCACATTTGATATGTACTCAATAAAAGAACCATGCAATACTGACCAGTGCACGAACAATGACATACATAGACGCGCGTTTCGCCGCTTATCGGCTCGTCGGGAGTGCCACTTTGCCACTGGTTGGAATTGCATGGTTCTTTAATTGAGTACATAATAAATGTTAAGTTTTATATTTTCTGGCACCTCTGACACTCTATATAATACCTTTCCTGGAAAGGTTGTGTTCAGTTGTTTATACGGGTTAACTCCATGTTGTAGAGTGCCTACGTTTAGGCTAGGGTCAGACTAACGTATTTTTTGCGTCGTCCGTGAAAAAGTGCGTTCGAACGAATGGACGTATTTTTTCACGGAATACGCGATAGCGGTCATACAATGCGCATTTTCGGCCGTGATTTTGTACGGATCATCAATAAAACACTTTTTCCGTCTGGACGTTATGTTGGGCGGACGTGTGCAGCGTCTGACGTCTCCCAATCACACACACACGCCGCTAGTGGACGCAGCGCACACTGTACGTCAGGACTAGCGGTATCATGTTCTCGAAAAAATCCATTTGTACGCTGCTTGCGTTGTGTGGCCGTACTTTTGAGCGGCCGTACTCCGTATATTGCCCGTCATTGGCCATCATTTGCTGCTACTACGGCCGTGATAAAGTGCGGCTGCACGCGCGTTCGCACTGCGTTCGTCTGACCCCAGCCTTATTATCTTATATTTCGGCATTCCTTTCCCCAATCATCCCCATGTGGATGTGTGTTCATTCTATATATATATATGTCTTCATATTTTTTTGTATTTATTGCTTGTTTAGATGTAATATAATAAAATTGTTATTTTTTTATTGATTTGCTGTGTGCGCCTCTAGTCCTATTTTTTTTTGAGACTCTGGCTGTGGGGGAATGGCCTTTTGAGACAGCACCTTATACTATAGTTTAGGTCATCCGGATACCCTTTACCATTGTGTTTAAAAAATAAAATTAAAAAATAGAAAGAATAAATTGTCTTTAAAAAAAAGAGTAAAAGATATTCCATTTATTGCATTAAAACCCGTCGAACTGAATCACAGAACATCTGGTCATTTCACTGGGATTTCAGTGTAATTCGGCATTTTGTGAACAGGGGACCCGCCGATAGTCATCTATGGGACGATTTTGGTGCCAGCGAATTGTGGCAAATTGCACCGTATTTCGCAATCAGTTTGTGTGTATTCTGTGAATATAGAGCTTAGCGAACAAACTGACCCTGTGCAATTCAGGGCCAATTGGGAGGTTTGTAAAGAACCCCTTTAGTTTATGAATGTAACATTCTGCCACGATCACTTTTCATGCACAGCCCAGCACAATGGCACAACAAACTCCCAGGACGACATGAACCAGCGGTGCTGCCGTGGCACTGGCAGCGCTTTCCATGCAGTCGTATCCTTAGGGCAGGGTGCGCCACATGTAAGAAAATTCTGTTTATACTGTGGGAGAGTGAAATCGTTTAACCCTTCCGGTGCTAAAGAGATATGTCTCTTACCCACCTTGAACCTGCAGGACTCGCGTCTGATCCCAACAATGGGATCATTCATTCAAAGCTGGGATCTCAAGCACTAGTTCCCTCAGATGTTGATGCCTACAATTCCCAGAATTCTTTGAATGCAATAGATATCAAGAGAATCATGGGAGTTGTAGTTCGGAAACATCTGGTGGGCCTGAGTTTGTGAACCCTGGTTTAAAGGATTTCGAAAGTCTGTCCAGCATGTAATGAGTTAACCCTAGCGTGACAGACAAGTTGGAAAAACCCAAGAACGTTTTAAATAACAAACATTGAAACAACAAGCAGAACTCCTCTGTTTCAACACAATGGAACTTTCCCCAGAAGTCGCCCCGTCCTGTGACGCCGCGGGCAGGACCAGAAGCTTCAGCTAGAAGCCTACAACTTCTCATCCAAGGAGCCCCTAAAAACACACCCCCTGAATATATGGAGGAGCCGATAAAAAGAAACCCACACACCCTGAATATACGGAGGAACCCCTAAAAAGACACCCACACACCCTGGATATATGGAGGAACCCCTAAAAAGACACCCACACACCCTGAATATATGGAGGAGCCCCTAAAAAGACACCCACACACCCTGAATATATGGAGGAGCCCCTAAAAAGACACCCGCACACCCTGAATATATGGAGGAACCCCTAAAAAGACACCCGCACACCCTGAATATATGGAGGAACCCCTAAAAAGACACCCGCACACCCTGAATATATGGAGGAGCCCCTAAAAAGACACCCGCACACGCTGAATATATGGAGGAACCCCTAAAAAAACACCCATACACCCTGAATACATGGAGGAACCCCTAAAAAGACATCCGCACACCCTGAATATACGGAGGAACCCCTAAAAAGACACCCATACACCCTGAATATATGGAGGAACCCCTAAAAAGACACCCGCACACCCTGAATATATGGAGGAACCCCTAAAAAGACACCCGCACACCCTGAATATATGGAGGAGCCCCTAAAAAGACACCCGCACACGCTGAATATATGGAGGAACCCCTAAAAAGACACCCACACACCCTGAATATATGGAGGAACCCCTAAAAAGACACCCGCACACCCTGAATATATGGAGGAGCCCCTAAAAAGACACCCGCACACGCTGAATATATGGAGGAACCCCTAAAAAGACACCCACACACCCTGAATATATGGAGGAGCCCCTAAAAAGAAACCCGCACACCCTGAATATATGGAGGAACCCCTAAAAAGACACCCGCACACCCTGAATATATGGAGGAGCCCCTAAAAAGACACCCGCACACCCTGAATATATGGAGGAGCCCCTAAAAAGACACCCGCACACCCTGAATATATGGAGGAACCCCTAAAAAGACACCCGCACACCCTGAATATATGGAGGAGCCCCTAAAAAGACACCCGCACACCCTGAATATATGGAGGAACCCCTAAAAAGACACCCACACACCCTGAATATATTGAGGAACCCCTAAATAGACACCCGCACACCCTGAATATACGGAGGAACCCCTAAATAGACACCCGCACACCCTGAATATACGGAGGGGCCCCTAAAAAGACACCCGCACACCCTGAATATATGGAGGAACCCCTAAAAAGACACCCACACACCCTGAATATACGGAGGAGCCCCTAAAAAGACACCCATACACCCTGAATATATGGAGGAGCCCCTAAAAAGACACCCGCACCCTGAATATATAGAGGAGTCCCTAAAAAGACATCCGCACACCCTGAATATATAGAGGAGCCCCTAAAAAGACACCCGCACACCCTGAATATATGGAGGAGCCCCTAAAAAGACACCCGCACACCCTGAATCTATGGAGGAGCCCCTAAAAAGACACCCGCACACCCTGAATATATGGAGGAGCCCCTAAAAAGACACCCGCACACCCTGAATCTATGGAGGAACCCCTAAAAAGACATTGCACACCCTGAATATATGGAGGAGCCCCTAAAAAGACACCCGCACACCTTGAATATATGGAGGAGCTCCTAAAAAAACCAGCCGCACACCCTGAATATATGGAGGAGCCCCTAAAAAGACACCCGCACACCTTGAATATATGGAGGAGCCCCTAAAAGGACACCCGCACACCCTGAATATATGGAGGAACCCTAAAAAGAACCCGCACACCCTGAATATATGGAGGAACCCCTAAAAAGAACCTGCACACCCTGAATATATGGAGGAACCCCTAAAAAGAACCTGCATACTCTAATTATATGAAGGAGACCATAAAATGATACTCACACACCCTGAATATATTGAGGCTGCCCCTACGCTCAGGCCTAGGTGACCTATGCATGGGTACATCCTGCCCCTCATTCTCCTCCCTCCTATTCTCCTAGGTTATAATAATAGGAATAATTTTGCAGTATAGAAAAATGTTGCGACACACATACTGTGCATGTGATCAGACACAACTTAACACTAAGTGAATGCCATGCAGAGCCGCTTTTCAGGTCTCATCTATACTTACTGGGAGCAAATCTGGGTTCAAGATAAAATTGATGCACGACACTGACTATCTCTTTATATACACTGACTGTATCTCTTTATATACACTGAGATATCTCTATGCACTGTCTGTATCACTATATAAAGTGACTGTATCTGTATGCACTGTCTGTATCACTGTATAAAGTGACTGTATCTCTATGCACTGTCTGTATCACTGTATAAAGTGACTGTATCTCTATGCACTGTCTGTATCACTGTATAAAGTGTCTGTATCTCTATGCACTGTCTGTATCACTGTATAAAGTGTCTGTATCTCTATGCACTGTCTGTATCACTGTATAAAGTGTCTGTATCTGTATGCACTGTCTGTATCACTGTATAAAGTGTCTGTATCTCTATGCCCTGACTGTATCACTGTATAAAGTGTCTGTATCACTGTATAAAGTGTCTGTATCTGAATACACTGTCTGTATCACTGTATAAAGTGTCTGTATCTCTATGCACTGTCTGTATCACTGTATAAAGTGTCTGTATCTCTATGCACTAACTGTATCACTGTATAACGTGTCTGTATCTCTATGCACTAACTGTATCACTGTATAACGTGTCTGTATCTGAATACACTGTCTGTATCACTGTATAAAGTGTCTATCTCTATGCACTGTCTGTATCACTGTATAAAGTGTCTGTATCTCTATGCACTGTCTGTATCACTGTATAAAGTGTCTGTATCTCTATGCACTGTCTGTATCACTGTATAAAGTGTCTGTATTTCTATGCACTGTCTGTATCACTGTATAAAGTGTCTGTATCTCTATGCACTGTCTGTATCACTGTATAAAGTGTCTGTATCTCTATGCACTGTCTGTATCACTGTATAAAGTGACTGTATCTCTATGCACTGACTGTATCACTGTATAAAGTGTCTGTATCTCTGTGCACTGTCTGTATCACTGTAAAAAGTGTCTGTATCTCTGTGCACTGTCTGTATCACTGTATAAAGTGTCTGTATCTCTATGCACTGTCTGTATCACTGTATAAAGTGTCTGTATCTCTATGCACTGTCTGTATCACTGTATAAAGTGTCTGTATCTCTATGCACTGTCTGTATCACTGTATAAAGTGTCTGTATCTGTATGCACTGTCTGTATCACTGTATAAAGTGTCTGTATCTCTATGCCCTGACTGTATCACTGTATAAAGTGTCTGTATCACTGTATAAAGTGTCTGTATCTGAATACACTGTCTGTATCACTGTATAAAGTGTCTGTATCTCTATGCACTAACTGTATCACTGTATAACGTGTCTGTATCTCTATGCACTAACTGTATCACTGTATAACGTGTCTGTATCTGAATACACTGTCTGTATCACTGTATAAAGTGTCTATCTCTATGCACTGTCTGTATCACTGTATAAAGTGTCTGTATCTCTATGCACTGTCTGTATCACTGTATAAAGTGTCTGTATCTCTATGCACTGTCTGTATCACTGTATAAAGTGTCTGTATTTCTATGCACTGTCTGTATCACTGTATAAAGTGTCTGTATCTCTATGCACTGTCTGTATCACTGTATAAAGTGTCTGTATCTCTATGCACTGTCTATCACTGTATAAAGTGACTGTATCTCTATGCACTGACTGTATCACTGTATAAAGTGTCTGTATCTCTGTGCACTGTCTGTATCACTGTAAAAAGTGTCTGTATCTCTGTGCACTGTCTGTATCACTGTATAAAGTGTCTGTATCTCTATGCACTGTCTGTATCACTGTATAAAGTGTCTGTATCTGTATGCACTGTCTGTATCACTGTATAAAGTGTCTGTATCTCTGTATCACTGTATAAAGTGTCTGTATCTCTATGCACTGTCTGTATCACTGTATAAAGTGTCTGTATCTCTATGCACTGTCTGTATCACTGTATAAAGTGTCTGTATCTCCATGCACTGTCTGTATCACTGTATAAAGTGTCTGTATCTCTATGCACTGTCTGTACCACTGTATAAAGTGTCTGTATCTCCATGCACTGTCTGTATCACTGTATAAAGTGTCTGTATCTCTATGCACTGTCTGTATCACTGTATAAAGTGTCTGTATCTCTATGCACTGTCTGTATCTCTATGCACTGTCTGTATCACTGTATAAAGTGTCTGTATCTCCATGCACTGTCTGTATCACTGTATAAAGTGTCTGTATCTCTATGCACTGTCTGTATCACTGTATAAAGTGTCTGTATCTCTATGCACTGTCTGTATCTCTATGCACTGTCTGTATCACTGTATAAAGTGTCTGTATCTCTATGCACTGTCTGTACCACTGTATAAAGTGTCTGTATCTCCATGCACTGTCTGTATCACTGTATAAAGTGTCTGTATCACTATGCACTGTCTGTATCACTGTATAAAGTGTCTGTATCTCTATGCACTGTCTGTATCACTGTATAAAGTGACTGTATCTCTATGCACTGTCTGTATCACTGTATAAAGTGTCTGTATCTCTATGCACTGTCTGTATCCCTGTATAAAGTGTCTGTATCTCTGTGCACTGTCTGTATCACTGTATAAAGTGTCTGTATCACTGTATAAAGTGACTGTATCTCTATGCACTGTCTGTATCACTGTATAAAGTGACTGTATCTCTATGCACTGACTGTATCACTGTATAAAGTGTCTGTATCTCTATGCACTGTCTGTATCCCTGTATAAAGTGTCTGTATCTCTGTGCACTGTCTGTATCACTGTATAAAGTGTCTGTATCACTGTATAAAGTGACTGTATCTCTATGCACTGTCTGTATCACTGTATAAAGTGACTGTATCTCTATGCACTGACTGTATCACTGTATAAAGTGTCTGTATCTCTATGCACTTTCTGTATCCCTGTATAAAGTGTCTGTATCTCTGTGCACTGTCTGTATCACTGTATAAAGTGTCTGTATCACTGTATAAAGTGTCTGTATCACTGTATAAAGTGACTGTATCTCTATGCCCTGACTGTATCACTGTATAACGTGTCTGTATCTGAATACACTGTCTGTATCACTGTATAAAGTGTCTGTATCTCTATGCACTGTCTGTATCACTGTATAAAGTGTCTGTATCTCTATGCACTGTCTGTATCACTGTATAAAGTGACTGTATCTCTATGCACTGTCTGTATCACTGTATAAAGTGTCTGTATCTCTATGCACTGTCTGTATCTCTATGCACTGTCTGTATCACTGTATAAGGTGACTGTATCTCTATGCACTGACTGTATCACTGTATGAAGTGTCTGTATCTGTATGCACTGTCTGTATCACTGTATAAAGTGACTGTATCTCTATGCACTGTCTGTATCACTGTATAAAGTGACTGTATCTCTATGCACTGTCTGTATCACTGTATAAAGTGTCTGTATCTGTATGCACTGTCTGTATCACTGTAAAAAGTGTCTGTATCACTGTATAAAGTGTCTCTATCTGTATGCACTGTCTGTATCACTGTATAAAGTGTCTGTATCTCTATGCACTGTCTGTATCACTGTATGCACTGTCTGTATCACTGTAAAAAGTGTCTGTATCACTGTATAAAGTGTCTGTATCTGTATGCACTGTCTGTATCACTGTATAAAGTGTCTGTATCTCTATGCACTGTCTGTATCACTGTATGAAGTGTCTGTATCTGTATGCACTTTCTGTATCACTGTATAAAGTGTCTGTATCTCTGTGCACTGTCTGTATCACTGTATAAAGTGACTGTATCTCTATGCACTGTCTGTATCACTGTATAAAGTGACTGTATCTCTATGCACTGTCTGTATCACTGTATAAAGTGTCTGTATCTCTATGCACTGACTGTATCTCTATGCACTGTCTGTATCACTGTATAAAGTGTCTGTATCTCTATGCACTGTCTGTATCACTGTATAAAGTGTCTGTATCTCTATGCACTGTCTGTATCACTGTATAAAGTGTCTGTATACACTGCCTGCATGTATCTACACTTGGTTGTATCAGATCAGTCCTGTGTGTTGTTTGTTGAATTGTGTAAACATGTGTTTGTAAATAATGCCTTTTCCTGGGCGCTCAGTGTAATGAGCTGCGCATGCGGGCTGTGTCACTTACTTGTAGAAGAGCCTCTGTGTCTGCACGAAAAACACAAAACCTCAGGTTTACAAGGTTAACCCCTCAGTGCCTGACAGCTGGCCTGTAAGTGCTGCCACTCAGACTGGGCCCTTTGTGTAGGGAGGGTTAAGTCACTTCCCCAGGATGGCTGGCATTGAAAGGGTTACAGCTCTGAGCTCAATGGCCAAATCATAGAGAGATACAAAGTTACCACTTCAGGAAGCGCTGAGCCCAGAGCCCTGTGTGACTCCCTGATCTGATTGGTTACCATGTCTCTCTGCAATGCGCATGCGTGGTGTGCTGTGTGAGGTCCTGAAAGGGAAATAAATCACTATAAACCCAAGATATCAGGTGATCTCCCCAGGGTCCAGTAAACAGCACCTAAAATAATAAAACAAGCTCTCTCCTCTCTGCTACAGAAACATTCCCTTCATAATATCAATACAAGCATCATTTATTAACCCTTTGTGAGTGACAAGTGCTGGACACACATGATTTATTCATGCCGATGGGCAGTGCATGAAAAATGCCACCCAGCAGCGTGTGTAATCCATACCCTGCAGGTAAGGAATCAAAAAGGAATCCCAGGTGACCTGAGTTCCTGCAGCATATAAATTCTACATGTTGCAGGGCAGCACTTTTCACTGTGCTCCAATCATCCCCCCCCCCCCTGCTGGCTAATTGAGCTCAAACAAGCTGTCCAAACCAAGCTCTGGCTGAGGCTGTAATGCTGATTTTATTTGCTACACACATAAGGTGCCTGAAGTAACCCCTTAATGTCAGAAAATGCACCCAACATGATAGCCATAATGTGCTAAATACAAATACAAATAAGAAAATCACTTTTTTTTTAATTTTAGATTTTTTTTATACTGAATAATATTTTAAGTATACGTCTTGTAGCTAATTTCTAGATTACACTTGTAATCATTGAATTTATGGACATATTATTTGCCTCATTAATAGGAATATGTATCTGTGGCTTATTCCTTATATATGGGATCGTCCACATATGTTGGAGGTAGTTGTGCCATATATTATTGCTTATTGTACAGCGCTGCGGAATATGCTGGCGCTTTATAAATAAAGAATAATAATAATAATAATATAGACATATTCCTATTCATGATTAAAAACATTAATGTTTCCAGTCTGTCGTCACCCACCGACTAGAAATGTCACCAGCCGCCACTGGCTCCCCCTTTGCATTAAATAGAAATATGTGTCCATGAAAACATGGCCGACCTGGTAACGCTAAGGGTCAGATGAGCGCATTTTCTACGGACTGTGCGTCCATGCAGTACGGACGTACTTACTGACTGACAACAAGGTAGTGGCCACACAGTCCGTTTTTTTCACTGACGTATTTTTTGACTGATGTAGCAGGGAAAATAAATTACAATGAAAGAACATTCTGTCCGTCAAAAATGCTGGACGTATAAATGCCGTCCGTCTGACCACGCTCCATCACTCACACACAAAGCTATGCGGACGTTGTGGACGTGGCGCACTTTGTGCGGCCGTTCTAGCAGTATTACGTTCTTGCCTAACCTGCGTCCGTTTGCAGCGTCCGTCAGCCTCCGCACTTCTGTGCGCACGTACTTCGTGTGTGGGGCTCCATTTAACACAATTGTATGCTATCACGGACGTACTTATGTGCGGCAACACGGACGTTAACACTGCGCTCGTCTGACCCCAGCCTAAATGTGATCCACAGGAATGGTAAAATTTAAACAATGTATGGTTGTTATTATTATTATAATCATTATTTCATAACATTGTTATTTTATAGCATTTATAAACAAGCAATATTTTATTAAGAGCAGAACATATATTGAAATACACACCCTTGACTTGCTGGTGTTAAAGGGACCGAGGGCTCTGCCCAGAAGCTACAATCACAGAAAAGGTATCACTGGGGCCCCGTGAGCTTACAATATAAAAGAGCAGGAGTCACAGGGTAACAGAGGGTTTAGACGCTGATGGCCTCAGAGAGAAAGCAATAGAGCAACAAGGGGACAGAAAGGGAAAGGGTTAATATTTTACAACATTTAGACCTGAGTATGTGACAAAAGGGTTAATAGACAAATGTCACTGTGACATATGTCATTTAGGACATGGGGTGCAGAGTGTTATGTAATCTGAGTTATGTAAGAATAATGTTATTGTCTATCTGTTGATAGGATTAACCCTCCAGCACACCCTATCTCAGGAATGTGTTAATATCTTTCTATATTTGAATAGTTTGTAATCTGCTGTCTGTAATCTTGTTTATCATCCCGATTGCTGTTGTCCCGACTCATTTAGGAATGTTACGCAATGATCATTCCATTATTTGTCCCAGTTAATAATCATGGTTATTCAAAGAGATCCGAATTGTGGCCAAAAGGTAACAGAACAGTGAAATTAACAGGGTTATTCAAAGAGATTCGAAAAGTCAGCGCACATTCGGTGACTTTTCGTTCTCTTCAATTCGGTTCCTTTGCCGATCCCATTTCAGTGACCCTGCGGTGTATTCAGCAAATACCACAGGGTCCCCGAATTGCAGGGAAAAGTCACCGCAAACCCGACGAAAACTAACCGCAAAACCCAGCGAATGCATGCCGAAAACACGTAAAAACATCTGGATTAACCTGCCGAAAACCACAGAAAAAGCCCGAGCAGGAGCCGATCACAGCCGAAGCAGATTAGCAAAATAGTTTGTATGAATGTGTGAAAATGAAACGCTGTTTGCAAAGAATCTACTGAGCGAAAATGTCTGAAATTTACACAGGAGGTCCAGGGAATGATAATAAAGAGGGCTGTTACAGAAAAAATAAATAAACTTTAAAAAAAATAAAAAAATCGGACTTTTAACCCTTTCGCTGCTGAGGCTTTTCACACCTCTGTGCTGAGGTCATTTTTACCGCTTTCGCTCATCATGATTAACCGCGTTTTGTAGCCATATTTTGATATATGACCCAGACATATTATATATCGTTCTTTCCGGCAGACTCCACAGATTCATAATATGTCATTATTATATGTATACGTCATGTCCTGTCTGTATATTATAACAAAAAATGCAATAAAATTTGAATTTTGAATAATTTATTATGTGTAAAGTGTTTTTTTTCACATTTTAAAATGCGATCGTTTGCGGTTATATTTTGTATGGGGTGCGCTTGTTAAAAAAATTAGAAATGGGGTCTCGTTACATTTTTTTTTTTTGGGGAAAAGTTCGCTTTTTTTAACAAACGCACCGCATACCAAAATCGTTAGTGCAGCATTATTGTGCACATTATAATTGAAATGGGAACAATATTGCTGCATTAACAAAACAAAAAAAACAAAAAAAACTTGTTTATTTTTAAAAAAAAAAAAAAAATTAAAATATTTTTTATAAAAATTTTCATTTTCATGTTTGGTATCGTTGGAACGGCCATGCTCTGGCCGATCCAACGATATCAAATATTAACCCCTAGCTGCCACAGATCGGGAGATAGGGGGTTCATTGGAACCCCCTATCTCCACCATTGGTGGCAGCTAGGGGTTAACTCCAGGACTGGCGTCATCGTGCTTTGCATGATGACGCCAGTCCTCAGGGGGAGTTCCTGGAGGCTTGGCCGACATCCAAGATGTTGGCCAGCTCCAGGAGAGGATCACGATCCGGCGCTTTTCAGCGCCGATTCGTGATCCGGCTCCCCAGGTGTTAATCACAGCCACCGTTTGGAAGGGCAGGCTATGCCCTTCCAAACGGTGCCTGTATTAACCCCCTGCCCCCCGGCGATCGGGAGGGAGAGAGGTCTGAAGGGGGGCGCCTGAATTAGATGTCATCGCGCCGCCGCGATGACATCTAATTGCTCCGCCGGGGTCCCGAGTGCTTGGCTGACATCCAAGATGTCAGCCCGCACCGGGGGGGCGCAGCAATCCGCCGGAATCCGGCGGATTGCTGCCTCCTGTGCATGGACGCGCTCAGCGCGTCCATAGCACAGGAGAACCACTTGGCTGGACGCGCTCAGCGCGTCCATAGCAGCCAAGTGGTTAAAAAAAATCTGAAAAATGCTTAAAGTATCCTAAAAAATCTATAAATAAAGAGACTCTTTACAGCAGAATTTTATAATGAACGGTTTATTAGATATTTAATTAAAACGGGAATATTTTTAACATTGAAGCCTATGGGATTCTCCTGAATAAACCTGTCGAATTAAACCACCGAATGGCAGGGCATTAGGGGAACCTTTCACTGCTGGTTTGTGTTCTCTGAATAGATGAAGCAGTGCCTTTTCATGGGGATTTCACTGCCCTCGAACAGGCACCGAACAGGCACCGTATGTGCAGGCAATTCGCCAGGATTTGGCGAATTGCCTGCTCTCTGGATAGCCGAATGGCCAAGAAAGCTAACTGAACGCTGATTTTCAGCGGTCGGTTACCTTTCTCAAGCAATTCGGATCTCTTTGGATAACCCTGACAGTGTTTCCCAAACCTGTCCTCGGGACCTTCCGCCTCGTCAGGTTTGCAGGATATGTGAAGCACAGCACAGGGGATATGATTTGCTGCTCAGTGATTGCAGGATTCAGTCTGCATTTCCCCAAGGGGATCAGCAAAATCTGGCCTGGTTGAGGGTCCCGACAAGGACAGGTTTGGGAAACACTGCCCTAACAGGACAGGTTCAAAGGGTTACCTTGGGGAAATGCAGACCGAATCCTGCAATCACTGAGCAGCAAATCATATCACCTGTGCTGTGCTTCACATATCCTGCAAACCTGGCCTGTCTGGGGGACCTGAGGACCGCGATTGGTAGCGGCAAACCACCGAATTGCTTTATACGGTGAATCTCGTGGCAGTCCGTCTAGTCAATAAACTGTCAATTCACCAAACACAGGCGATTTGACAGAGAAATACGGTGCAGTTCGCCGCAGTTCGGCAATTTTCCGCAGCAGTGAAACTGTTCCATGGAGAAAAAATGGTTAATCTATTCACAGAAGCCAAACTGCACCAAAATGTCAGATAAGCCCTGATCAGTTCGACAGGTTTAATCAGGCAAATCCCATAGGATTCAATGTAAAAAAAAGATTTTTTTTTTTAAAAAAGTTTATTCTCTTCAATTTCATCAAAACCTTTTTTTTTTTAGAAAACCTTTTTGTATTTTGTGGAGGAAATTTTTGTTTCCAATTTTTTTAAAAGGTTTTTATTTTATTCTGTAACAGAATTTTTTTTAAAGGACCCATTTTCTTATTTAGACACGTTTTAATACAATTTTAACGCCTATCGGGAGGAGACTAGGAGAGTTATGTCCTTTAAGGCTGGGGTCAGACGAGCGTAGTGTTCACGTCCGTGATTGCGCCTAAAAGTACGTCCGTGATAGCATGACAGGAAGCTCATTGGAGCCTGACACATGAAGGACGTCCGCACTGAACTGCGGACGCATGACGGATGCTGCAAACGGACGCAGGTTAGGCAAGAACGTAATACTGCTAGAACGGACGTGCGGAGTGCGCCACGTCCACAACGTCTGCATAGCTTTGTGTGTGAGTGATGGAGCGAGGTCAGACGGACTGTATTTATACGTCCAGCATTTTTGACGGACAGAATGTTTTTTCATTGTAATTTATTTTTCCCTCCTACATCCGTCAAAAATAACTTCAGTGAAAAAACGGACTGTGTGACCACTACTGCGTCATCCGTACTGACGATGTCCGTACTGCACGGACGTACAGTCCGTAGAAATCACGCTCGTCTGACCCCAGCCTTAGATCTTTATCAGGAACTGATACATTTTATGGGCCACATTGTGTCAGAAAACCGCATAAAAACGAAGGCCCTGGTTCAGGTTTTTTATGTATTTATTCTTGAGTTTGAATATATTACTAGAAAGGGGTGCATGTGTCCTTTCTTCCTTGTAGAATACTTTAAATTCATGCTGATGGGCAGTGCATGAAAAATGCCACCCCGTAGCATGTATAATCCATACGATGTACGTAGGAATTGAAAAAAGGAATCCCAGGTGACCTGCATTTCCTTCCAGCAGCATATGAATTGTACATGTTGCAGGGCAGCACTTTTCCTTGTGCTCCCCTCTGCCTGAAATGGTAATATGTGTCCAGGAAAACATGGCCGATGTGGCGACCCTATTTTAAGCTCCCATGAGCCGGGCCCTCTGAAAATGGAGTTGCTGTAGTTTTATGTGTTTATTTTGTTCCTGAGCGGCTACGAGAAACGCGGCGTAATATTCTTTCGCGGTAAATACCGGCATTATTTGTAAATATAATAAATACTGTAATAAGGTGATACATATCAGCACAAAATACACGCCAAGAAATGACTAAACTAGAAAAAAAAAACAACAAAAACGTTTAAGTAAGAAGTGGATAAAAGCCAGGAACTGTGAAGATCTTCCCCAATTAAGGCTGGGGTCAGACCTGCGCACTTTAAGGCTAGGGTCAGACGAAAGCATTTTTACACGCGAACGTAGAAAAGTGCGTCCGAACGCATTGATGGATTTTTTCACGGAATATGCGAAAACGGTCATACGATGCGCATTTTCCCGCGTGATTTTTTACGAATCCAAACCAGGAAACTTTTTGCGTCTGGACGTTATGTTGGCCGGACATGAGCAGGGTCTGACGTCTCCAAATCACACACACACACCGCTAGCGGGCGCAGCGCACTCTGTACGTCCGTACTAGCGGTTCTGCGTTCTCGAAAAAATGCGTTCAAATTCCACTTGCGTTGCGCGGCCGGACTTTTGTGCGGTCGTACATCGTATATTGTCCGTCATTGCCCGTCATCTGCTGCTAGTGCGGCCATAATTATGTGCGCCAGAACGCACGTTAAAAGTGCGCTGGTCTGACCCCAGCCTTAACGTGCGTTCTAGCGCACTTAATTACGGCCGCACTAGCAGCAAATGACACTAGCAGCAAATAAACGGCCAATATACGAAGTGCGGTCGCACGAACGTCCGGCCGCGCAACGCAAGTGGAAAATGAACGCATTTGTTCGAGAACGCAGAACCTCTAGTACGGACGTACAGAGTGCGCTGCGCCCGCTAGTGGCGTGTGTGCGTGATTTGGAGACGTCAGACCCTGCTCATGTCCGGCCAACATAACGTCCAGACACCCAAAGTTTCCTGGTTTGGATTCGTAAAACATCACGCACAAAAATGCGCATCGTATGACCGTTGTCGCGTATTCCGTGAAAGAATACGTCAATGCGTTCGGACGCACTTTTTTCCGTTCGCGTGTAAAAATGCTTTAGTTTGACCCTAGCCTTAGTCGCATGTGTCGGGTATCCTGCGCACAGGCTGGCTGAGGATTAGGGGAGGATCCAGCCCAGGTGGCATCGCTCTGCAGAGACGCAGCACGCCTGGCACAGGATCCGCTCAGCTTTCTATCATTAGATAACACGCTAAGCACATGCCTGCCTCGCTCCGCTCAGGCTATTCTCTTTTTATGGCATCATGGGCGCCTGACTCTCCGTCTGACACACCGTGTCACTTCCCCGGCTAATTTACCGGGCTCGGATACATGATAGAAGCACTTACTAATGATCCGGAGCAGGGCAGTGATTTAGGCTGGGGTCAGACCAGCGCACTTTTAACGTGCGTTCTGGCGCACATAATTACGGCCGCACTAGCAGCAGATGACGGGCAATAACGGCCAATATACGATGTACGGCCGCACAAAAGTCCGGCCGTGCAACGCAAGTGGAATTTGAACGCATTTTTCTGAGAACGCTGAACCGCTAGTACTGACGTACTGAGTGCGCAGCTGCGGCATAGCGGCGTGTGTGCGTGATTAGGAGATGTCAGACGCTGCTAATGTCCAGCCTACATAACGTCCAGACGCAAAAGGAGTTTTATTGACGATCCGTACAAAATCACTCCCGAAAATGCTCGTCGTCTGACCGTTTTTGCGCATTCCGTGAAATAATACGTCAATGCGTTCGGACGCACTTTTTCACGTTCGCGGGGAAAAATGCTTTCGTCTGACCCTAGCCTTAATGCTGTAGGGTAGCCAGACCGGCCATGTTTTCCTGGACATAGGAAGATGGGAAGCACAGGGAAGGCGCTGCCCCGCAGTATGTGTAACTCATACGCTGCAAGAGGGAAATCCATTCTGCAATCAAGGCAGGTCAAATGGGATTCCTTCTTGATTTCTTACCTATACTATAGGGATTTATTGTTCATGTACAACCCATCAGCATGAATAGATATACAGGGTTATTCAAAGAGAATCGAAACGTCACAGCATGTTCGGTGACTTTTCATGCTCTTCAATTCGGTGCAATTCGGCGATCCCATTTCGGCGACCCTGCGGTGTATTCAGCAAGCACCACAGGGCCGTCATAGTGCAGCGAAAAGCCACCGCAAACTCACTGCAAAACCAGGGCGAACGCACACCGAAACCCGCAAAAACATCTGGATTAACCCTGCCGAACACGCTGGAGAAACCCGAGCAGGAGCCGATCACAGCGCAGAGCAGCCGCCGATCACATCGCAGAGCAGCCGCTGGAAAAACCCGACACCGCAGACGAATGGAGTGAAAATAAAAACCAGTTGGCTTGAATGTTTGAAAAGTGAAACGCTGTTTGCAAAGAAACTACTGAGCGAAAATGTCTGAAATTTACATATAAAATCCAATGAATGATAATAAAAAGGTCTGTTACAGAAAAAAGAAAAGACAATATAAAAAAAAAAAATTCAAAAAAAATTTCAAAAAAGCCCAAAAAAAGATTCTAAAAAAAAATCTATAAATAAAAGAGACTTTTTGGTGCAGAATAAAATAATAAACGGTTTATTAGATATTCGATTAAAACAGGAATATTTTTAACATTGAAGCCTATGGGATTCGCTTGAATAAATCTGTCAAATTAAACCACAGAACAGCAGGGCAATTCGGCAACTTTTCATTGCTGGTTTTTGTTCTCTGAATAGCCGAAGCATTGCTTCTCTATGGGGATTCACTGCCCTCGAACAGGCACCGAACAGACACCGTATGTGCAGGCAATTCGCCAGGATTTGGCAAATTGCCTGCTCTCTGAATAGCCGAATAGCCAGGAAAGGTAACCGAACGCTGATTTTCACTGTTCAGTTACCTTTCGCCAGCAATTCAGATCTCTTTGAATAACCCTGATTGTGTCCAGGAAAACATGGCCGACCTGGTTAAAAAGTCAATACATTTGTTCTGCACATGGAAAAGGTATAATCTCCAAAAAAGATGCCTCCCTATCAAAGACAAAATACAAAATAAAGATGAACTATCTCGTTGAAGTAAAAAAATATCCACATTTTATTGATACAAAATCAGAGAAATAAAATATGATATATACACATTGCAGGATAATTTACATAATTACTTAATACATAAACCAAAAATCTATATCATGCAAGAATCAAGATCTAGATCAGTGGTTCCCAATAGGGATGAGCCAAACACCCCCGTGTTCGGTTCGCATTTTAACTCGAACAACTTCAAAAGTTCGAGTTCGAACTCGAACACGAACCAAACTCAATGCAAGTCAATGGGAGTCAAAAGTTCGATTTTTAGGCTAGGGTCAGACTAACGCATTTTTCACGTTGTCCGTGAAAATGTGCGTTCGAAGAATGGACGTATTTTTTCACGGAATACGCAATAGCGGTCATACTATGCGCAGTTTCATCCGTGATTTTGTACGGATCATCAATAAAACACTTCTTGCATCTGGACGTTATGTTGGCCGGACATTAGCAGCATCTGACGTCTCCTAATCACACACACACGCCGCTAGCGGACGCAGCACACTCTGTACGTCAGTACTAGTGGTTTAACGTTCTCGAAAAAATGCGTTCATTTTCCACTTGCGTTGCGCAGCCGGACTTTTGTGCGACCGTACTTCGTATATTGGCCGTCATTGCCCGTCATCTGCTGCTAGCACGGCCGTGATTAAGTGCGCCTGCACGCGCGTTCGCACTGCCTCAGTCTGACCCTAGCCTTAGAGTGCCCTCCAAGAGAGCATATATGCTAGATATTTGCCATAAAAGGTGTATGGGGGTCCGGGTAGTGCCCTGGGGGACAGGAAACAAGGACAAAAAGTTTTTAAAAAAAATGTTTTTAAAGGAACAGTGAGTTTTCCATGAAATAAGGGTTAAAAATAAAAACAAAAAATTCCTTCAAATATCGTGCCTAGGAGGTCCCCATAACCTGCCCGTGAAGTGGCGGATTTCTAGGATGCATAGAAACATTTAAAAACAAATAAATGACGTTTCATATGACGGTAAATGCTTTTCCTTTAATCTATTCATAAACAACTGCTTGGGGCAGCAGTCTGTATGAAAAGAGGAGACATTTTCGGATACGCAGAAAAAGTTTAGTGATTTTTTTGGGCTAAATTATGGTGAAACTTATGCAGGCTTTGGATGAAAGTAACAATAGGTGCTTTAAAATTGGGCCTTAAGGCTAGGGACAGATGAGCGCATTTTCTGCAGCCACCGTCAAAATGTACGTCGATGCGTGCGCACGCATTTTTTCACGGAATACGCTTAAGTGGTCAGACGATGCGCAATTCTGGACGTATTTCATGACGGTGGGGTAAAAAGAAGTCTAGGGAAATCCGGCTGTTTGAACGTTATGTAGGCCGCACACTAGCAGCGTCTGACGTCTCCTAATCACGCAAACACGCCGCTATGCGGCCGCAGCGCACTCTGTACGTCTGTAGCAGCGGTTTCACGTCTTGATAAAAATGCGTTCATTTGCCGGTTGCGTGGTGTCGGCGCACTTTTGTACGCACGTACTGCGTATATTGGCCGTCATTGGCCGTTATGTGCTGCTGCTACTGCCGCCGTGATTTAGTGCGCCTGCACGCGCGTTCCGACTGCCCCACTCTGACCCTAGCCTTAGTGTCAGCAACAGTGCCGTCACACCGTAACCCCTCTGTGATATTATGGAAGAGTGCAGGGTTGGACCCTGCGGTAAAATATTAAAATGATACGAATCTGGTAATATAGGCGTCAGTGGCAGTGCACCCAAATATTGTGCCTTTGAAGCAAAAAGTGCCTCCACACCGTAACCCTTTTGTGGTATTGTGGAAGAGTGCAGTGGTGGAGGTTTTGGTAATGCAGACGAGATCCCCGATCTATTCCGTTACGTCAGCATCCCAGATATTTTTTGTATAAATGAGACCCCCAAAATAGTTGGTGGCAGTGAGAACACAAAGATTTGAACAATTCCCAGATATTTTGTAGAAATGAGACCCCCCCCAATAGCTGGTGGCAGTGAGAACACACACTAACACAACAATCTCCTCTGAAAAAACACCTGCTGAAGCGCTGCGTGAAGCCTTATATAGTGTGCTGCGGGACTTAGCTCTGTGAGCCCATGATTGGGCAAAATGTGCCCAATCAGGACTCTGAGCCGTGATTGGCATAGTTTTGAACCTGTCTTGCACCAGACCTGCGGTCAGGTGCAAGGCTGTAGCCGATTACAAGCTTCAGGCCAGTGGAAAAGTGCATTGTGGTCCATTGTGGGCGAACATGCGGCGAACACCCGGAAATGTTTGTAGTTCGCGAACAGGCGATGTTCGAATCGAACTCCGAACTGATCGAACCAAACAGCTCATCCCTAGTTCCCAACCGCGGTCCTCGGGTCCCCCTAACAGGTCACGTTTGCAGGATATGTGAAGGTGATATGATTTGATGCTCAGGGATTGCAGGATTCAGTCTGTATTTGTAACGGTTAGCCCCTGCTTGGGCCATCGTGGTGGCTTGGAACAGGAGATGAAGCCCTTAAGGCAGGTGAGTAACTGACTGGACACAAGGACAGACGGAATTCTCCAAAACCAAGGAGCACCAAAAAAACAGAACAGAATTGCCACTAAGCTCCGAAGGCTTCAAGACCGACAGACAACTTAGGACACTCAGAAACACAATGATACGCCTGCCAATCCGTGAATTGAGCAGGCTGCAGGGCAGTCGGAAAACACAAAGATACACTTGACAATCCGTGAAGTGAGCAGGCTGCAGGACAGTAAACAAAACAGACTATACTAAAAGAGGTCCTTATAAGCGGCCTCTGAATATAATACTAAACTAAGACAGACAAGGTACATAAAACATGAAACATACAAGAATCGTCAATCAGGCAGAGGTTGGCAACAGATCAGAAATATACGGTACCAGGGGGGAGTAGAAGGGATAGTCAAAAATAAAGCCGAGGTCAGAACCAGAAAACACTTGAACAGGAATGCTTTGCAGCAACTCAGGAAACACAACCAGACAGAACCACCATCAAACTCCACAAACAGTCAATGAGGCTCTGTGCTGCTGGGAATATATAGGGAGTGGGTCTGTGTGATTGGGCCATGTGACCCCAGACCAGGAGATCACAACAGAACCCCAGATCAGCCCTAAACAGCACAGCCAGACACACCATAGGGGAAAAACAAACATGAAGACCCTTCATCACCAGGGGGCAAGGCCGAGACGTGACAGTATTTCCCCAAGGTAATCTTATGACCTGTCCTGTTAGGGGGGACTTGAGGGTCGCGGTTGGGAAAAACTGATCTATATCATAGTAACAGTATATATATAGCTATAGAGTTTCCCAAAAAGGGAGTGCTCTCAATGCAATATAACAATCCGCACAACAGAAAACAAAAAAAATCAAGCATATAAATACTCTGTTACCCGGCAGATGGAAGAAAAGTGTGAGCAGAGAGCGGAACCAGAAACTGCAACGTTTCGACTGCAAAAGTCTTTATCCCTTGATAAAGGATCTGATCACCCCGTTTCATAAAAAAAGACCCCTCCCTTTGAAGAAAATAAATATTTGCCAACACCAACTAAATTGCCCTCGTCTCTCCTACCCAGCAAAAAAAAAAAAAGTGATCAAAAAAAATGGTTGATCAGACCTAATCATTGAGATTCTGTCACTCTCAATGATAACGCAGGTAAGGGCTGGTCTGGTGGCACTGGTCTCCTTGAAGCTCGGCTCCTGAGTCCTCCTGCAGACCACTTTAGCATCCTTCTGCGTTCTCTGCAGTCTGCTCTTCAAGGGAGGAGCGGCCATGTAAAACGCCAGGTGGCAGACCTCACACCGCTGCGTGCTCTCTGACATCATCAGAGGGGCCCGGTCACAATCTTGGATCCGGGCTAGGCCGCAGTGCCGAAGAAAAAAAAAAACAATCGATTTAGGATCTCCATTAGATAATGGCGGGCAGGCATTCCAGGTGTCTCCACCCAGAGGGTGTCACCCGGCTGCGGCCCACACCCACCGCCGCACCCGCCTTGTGACTCCACTGAGCCTCTGCCCGGTTATTTATTTATTTTTTCTTGTCTCTCGCTGCCCCTCCTCTTCAGCTCAGGGATTCCCGAAAGTCCATGACGCTTTCTAATTCTAACGCAATTTGCGCTCCTATACAACTTGCGTAGCAGAGGAGCTGTAAACTGCGCAACGCTATGGGACGTACGCACGTTAAGTACACAAGTTCTGTAGTGCCTGCGCAGAGCGATGGATCGGAGCTGCACGCGCATGCACAGATCTGATCAACCGCTGCCTCTCTGAGAACGCTGGCTACAGCGATTGGTCTCTGACGGAAAAGTCGGCCGCTCTCTGTGTGACATCACTAGTGACTGGTAGGGATGAGCTGTTCGGTTCGATCAGTTCGGAGTTCGATTCGAACTTTGGCCATTCGCAAGTTCGCGAACTTCGGACTTTTTGGCGTGTTCGAAAAAAAACCAACATTTTGAAAAAAGTATAAAAAATGCTTAAAAAAATACTAAAAAATCTAGAAATAAAAAGACTCTTTACTGCAGAATATTATAAGCAGCGGTTTATTAGATATTGAATTAAAAAACCTACCTAATGTCATTGTCTAGGTGCAAAGATTCTCACCTCTAAATGACCTGTGCTCTCAAACGTCGTAAACAACAGGTGTTTAATTATGTTTGGAAATAACATATGCTTCTAATTAGCAATTAGAATTTGATACATTGCCTGCAGACTGAGTGTGACTTCTGCACATGTATGAACACTGAGCTTCTGAATTCTAAGAAGTGTTCATTTCTACTACATTTCCTCTGATATGCTGTTTAACTCTTAAGGACCAGGGCTCTGTAAAGCCAATCATTAATGATGTAGATGTTACGTCATTTGTCATCAAGGGCTTAATAAAATCTTTATCACACTCCTTAGATTTAAACGTAATATTCCAGTTTTTGTATGTCATGTACCTCTCCTGAAGGGCCTATTTGAGCATACAATTATTATTGTGTTAGAAATGTCTATCATAAAGCGTACAAGCTGAGTCCCTAAAGTCTCTGACTATCCATTGTCATATATACCTTCCTTTAATACATATAATACATTCCCTCATCTAACAGGATAGTAGCCAGTCCCTGTGCATTTTAACCCCTCAAGGGTGGCTAGGTGTCGTGTGTGGGTCTCTGATGGCGATATTTCTATACATCCTACAAATCCGCCACTTCACGGGCAGGTTATGGGGACCTCCTAGGCGCGATATTTGAAGGAATTTTTAGTTTTTATTTTTAACCCTTATTTTATAGAAAACTCGCTATTCCTTTCATAACTTTTTTTTTAACTTTTTGTCCTTGTTTCCTGTCCCCCAGGGCACTACCCGGACCCCCATACACCTTTTATGGCAAATATCTTGCATATATGCCCTCTTGGAGGGCACACTAAAAACCGAACTTTTGACTCCCATTGACTTGCATTGAGTTCGGTTCGAGTTTGAACTCTAACTTTTGAAATTGATCAAGTTCGAATGCGAACCGAACACGGGGGTGTTCGGCTCATCCCTAGTGACCGGCAGCCGGGAAATTCAAAATCCCGGCTGCTGGTAATGCATCACTCTGCTATTACATTAGATTGGGGATTGAGAAGATAAAGCGGCCAGGGTGAGTCGAGTGTCCCTTTAATGACCAATTTATCCGTTAAAGCTGGATATTGTAGTTCTAATGGAATATTGGAATATTTTCAAAAGGTTCCTGAAAAATAACAGAAGCATCAGCAAAGTTCGGAAGCTTCTGGACAACCAGCAAAAAAAGAACAAGACAGAAGCCGCCGGCTGTCAGCGCTCGGATCTAAATTCCCTTGACTTGAAACATCGAAGCAAGGAGTACAAGCTTTGACACATGTCACTGGAATGTGACCTGCGCTGGTCACCGTGTCTGAGAGTCCACCATGACTTCACAAAAATACTCTCTGACAATGTCCTGTGTGTTACGGCAGAAAATGATCTTGGACACGCGTGACCTCACTTTCCTTTTATATAACTCAGCATCATTAAAGAGGTCTTCCGCACCCCCCCCTCCCAAAACATGCCGCCCCACTGGTTCCGTCACTGCTCATATTCCCCCATGTGTGCAGAAATAGCACCTGCGCGAAGCTGCCAGCTTTAAAAGCCGCCCCTCTCCCCAGAGAAACTCAATGACAAGAGGTGACGCGGCTTTGGGAATCGGGACATTAAGGCGAACTGGAAGTGTTGACTGTCAACTGCTCGGAGACACAGAGAGCTGCCGGCGCAACATTGTGTCTTCTTCTTTTTTATCAAACTTTGAACTTTTTGCTCAAGGCAAAGTATCTACTGCGACGCTCTCCTGGTTCTTACCTCGGCTTTATCTGCTTTTGGTGTCTTCACGATGAACGTGGCACCCTGTTCTCGCTGCGGCTTTGGAGTATACCCCGCCGAGAAGATAAACTGTATAGAGCAGGTCAGTAAATGCCATGTTATTCCAAAATATATATGATTTTATACACTCAATAACAAAAAAAACGTTAAAAACGAAAACTTTATTTTCAATGTTGGATGAAACGTCATGTTTGTAAAATGGAATAATACAGATTTTGCTTTTTAATGAAGTTTTTTTGTTTTTGTTTGCTATATAGTGATACTTTTGTTTGCACAGGAGCATTAATAGTATTGGAGCTTTTTAGGAGATCTAAAGCTATTCACAACTTGGATTTTATATTTATATGCAGCGTTAGAGTCGAGCAGGAACACAGTTCCTCCACTATTTTCTCAGAGGGAACAGACCACGCAAGGAGAAGCTTTTAGTTGGGCTCTGATCATATGTTTTCTTATGAAGCCACTTGAAATATATTTATTGTAAAAATTCCCTAAAATCCAGCCTATCTTTATGTTTTAAACATAATATCTCATTTGCGTGTGAAGTTGTGGGCCAGGTACATCACTTTAAGGCTAGGGTCAGACTAACGCATTTTTCACGTTGTCCGTGAAAATGTGCGTTCGAAGAATGGACGTATTTTTTCACGGAATACGCAATAGCGGTCATACTATGCGCAGTTTCATCCGTGATTTTGTACGGATCATCAATAAAACACTTCTTGCATCTGGACGTTATGTTGGCCGGACATTAGCAGCGTCTGACGTCTCCTAATCACGCACACACGCCTCTAGCGGACGCAGCGCACTCTGTACGTCAGTACTAGTGGTTTAACGTTCTCGAAAAAATGCGTTCATTTTCCACTTGCGTTGCGCAGCCGGACTTTTGTGCGACCGTACTTCGTATATTGGCCGTCATTGCCCGGCATCTGCTGCTAGCACGGCCGTGATTAAGTGCGGCTGCACGCGCGTTCGCACTGCCTCAGTCTGACCCTAGCCTAACAGTTGACTGAGGAGCTGGAAATCTGGAGAGTTCCTTTATTTATTTATTTATTTTGAAGCGATCGCTGTGAGTGTGTCTATATATATATATAACTAGGCCGTGTTAGTCCAGATGCCAAAATCACGAATATAGCAGTACGTAGTGATACCTGATGAAGAGAGAAATCGAAAACTTGTCCCGTCCAATAAAAAAGGTATCACTACGTACTGCTATACTCGTTATTTATATATAGATAGATATATATAATGAAACCCTCACTAATCTTGTATGACATAAAAAAAGGATGTGGAATTGTCTGTAGTCAAACTCAGCAGACTTTTTATTAATTGAAAGTATTCATCAGCCTGTAATTTAGGTGGGTGTTTTTGCCTTGTGTTTTTTGTTGTTGTTGTTGTTGTTGTTGCTTTTCTTACAAAACACAGTAAATTGTAAAATGCGACTCATATTCGGGAAAGAAATTAATCAGTGCTAAATAAAGCTATGAAAATATCCATTTAAGACTAGGGTCAAACGAATGCATGTTTCGCGTCGTCCGTAAAAAAGTGCGTCCGAAACTCCGAACGCATTGACGTATTTTTTCACGGAATACACGATTACGCTCATACGGTGCACATTTTCGTGCGTGATTTTGTATGGATCAACAATAAAACCCTTTTTGCGTCTGGACGTTATGTTGGCCGGACATTAGCAGCGTCTGACGTCTCCTAATCACGCACACACGCCGCTATGCGGCCGCAGCGCACTCTGTACGTCAGTACTAGCGGTTCTACGTTCTCAAAAAAATGCGTTCGTTTGCCGCTTGCGTTGCGCAGCCGGACTTTCGTGCGGCCGTACTTCGTATATTGGCCGTCATTGCCCGTCATTTGCTGCTACTACGGTCGTGATTAAGTGCGCCTAAAAGCACGTTAAAAATGTGTTAGTCTGTCCCCAGCCTAAATTATATTAGAATCCGATACAAATCCTTAAAATGGAAATCTAACACCCCCCCCCCCATGTCCAGTGGATTCATTATTTTCGGCACTTGGATGGATTGTATAACTTTTAAGATACAATAAAAGTCCAACTAAGGCTAGGGTCAGACGAGCGCAGTGCGAACGCGCGTTCTGGCGCACTTAATCACGGCCGTAGTAGCAGCAAGTGCCAGGCAATGACGGCCAATATACGAAGTACGGTCGCACAAAAGTCCGGCTGCGCAACGCAAGTGGAAAACGAACGCATTTTGTCGAGAACGTAAAACCTCTAGTACGGTCGTACAGAGTGCGCTGCGTCCGCTAGAGGCGTGTGTGCGTGAATTGGAGACGTCAGACACTGCTAATGTCCGGCCAACATAACGTCCAGATGCACAAAGTGTTTTATTGATGATCCGTACAAAATCACGGATGCAAATGCGCATCGTATGACCACTATCGCGTATTCCGTGAAAAAATACGTCCATTCGTTCGAACGCACTTTTTCACAGACAACGCGAAAATGCGTTCGTCTGACCCTAGCCTAAATAGACTAACTGCGAATGTGAAAACAGTCAGAACATTGAGACGAAGTTCCCAAATTAAGTAAAAGGTTTCTTTAGGATTCTCCATTCCTAAGCTGTTCCAGTGTGATACGTACAAGAACATTCCCTCCATGGCTTTAATGTAACAGGATGAGGAGATTCGCTTACAATGTTGTGATTCTAACTTCTTGTTTGTTTTTCTTTTCACTTTTCTTAAATGTAACTCAAAGTAATTGGTAGTATTTATAAACATCTTTCTTTACTAGGCACAGAGTATCTTGTTTTTTCCACGAGTAGACATCATGTTTTTACGATTCTGGAACGCCAGGGTCATATGCAAGAAGTGAATGTCACATGCAGGATATGATTGAAGCCAGATAGCTTAACTCATCCTTTTTTGAAAGCACACAAAGTCCTTTGCATTTTCTTCATTTATTGGGAAAGTAACAGCAAATAAGGTCTCTTGTAGGAAGAGAGGGATTCTCAGGTGTACCTTGTTAAGGGAGGATGGTAAAAATAGGATGCAATCACCCAGTACCGGACAGAATCTTCATTTACATGCCTCTGTGGAAGACTGACAGGAAGAGAAGCTTTCTAAGTTTGGCTGGGCCAAACTAATTATGTGAGTTAGACAGGGAGAGTGGACTGATCCATTTTACGTGAACGCATAGGAGGGGGGGATTTGGTTCCATGTATGATACATAGAAGAACATTCCCTCAATGGTTTTAATGTAACAGGATGGAGAGATTCACTTACAATGTTGTGATTCTAACTTCTTGTTTGAGTTATGTTTAAAAAAAGTGAAGAGAAAACAAAGTGATTGGTAATATTTATAAACGTCTTTCAACAAGGATACGTGATGCGGCATAGACAAGAAAAACAGTAAAGCAAAGCCTGATAATAAACACTAAGATTTATAATAATATCAATTGGAAAGAGAGGACTTCCTCATGGTCACAAGATGTTGTTATGACAGGGGACTGGTGGTCATGGCATTGACCAGTGTTTCTCAAACCTGTCCTCAGGTGCCCCTAACAGGTCAGGTTTTAAGGATTACCTTGGGGAAATGCAAACTGAATCCTGCAATCACTGAGCAGCAAATCATATCCCCTGTGCTGTGCTTCACATATCCTGCAAACCTGACCTGTTAGTGGGTCCTGAGGACAGGTTATAGAACCACTGGCATAGACAACTAAAGGGTACAGGTTAAAGAGACAGGAACATAACAAGAACATTCTTTTTTGGAGGTAATTTGATGTTGCTGATAACTTACATGTGTTTGTTTTTCTCTTGTATGTTTAGGCTAGGGTCAGACAAACGCATTTTTCACGTTGTCCGTGAAAAAGTGCGTTCGAACGAATGGACGTATTTTTTCACGGAATACGTGATAGCGGTCATACGATGCGCATTTTCGTCCGTGATTTTGTACGGATCATCAATAAAACCCTTTTTGCGTCTGGACGTTATGTTGGCCGGACGTGTGCATAGAAACATAGAAACATAGAAAAATGTCGGCAGATAAGAACCTTTCGGCCCATCTAGTCTGCCCAATTACATGGATACTTTACCTGGATTTATCTTTTGTTTAGGATAGCCTTATGCCTATCCCATGCCTGCTTAAATTCAATTACTGTTTTAGCCTCTACCACTTCTACTGGAAGACTGTTCCATGTATCCACCACCCTCTCAGTAAAATAATGCTTCCTGATGTTACTTTTAAACCTTTGCCCCTCTAATCTAAGACTATGTCCTCTTGTTTTGCTACTTTGTTTCCGTTTAAATATACTCCCTTCCTCTACCTTGTGGATTCCCTTTACGTATTTAAATGTTTCTATCATATCTCCTCTGTCTCGTCTTTTTTCCAAGCTGTACATGTTAAGATCATTAAGCCTTTCCTGGTAACTTTTCTCCTTCAAGCCGTACACCATTTTAGTGCAGCGTCTGACGTCTCCCAATCACGCACACACGCCGCTATGCGGCCGCAGCGCACTCTGTACGTCAGTAGTAGCGGTTTGACGTTCTCGAAAAAATGCGTTCGTTTGCCACTTGCGTTGCACGGACGAACTTTCGTGCGGCCGTTCGTCGTATGTTCCCCGGCATTGGACGTCAGTTGCTGCTAGCACGGCCGTGATTTCGTGCGGCTAAACGCACGTTAAAAATGCTTTCGTCTGACCTTAGCCTTAGTTAAGAAAATATATTCCTCTATATGTGTCACTGGGCGCATCCATTGTGTGATATTTTCCTCTATATGTGTCACTGGGTGCATCCATTGTGTGATATTTTCCTCTATAATGTGTCACTGGGTGCATCCATTGTGTGATATTTTCCTCTATATGTGTCACTGGGTGCATCCATTGTGTGATATTTTCCTCTATATGTGTCACTGGTTGCATCCATTGTGTGATATTTTCCTCTATATGTGTCACTGGGCGCATCCATTGTGTGATATTTTCCTCTATATGTGTTACTGGGCGCATCCATTGTGTGATATTTTCCTCTATATGTGTCACTGGTTGCATCCATTGTGTGATATTTTCCTCTATATGTGTCACTGGGCGCATCCATTGTGTGATATTTTCCTCTATATGTGTCACTGGTTGCATCCATTGTGTGATATTTTCCTCTATATGTGTCACTGGGCGCATCCATTGTGTGATATTTTCCTCTATATGTGTTACTGGGCGCATCCATTGTGTGATTTTTTCCTCTGTATGTGTCACTGGGTGCATCCATTGTGTGATATTTTCCTCTATATGTGGCACTGGGTGCATCCATTGTATGATATTTTCCTCTATATGTGTCACTGGGTGCATCCATTGTGTGATATTTTCCTCTATGTGTCACTGGGTGCATCCATTGTGTGATATGTTCCTCCATATGTGGCACTGGATGCATCCACTGTGTGATATTATGTGCTGAACCCCCCCCCCCATCTTTCCATCACTTGCTCCTCACTGTGTGGTTTTGGCCATAGAATGAACTGTAAGGGTCTCATGTCTAGAAAACTGATCTATTGATTTGCATTGTGCAGGATGTATGTAAAGGACGTAACCAGGGGTAGATTAAAGTGATGTTAGTCTACTATCAGATCTCATTCAGATGTTATGTCCTATCTCGGGTACCCTAGACAACACAATGGATCCCCTGCAGTTTTCTCTAAACCTGTGGTTCCCAACCGCGGTCCTCAAGTACCACTAACAGACCAGGTTTTAAGGATTACCTTGGGGAAATGCAGACTGAATCCTGCAATCACTGAGCAGCAAATCATATCACCTGTGCTGTGCTTCAGATATGCTGCAAACCTGACCTGTTGGGGGTACTTGAGGACCGTGGTTGGGAACCACTGCTCTAATAATTCTCTCCTCCACCACATTGCCTCTTCACTGCTGGTTTATCCTATACCATATCTGCGAGACTTGCCCCAATATTTTGGTAAATGTTGCATCATGGGAGAAATGCACCAAATGGAACCAGGAGATAAAAAACTAACTTTATTCTTCCTTTTTACAACAATTACTTCAAACAAAGAAATAAAACAGCAGGGTGTGTTTTATAATGTGTATATTCTATGAAGCTCTGTCAGGGTACGTACCGTATCATTACTAAGCCTTGCAGGTAATGAGTCAAGTATGTGGTATAGTATGCACATACGGATCGGTGGAGGATGGTGTAAGGCATAGCAGGAGAACGACGAGGGACGAGGGACAGGACACGAATAGGACTGACTAGAATCCTGAGTAGGGATGAGCTGTTCGGGTTCGGACGGTTCGGAGTTCGACCCGAACTTTGGCAGTTCGAAAGTTCGTGAATTTCAAACTTTTTGGGCGTATTCGGTTTGGTTCGAAAAAAAGAAATTTTGAAAAAAGTATAGAAAATGCTTAAAAAAATACTAAAAAATCTAGAAATGCTGCAGAATATTATAAGCAACGGTTTATTAGATATTGAATTAAAAACTAATGTGTACGTGGAAAGATTATCAACTCTAAATGACCTCTGTTCACAAACGGGCATAACACCAGTTTTTTTTAGTCTGGTAATCATTCTGATACATTGTACACTATACTGAGGGTGGGGTGGTGTCTGCTTCTGATTGAGATTTGAGAATTAATTTCCCTAAGGCTAGGGTCAGACGAAAGCAGTTTTAACGTGCGTTAAGGCTAGGGACAGATGAGCGCATTTTCTGCGGCCACCGTCAAAATGTACGTCGATGCGTGCGCACGCATTTTTTCACGGAATACGCTTAAGTGGTCAGACGATGCGCAATTCTGGACGTATTTCATGACGATGGGGTGAAAAGAAGTCTAGGGAAATCCGGCTGTTTGAACGTTATGTTGGCCGCACACTAGCAGCGTCTGACATCTCCTAATCACGCACACACGCTGCTATGCGGCCGCAGCGCACTCTGTACGTCAGTACCAGCGGTTTAACGTTCTCGAAAAAATGCGTTCATTTTCCACTTGCGTTGCGCGGCCGGACTTTTGTGCGACCGTACTTCGTATATTGGCTGTCATTGCCCGGCATCTGCTGCTAGTGCGGCCGTGATTATGTGCGCCAGAACGCGCGTTCGCACTGCCTCAGTCTGACCCTAGCCTTAGATGCACGAAATCACGGCCGTGCTAGCAGCAAATGACGTCCATTGCCGGGGAACACACGAAGTACGGCCGCACGAATGTTCGTCCGCGCAACGCAAGTGGCAAACGAACGCATTTTTTCTAGAACGTCAAACCGCTAGTACGGACGTACAGAGTGCGCTGCGTCCGCTAGAGGCGTGTGTGCGTGATTAGGAGACGTCAGACGCTGCTAATGTCCGGCCAACATAACGTCCAGACCCAAAAAGTGTTTTATTGATGATCCGTACAAAATCACAGACGAAAAGGCGCATCGTATGACCGCTATCGCGTATTCCGTGAAAAAATGCGTCCATTCGTTCGAACGCACTTTTTCACAGACAACGCGAAAAATGCGTTAGTCTGACCCTAGCCTAAAACATCCTAATATGCTGCATTTAACAGGTGTTTGAAAAAAATCTAAAGCAATGTTATTTTTCACCTCGGGATTAAACATTCACAGGGTTATTCAGAGAGCGGTGAAAAGCAGGAGAATAACTGGAGAAGTGAAAATTCTAGGTCAAAATAGCCAAACCAGAAAAATTCTCCCATTTATCTCACTTTCCAAATCGGCTATTTGGTCTAGATTGTTCTCTTCTCTTGCCAGTTCTCCTGGCTTTCACCTCTCTCTCAGGGTTGTTCAGAGAAAGGTGAAAACCAGGAGAATGGCAGGAAAAGAGAACAATCTGGACCAAATAGCCGATTTGGAAAGTGAGATAAGGCTAGGGTCAGACTAATGCATTTTTCGCAGCGACCGTCAAAAAGTGCGTCCGAACGCATTGCTGTATTTTTTCACGGATTGCGCGAAAACGGTCATACGATGCGCATTTTTGTGCGTGATTTTTTACGGATCCAAACCAGGAAACTTTGGGTGTCCGGACGTTATGTTGGCCGGAAATGAGCAGGGTCTGACGTCTCCAAATCACGCACACACGCCGCTAGTGGACGCAGCGCACTCTGTACGTCCGTACTAGCGGTTCTGCGTTCTCGAAAAAATGCGTTCACTTTCCACTTGCGTTGCGCAGCCGGACTTTCGTGCGACCGTACTTCGTATATTGGCCGTCATTGCCCGTCATTTGCTGCTAGTGTGGCCGTGATTAATTGCGCCTTAGGCTAGGGTCAGACGAACGCATTTTCGCGTTGTCTGTGAAAAAGTGCGTTCGAACGAATGGACGCATTTTTTCACGGAGTACGCGATAGCGGTCATACGATGCGCATTTGCGTTCGTGATTTTGTACGGATCATCAATAAAACACTTTTTGCATCTGGACGTTATGTTGGCCGGACATTAGCAGTGTCTGACATCTCAAAATCACGCACACACGCCTCTAGCGGCCACAGCGCACTCTGTACAACCGTACTAGCGGTTTGACGTTCGACAAAATGCGTTCGTTTGCCACTTGCATTGCGCGGCCGGACTTTCGTGCGACCGTACTTCGTATATTGGCCGTCATTGCCCGTCATTTGCTGCTAGTGTGGCGTAATTAAGTGCGCCAGAACGCACGTTTAAAGTGCGCTAGTCTGACCCTAGCCTAAACGCATGTTAAAAATTCGCTAGTCTGACCCTAGCCTAAATGGGAGAATTTTTCTGGTTTTGCTATTTTGACCTAGAATTTTCCATTCTCCAGTCATTCTCCTGCTCTTCACCGCTCTCTGAATAACCCTGACAGGGTTATTCAGAGAAAGGTGAAACTCAGGAGAATGACTGGAGAATGGAAAATTCTAGGTCAAAATAGCCAAACCAGAAAAATTCTCCCATTTATCTCACTTTCCAAATCGGCTATTTGGTCTAGATTGTTCTCTTCTCTTGCCAGTTCTCGTGGCTTTCACCTCTCTCTCAGGGTTGTCGTGCGACCGTACTTCGTATATTGGCCGTCATTGCCCGTCATTTGCTGCTAGTGCGGCCGTGATTAAGTGCGCCTAAACGCACGTTAAAAATTCGCTAGTCTGACCCTAGCCTAAATGGGAGAATTTTTCTGGTTTGGCTATTTTGACCTAGAATTTTCCATTCTCCAGTCATTCTCCTGCTCTTCACCGCTCCCTGAATAACCCTGACAGAGTTATTCAGAGAAAGGTGAAACTCAGGAGAATGACTGGAGAATGGAAAATTCTAGGTCAAAATAGCCGAACCAGAAAAATTCTCCCATTTATCTCACTTTCCAAATCGGCTTTTTGGTCTAGAAGTTTCCATTCTCCTGCTTTTCACCGCCAAAAAATCAGTAAACTTTTTCTGCGTATCCGAAAATGTCTCCTCTTTTCATACAGACTGCCGCCCCAAGCAGTTGTTTATGGATAGATTAAAAGGAAAAGCATTTACCGTCATTTGAAATGTCATTTTTTGGTTTTTACATATTTCTATACATCCTAGAAATCCGCCACTTCACGGGCAGGTTATGGGGACCTCCTAGGCACGATATTTGAAGGAATTTTTCATTTTTATTTTTAACCCTTATTTCATGGAAAACTCACTGTCCCTTTAACCCTTTCGCTGCTGAGGCTTTTCACACCTCTGTGCTGAGGTCATTTTTACCAGTTTTGCTCATCATGTTTAAACGTGTTTTGAAGGCTTATTTTAGTATATGACCCAGACATATTATATATCGTTCTTTCCGTCAGACTTGGTAGATTCATAATATGTCATTATTATATGTATACGTTATGTCATGTCTGTATATTATAACAAAAAATGCAATAAAATATGTATTTTCAATAATTTACAACGTGTAAAGTGTTTTTTTTCACATTTTAAAATGCGAGCAATTGCGGTTATATTTTGTATGGGGTGCGCTTGTTAAAAAAATTAGAGATGGGGTCTCGTTACATTTTTTTTTGGGGAAAATTACACGATTTTTAACAAACGCACCGCATACAAAAATCGTTAGTGCAGCATCATTGTTCACATTATAATTGAAATGGGAACAATATTGCTGCATTAACGAACCTAAAAAAAGAAAAAAAAAATGTTTATTTTTTTTTATAATTTTTTTTTAAATATATTTTTATTTTTATTTTTAATTTTTATTTTTTTTAAAAAACTTTTTCACAGTAGTGTTTGGTATCGTTGGAACGGCCATGCTCTGGCCGATCAAACCATACCAAACTTTAACCCCTAGCTGCCACGGATCGGGAAATAGGGAGTTCATTGGAACTCCCTATCTCCACCGTTGGTGGCAGTTAGGGGTTAACTCTAGGACTGGCGTCATCGTGCTATGCACGATGACGCCAGTCCTCAGGGGGAGTTCCCGGAGGCTTGGCCGACATCCAAGATGTCGGCCAGCTCCGGGAAAGGATCACGAACCGGCGCTTTTTAGCGCCGATTCGCGATCCAGCTCCCCAGGGGTTAATGCCAGGCACCATTTGGAAGGGCAGGCTGTGCCCTTCCAAATGGTGCCTGGGTTAACCCCCGCAACGCCGCCGATCGGGAGGGAGAGAGGTCCGAAGGACCTCCCCCCCTCCCTTTCAGGCGCCTCCTCCGCACATGCGGGGGGGCGCCTGAATTAGGTGTCTTCGCGCTGCCGCGATGACACCTAATTTCATCGGCGGCGGTTCCGGATGCTGGGCTGACATCGAGGATGTTAGCCCGCACTGGGGGGGCCAGTGATCGGCCGGAACCCGGCCGAACGCTGACCCCAAAGGGAGGACGCGCTCAACGCGTCCTCCGCACACCAGCAGCCATGCGGAGGACGCGCTGAGCGCGTCCTCCGCATAGAAGTGGTTAAAAACTTTTTTTTAAAACTTTTTGTCCTTGTTTCCTGTCCCCCAGGGCACTACCCAGACCCCCATACACCTTTTATGGCAAATATGTAGCATATATGCCCTCTTGGAGGGCACTCCAAAAAACCTAATTTTCATCCCCATTGACTTGCATGGGGGTTCGGGTTCGGTCCCGAACAAATGGGAAGTTCGGGTTCGGGCTCGAACCGAACTCGGGGAGTGTTCGGCTCATCCCTAATCCTGAGGAATAGTGGGAAATGTATTGTGTACTGACCACACAGGAACACAAGAGATCCAAGGATGGTAAGATAATGTGGATCTTGTACAAACACGAGGGTCTTTGAGAGGACTCAAGGGTCTTGTGAGGACACGAGGGTCAAGAGCATAGGCGTCTCTACAGGGGGGCAAGGGGGGCAATTGCCCCCCCTAGATTATTCCTTGCCCCCCCATGTGCCCCCCCACCAAAAATCAGCATCCAGCTTCCCATACTTTTCGGACTGCGATATCTCCGTTCCCGTAAATCGTATATGGACGTTCTATGTGTCATTGGAAAGGGCAGATTCTGGCCTTTCCAATGATATCCAACATGACCATATTTGGTGTAAAGTAAAAGTCATAAAACATTAAATAAAAACGTGCACTTAAACGTAAACATTTTCATAGGGTTGAAATGGTTCAGCAGTGAAGTGGTTAATGTTCAGACTATACATTACATTGTGTATTACGTTAGTTTTTGCCTTGGTTTAGTTGTATATTAAGGGTTAATGGATAGGCTTCATCTCTCACAGTATACATTTTATTTTTTCCTTGATTAATGGCATTTTAGGGGTTAATGGGTTTGGCTACATGTCGCAGTGTATTCATTTCATGTTTTCCCTTGTTCATTTGCATATTAGGGGTTAAGGGGTAGCTAAATGCCACATTGTTTATTCATTTTATTGTATTTCCCTGGGTTTATGGCATTTTAGGGGTTATTATGGAAGTTAGAATCTAAAGGGTCTAATCATCTTTAGATCCTCTGCTTTTCGTCACGTTTCGGGGAATTTATTTAGCCGAAAATAAGGTGAATTCCCTATTTAGCGAATGGTCACTGTAATTTGCTAAAAGTGGAGTCGCTGAAGCAGCAATCAGACATTCAACGAAAACTGCCGAATTGTGGCAAATAAAATATTGAATTTAAGTATCAGGTTAGTACAATAAAAAGGCATCATTGCGTCACAATACTCATAGCATCACATTACTCTGGGGTTTTGCAATATTATTTATATATATTTATTTAGGGCACTATTACCTGGTGTGGGTTAACCCTTGCGTCGGCAGGTTTTGCGTTAGCGCCAGGTTAATAGAGTCTAGCGTCTGACCAACAGATCGTTTGCCTCCCGCTACAAACGGGAAAAATCACATAGCGCGTTGCTATTAGCGATTTGTACCGCGACCTTACTGTACTTTCTGCGTCCTTTACTTAACATGGGGAGCGCTAGAGATTACTTGGTGCCAGTGCTAATTTTTTGAGGGGCGCTAATTGCAATATTTTACCTACTGCTCAACCCTGGTGCTAACTCCAAAAAGACAGAAAAAACAGATTCTTGCCCAAAATTAACAGGCAATTGAAAGGAATGCAGCACAGGTGTTCTCTTGGCCCATACACCATAGTGATGGATCTGGTCAGCAATGTCGTTGCTGTTGCATTAGACTCTATTATAAATGTATCCTTTATCCACATATATCCTAATTGTAATATATTGCCTAATTTTAAACATTTTATGCTGGGGGTTATTCATAGTATGGAAGCGGTTGATTATTAGGGTGACTGTGTGGACAATGGTTAAAGGGACACATGAATAAGTCTTGCCCTGAAACATGTATTCTTTATATGCTGCAGCAGGGAAATTTGTGTCGCTCACCTGGCCTTCCTTTTGGATCTATTAAATGCAGTGTAATGATTCTACATGCTGCTGTTGGGTGGCATTTATCATGCAATGCCCATCAGCCTTAATATACGTGTGCATCAAAACATGGATGATACGAACACTGTGGAGGATTTTAATAATGCAGGGGTGAGAGGTTATTCACTGGATGTGTCCATATTCAAGCTTGTCAGGGCGGGGGATAGGTATGGCCCGGCATTCTGCACTGGGAAAAAAAAACAGTTCTATTCTGTACACAGCCGCATTAGTTTCCCTAGCGTGTGCCAAATGACCTTGTTCATGGACTACGGTGGACAAGGTGATCTGTTAGGTCGTCAGGCACTAAGTTTTAACGACTCGCACTAAATTTTTCCTTTAGTGATGGTGTTTTAGCACATACAGGTGACAGGGCCCTAAGGCTAGGGTCAGAGTGGGGCAGTCGGAACGCGCGTGCAGACGCACTAAATCACGGCGGCAGTAGCAGCACATAACGGCCAATGACGGCCAATATACGAAGTACGTGCGTACGAAAGTGCGCCGACACCACGCAACCAGCAAATGAACGCATTTTTCTCAGAACGTGAAACCGCTGCTACTGACGTACAGAGTGCGCTGCGGCCGCATGGCAGCGTGTGTGCGTGATTAGGAGACGTCAGACGCTGCTAGTGTGCGGCCTACATAACGTTCAAACAGCCGGATTTCCCTAGACTTCTTTTTACCCCACCGTCATGAAATACGTCCAGAATTGCGCATCGTCTGACCACTTAAGCGTATTCCGTGAAAAAATGCGTGCGCACGCATCGACGTACATTTTGACGGTGGCCGCAGAAAATGCGCTCATCTGTCCCTAGCCTTAGTTTTATTCAGTGATATGATTTAGCGGTGAAAATTATTAGTGCCCCCCCAGTTTTGAGTACGGTATCCTATGTGCCCCCCCTAAATATTATTCCTAGAGTCGCCACTGGTCGAGAGGACACGGGGGTCTTGAGAGGACATGGGGATCTAGAGATATGGAACCAAGGAAGAGGCAGATGAGCAGGCTGAGGGAACTGGTAGGTTAGCAGGGTAATAACAGGTCTTCAGGAGCAGTATGGACAGGTCTTGTCGTTGTGAACAAGTGGGCAACAATGATGAAGCACTGACTGGAGGGAGGCATTGCGCTTTATTGGGAGCAGTCAGTGCTTAATGGTTCACCCGATGGAGTGTGCCAGAGACATAAAACCAGGGCTGGTGTGCAGAGGATTGACTGGAATACGAGGCTACACCAAAACCTGGACAGGAATGAAGACCATACAGGAAAGGTGCTGCCTGCAGGTGATGGCACAGGTCAGGCTACGGTTAGGATCCTGACAAGCACAAGTAATCTAGCTCCACTTTATGTTATCGGTAGTGTCCCTTTTAATGTGATTGAGTGAAAAAACATGGAAAATGGGATGATGGATGTAACTTGAGTTGGTCTAGTGTATTCTCCCGCCCGGAGGTTAAACCACGATGGAAAAATAATAATCGAGCATGTAGCACTCAGACTCACACTCTGTAACTGTATCCAGTGAGGGACACTCAGTAACTATATCCAGTGAGGGACACTCTGTAACTGTATCCAGTGAGGGACACTCAGTAACTATATCCAGTGAGGGACACTCAGTAACTGAATCCAGTGAGGGACACTCTGTAACTGTATCCAGTGAGAGACACTCAGTAACTGTATCCAGTGAGGGACACTCTGTAACTGTATCCAGTGAGAGACACTCAGTAACTATATCCAGTGAGGGACACTCTGTAACTGTATCCAGTGAGGGACACTCAGTAACTATATCCAGTGAGGGACACTCTGTAACTGTAGCCAGTGAGGGACACTCTGTAACTGTAGCCAGTGAGGGACACTCTGTAACTGTATCCAGTGAGGGACACTCAGTAACTATATCCAGTGAGGGACACTCTGTAACTGTAGCCAGTGAGGGACACTCTGTAACTGAATCCAGTGAGGGACACTCAGTAACTGTATCCAGTGAGGGACACTCAGTAACTGTATCCAGTGAGGGACACTCTGTAACTGAATCCAGTGAGGGACACTCAGTAACTGTATCCAGTGAGGGACACTCAGTAACTGTATCCAGTGAGGGACACTCAGTAACTGTATCCAGTGAGGGACACTCTGTAACTGAATCCAGTGAGGGATACTCTAACTGAATCCAGTGAGGGACACTCTGTAACTGAATCCAGTGAGGGACACTCTGTAACTGAATCCAGTGAGGGACACTCTGTAACTGTATCCAGACACTCAGTAACTGTATCCAGACACTCTGTAACTGTATCCATTGAGGGACACTCAGTAACTGAATCCAGTGAGGGACACTCAGTAACTGTATCCAGTGAGGGACACTCTGTAACTGTATCCAGACACTCTGTAACTGTATCCAGTGAGGGACACTCAGTAACTGAATCCAGTGAGGGACACTCTGTAACTGAATCCAGTGAGGGACACTCTGCAACTGTATCCAGACACTCAGTAACTATATCCAGTGAGGGACACTCAGTAACTGTATCCAGACACTCTGTAACTGTATCCATTGAGGGACACTCAGTAACTGAATCCAGTGAGGGACACTCAGTAACTGTATCCAGTGAGGGACACTCTGTAACTGTATCCAGACACTCTGTAACTGTATCCAGTGAGGGACACTCAGTAACTGAATCCAGTGAGGGACACTCAGTAACTGTATCCAGTGAGGGAGACTCTGTAACTGTATCCAGACACTCTGTAACTGTATCCAGACACTCTGTAACTGTATCCATTGAGGGACACTCTGTAACTGAATCCAGTGAGGGACACTCAGTAACTGTATCCAGTGAGGGACACTCAGTAACTGTATCCAGACACTCTGTAACTGTATCCAGTGAGGGACACTCAGTAACTGAATCCAGTGAGGGACACTCAGTAACTGTATCCAGACACTCTGTAACTGTATCCAGTGAGGGACACTCAGTAACTGAATCCAGTGAGGGACACTCAGTAACTGTATCCAGTGAGGGACACTCAGTAACTGAATCCAGTGAGGGACACTCAGTAACTGTATCCAGTGAGGGACACTCAGTAACTGAATCCAGTGAGGGACACTCAGTAACTGTATCCAGTGAGGGACACTCAGTAACTGAATCCAGTGAGGGACACTCAGTAACTGTATCCAGTGAGGGACACTCAGTAACTGTATCCAGACACTCTGTAACTGTATCCAGTGAGGGACACTCAGTAACTGAATCCAGTGAGGGACACTCAGTAACTGTATCCAGACACTCTGTAACTGTATCCAGTGAGGGACACTCAGTAACTGAATCCAGTGAGGGACACTCAGTAACTGTATCCAGTGAGGGACACTCAGTAACTGAATCCAGTGAGGGACACTCAGTAACTGTATCCAGTGAGGGACACTCAGTAACTGAATCCAGTGAGGGACACTCAGTAGATCCTGGGAGGAACCTGCTCTTTCATATAACATCAACCAAAAGATGGAATCCTGCATGACGTATGTTCCAGAAAAGAGACTTTATCGGGAATACAATGTTTCAGCTTGAGAAAGGTCGAGTTTGTAGCTGAAACGCCGCACTCCCAGGACTTTCTGTGCCATTTCTGGAATACATTGTGCCGATCTGCCGGATCCAGTTTTTTTGTTTTTAAAACCATGATGGAAGCTCAGCAATGAACAACCAAAGCAGGAGGCAACACGTGATTAGGGAAGTTATTCCTGGCTCAGGTTGTTGTAGGAAGCCTGGCTTCTATTCAGGGCTTGTGTTGAGGACATGCCTGGTTCCGAAGTTGCTGATGTGCTCTCCATCTGGCGCTTCTGTGCCACCACTGGTCGCATCGCTGCACCTTTCTCCTTTCTTGGATATTGCCCATAGTAACATTGGTGCATTATGTACCTGATTCGGGGGTGCACGTTGCCAGGTGCCGGATCATTCTTTGTCACGTCTCTTATACTGAGGTTTCTAATATTTCATTGTGTAAGCAGGGCTGTCAGACTCACGGACCCCCACTTGTTGATGCCTACAATTACCAGAATTCCTTCAATGCAATAGATGGCTAGGGAATCATGGGAGCTGCAGTTGAGAAACATTTGGGGCGGGGGCGAAGTTTGACAGCCCCGAGTTAGAGCGTAAACAAATGTCACTCGACTCATTCTTTTTTCTGTGTTAGTCTGGTACAAAGAGCGATGTTTCTAGGATGTTCCCTCAAATTAATCCGCTCTTGAACTGATGATGTCATTGCTTTGATGACATCATTAATCTTGTATGTATCAATAGAGCTTGACACCCAGAATCCTGAATATACAGTAGCTGCTTGTCTTGTGTCTTCCATCGCGCCGCGTCACAGACATCGCAAAGATGGAGGTCGGTTAGGTGACGGTGCCAACATCTCCCAGTAGACCAGTCTCCTCCAATCATAGCATTAATGGTTCATCACGCAATCTCTAAACACCGGATTAAACCACGTGACCGTGAATCTTTTTTAGCCTCTGTTACTGTGTAGCTAAGGGGCCATCGTATCAATCATCGAAGATTCAATGAACTAATTAAAACATGAAATGATTTATATTTTTTTATTTGATGATATTATTATATATTTTATTTTTATATGATTGCTCAGGAAAATACTGAAAAGCTCATGATTCCACGGTTTGTAAATCCTAACATTTAAGGAGAAGCCATCAGCCTCCTCTGTATTTGCATAATATGAAACTCTAACGCTTTTTTCCCCCTTTTTTATATTAAATCCAGCTTTATGTTTTATTTTCACTATGCGTTCATGTTATGGCTGATGCTGAATTTCACTACTTTATATTTTAGATTTTTTTGGGGGGAAATCTGAGTCTCGGAATGTTTATTTACATCTGCTGCTCGAACCACTTTTAGCTTTTCTCTTAAATAATTGTGTTAATCGACTGTTGATTGACCCCAGGAGGACCTTTTTAAGCAACGATTTAGGCTGGGGTCAGACTAGCGCACTTTAAACGTGCGTTCTGGCGCACTTAATTACGGCCGCACTAGCAGCAAATGACGGGCAATGACGGCCAATATACGAAGTACGGTTGCACGAAAGTCCGGCCACGCAACGCAAGTGGCAAACAAACGCATTTTGTCGAGAACGTCAAACCGCTAGTACTGACGTACAGAGTGCGCTGTGCCCGCATAGCGGCGTGTGTGCGTGATTGGGAGACGTCAGACACTGCTAATGTCCGGCCAACATAACGTCCAGATGCAAAAAGTGTTTTATTGATGATCCGTACAAAATCACGAACGCAAATGCGCATCGTATGACCGCTATCGCGTACTCCGTGAAAAAATGCGTCCATTCGTTCGAACGCACTTTTTCACAGACAACGCGAAAATGCGTTCATCTGACCCTAGCCTAAGATGTACGGGGAAAAACATGCATAAACACATACAAGAGGATTCATGCACACCCGAACCCAGAGTTTGTTATACTGATCTAAAGTGAATGAATGGAAATTAATGACTTTAAGAAATGTACCTCCTCTTATGTTGAGCACAGCGCAAGCTGGAAGTGTGCACAGTCTCGGTTAGGCACATGTCAAGCTACATGTTGTTGCTAACGTGTCTCAATATTGTATCATGAATGGTTTGGATCTCATCCCTAATGTTATCCATTGAACCATCCGTCGTGCGGGGCTTGTTACAGCGCATTCTGTCCATTGTGCGGGGCTTGTTACAACGCATTCTGTCCATCGTGCGGGGCTTGTTACAGCGCATTCTGTCCGTCGTGCGGGGCTTGTTACAGCGCATTCTGTCTGTCGTGCAGGGCTTGTTACAGTGCATTCTGTCTGTCGTGCAGGGCTTGTTACAGCACATTCTGTCTGTTGTGTGGGGCTTGTTACAGCGCATTCTGTCTGTCGTGCAGGGCTTGTTACAGCGCATTCTGTCTGTCATGCAGGGCTCGTTACAGTGCATTCTGTGTGTCGTGCAGGGCTTGTTACAGCACATTCTGTCTGTCATGCAGGGCTTGTTACAGTGCATTCTGTCTGTCGTGCAGGGCTTGTTACAGCACATTCTGTCTGTCGTGCAGGGCTTGTTACAGTGCATTCTGTCTGTCGTGCAGGGCTTGTTACAGTGCATTCTGTCTGTCGTGCAGGGCTTGTTACAGCGCATTCTGTCCGTCGTGCGGGACTTGTTACAGCGCATTCTGTCTGTTGTGCAGGCCTTGTTACAGCGCATTCTGTCTGTCGTGCAGGGCTTGTTACAGCGCATTCTGTCTGTCGTGCAGGGATTGTTACAGCGCATTCTGTCTGTCGTGCAGGGCTTGTTACAGCGCATTCTGTCCATCATGCGGGACTTGTTACAGCACATTCTGTCTGTCGTGCAGGGCTTGTTACAGCGCATTCTGTCCGTCATGCGGGGCTTGTTACAGCGCATTCTGTCCGTCGTGCGGGACTTGTTACAGCACATTCTGACTGTCGTGCGGGGCTTGTTACAGCGCATTCTGTCCGTCGTGCGGGGCTTGTTACAGTGCATTCTGTCCATCATGCAGGACTTGTTACAGCGCATTCTGTCTGTCGTGCGGGACTTGTTACAGCGCATTCTGTCTGTCGTGCAGGCCTTGTTACAGTGCATTCTGTCTGTCGTGCGGGACTTGTTACAGCGCATTCTGTCTGTCGTGCAGGCCTTGTTACAGTGCATTCTGTCTGTTGTGCAGGGCTTGTTACAGCGCATTCTGTCTGTCGTGCAGGGCTTGTTACAGCGCATTCTGTCTGTTGTGCAGGCCTTGTTACAGTGCATTCTGTCTGTTGTGCAGGGCTTGTTACAGTGCATTCTGTCCATCATGCAGGACTTGTTACAGAGCATTCTGTCCGTCGTGCGGGGCTTGTTACAGCGCATTCTGTCCGTCGTGCAGGGCTTGTTACAGTGCATTCTGTCCATCATGCAGGACTTGTTACAGAGCATTCTGTCCGTCGTGCGGGGCTTGTTACAGCGCATTCTGTCCGTCGTGCGGGGCTTGTTACAGCGCATTCTGTCCGTCGTGCGGGGCTTGTTACAGTGCATTCTGTCCGTCGTGCGGGGCTTGTTACAGAGCATTCTGTCCGTCGTGCGGGGCTTGTTACAGCACATTCTGTCCGTTGTGCGGGGCTTGTTACAGTGCATTCTGTCCATCATGCAGGGCTTGTTACAGCGCATTCTGTCCGTTGTGCGGGGCTTGTTACAGTGCATTCTGTCCATCGTGCAGGGCTTGTTACAGCGCATTCTGTCCGTGGTGCGGGGCTTGTTACAGCACATTCTGTCCGTCGTGCGGGGTTTGTTACAGCGCATTCTGTCCGTGGTCCGGGACTTGTTACAGCGCATTCTGTCCCTCGTCCGGGGCTTGTTCAGACTGGGTTCTTCGCTAAATGTCAAACTGTCACAGTTGACCAAGAGGGTCTAATCCCAAAGCACAGAAATTGCGTGTAATTTCAATGCTTTGCTTTGCCCAGCACTTCAGTGATTCCATTTTGCCGAAAATTCGTTTTATTCACTATTTAACCAATGGTCACTGTATTTTAGCAAAATTGGAGACGCTCAAAACAGTTATTGGTCGTTTCCCCGATAACCGCCAAATTGGCATCAGAAAATTCCACCGAACTAGAAAACAAATAGTCTACTATTCTCCTAATAGAAGCTTAAATCAATAAAAATGTATCCAAATAATGAAGGTCCTTTAAAAAATAATAAAAACGTCTGTGTAAAAAAAACAATGGTCTATTAAGAAAAATGAAAATATAAACCAAAAATGTCTTGTTCAAAAAGTACAAAAATATCCTGTTTATAAATCCCCAGCACGGACTCGCCCCCATCCGACCTCACATTATCCCTTACCCCTGATAATGTCCATGGATTTGCCCATTCCCCCCATATATGTCCCACTACCCCCCCTCCACCCCATATGCTTTGGCAATGCTAAAATGTATTTGGTCCGGCTAATAAAGCTTATTTTGATTTGATTTGATCTTTTAAATAATAGGGTTTTTGCAAAAAATTTAAATAAATGGTCTTTTAAAAAAAAATCCATTTATTACATTGAAACATATGGGATTCGCCTGTTTAAGCCTGTCGAATGAAACTGAAAATAGGAGCATTTTGGTGCAGTTTGGCTTTTTGTGAATAGACGGATTTATTCATTTATAAGAATGGCTTGTTTTGACAAAACCCATTTCATTGGAAATGCAACATGCAGTTCCACAATAAAAAAAGAAATTCTGCTCTTTATGTGTGAGCTCCACTCGGAGGCGCGGTGCAGGGCAAGGGATGGGCAACTACATCTCCCAAAATGCTGCAGAACTGCATGCCCCATGATGTTTCCATGAAGCCCTGAGATACGTGAGCATCAGGAGAAAACCTGTATATTTGTAGAACCTGGTTTTCCAAGTTCACAGATAAAGGAGGGGAGAAAGACAGATCTTGGCTCACAATTGGCTGCATTTTGTAAATATTATTTTGGGTTTTAATAAGAATTTCCCTTAAATATCCTGAGTCTCGTTAAGGAATAGGTACCTGTAAAAATTATCAGATTTCAATTGTCAAAAGATTCCTCTACAATGACTCAACCCCTTCACTACCAAGAGATTTTTGTTGAAAAACTGTTATCACATAACATCTACTTGAAACATAGGATGTGAAGTTAACAATTAAATATAGGGTAAAATAGACGTTTTGCACAGAAATTGTTATTCTGAGATACCGTAATTAAAAAAAAGATGTAAATAATGTTAATTTGCTCATCTTTAGTTTTTCATGAATTGGTTTATCCTTTACAGAAATATTGTTGGAATGAAAGATTCTAAACTCTAGATAGTGTCCCTTATCTAGCACAATGTCACACGGGGTCTGCATTATCAGCATACAGGCAGAAAAGGTCTTTGTGTCAGTGAATGTGCTGCAGACAGATAATAAAATGGTGATCTCCTGCTGATGGGGGTTTGTAGTGATCAGAATGAGATTATTAGCAATGTAATATCTGTATGTGCTGCATAATGCCTGTGTGTGGCAATTACAGTAACACCTTGTATCTGTACGTGCTGCATAATGCCTGTGTATGGCAATTACAGTAACACCTTGTATCTGTACGTGCCGCATAATGCCTGTGTATGGCAATTACAGCAACACCTTGTATCTGTATGTGCTGCATAATGCCTGTGTATGGCAATTACAGCAACACCTTGTATCTGTATGTGCTGCATAATGCCTGTGTATGGCAATTACAGTGACACCTTGTATCTGTACTGTATAAGGATTTACACTCATTATAACCCCCTGAATCTTATCCCTGTAAAGCAGCGACTGACCCCGTAGCTCTCTCAGTATTCTGACAAATCCCTGGCTGATGGAATGCTGCAGTAATCTATTTGAATTTTTGTTACAGTGAGGTTTAGGGCTGCTATTTGCAGTGGATTTTATGTCTCTTCAGGGTGCTTGGAGAGTCATAAAACAAAGGATTGTGTTTCTCCACAGGAGAAACTAATTCTGCTTTAAAAAGGTGGGGAAATGGTCTTTTGATCTGCTAACGAGGGCTTCTCAATGCATTACATTGCAAAATCAAAATAACTTTTGGGTGTAAAGGGGTTAAACAGACATTTTGAAAACAAATAGATTTTTTTTCTCTGGCCGTGACAAATAACTTTATTGCGCAGAACGCAATCCTGTGGATTCTGAGTTCAGGCTGCAGAATGAAGCACAGGAACGTCATGTCTGAGGTGTCCTGGTCACACAGCGCACCTTCATGTAATGCTCACACAAATTCTTTTTACGTCGCTCTCCGTGTGTCAAAGGTGTTTCATTTAATTCATGTTTGTTAAACCATTGTACGACGCTGTGGAATATGTTGTTGACTTATAACTAACGCAGAGCCTGTATTCCCTCTGCAGATATGGCACAAGGCGTGCTTTCACTGCGAGACCTGCAAGATGATCCTCACTGTCAACAACTTTGTGAGTTTCCAGAAGAGGCCGTACTGCCAGGCGTAAGTATTCACCCCCCCCCCCCCCCCCCGGCCACTGTGTCACTCTCTGGGGCTAAACTCCAGGGAGCAGGATTTCTTAACTATAAGGCTTTTACGCATAGGAGCATCCTCTTTCTGGTGACGGGGCGCCCCATTATGGGCTTTCATTATCAATCTTAGCTCGGGGGACGATGACAAATCTCACAAAAATACTCCAGATAATGCGGAAACTAGACCCGGCAGCTCAAAGCCAAAAAAATTTTTTTCCTTTCATCAATCCGGTTATTTTATTTCCTGATTGTGTTTTTCAGCTTCATAAAATAATATCCTCATGGGATCTGAGAGTCGTTTTCATAAAAAAAAAACATAAGATACATATCATTGTGTGTAAATATGTATCATCTATGGGCTCAGTGTTTTTTGTATTTTTATTTTTCCTATTGGACGTTTAGTCAGACATTTTGGCTACTTGCTCCTGATAATTAATTTATTTTTAAATATCAGTTAATTCAGTTGAATTTTGGTAAAAAAAATAAAAAAAAATCTTTCTTAGAATGTTTGAAAAGCATGGTCTAAATACATGCGCACAGATGCTTTTTCACTGTAAAGGGGTATTCTCTCGTTCCCAGCGCTTCCCTGCACTTCGGGGAATCAAAGTTCCCGACCCTGCGGTGAATTCAGCATTCACTGCAGGGTCCCCAGAAATCCACAACACTCCTGCCGAACACCCGTCGAAAACCTGCCGGAATCGCAGGAAAAACCACGCCGAACACACCGGTATAAGCTAATGAGCCGCCGATCACAACGCAGACCAGCCGCCGAAAAAAACCGACAAGCTGGCGAAAATTTTGCTTGAAAGTGTCAAAATATAAACGCTGTGTGCAAAAAAAACTACAGAACGAAAATGCCTCAAATCTACACATAAAATCCAATGAATGATAATAAAAAGGACTGTTACAGAAAAAAGAAAAAATGCTTTTTAAAAAAAAATCTGAAAAAATATGTTGCTGAAAAATTCCCGAAAAATGCCTAGAAGATCCTAAAAAGTCAATACATAAAGAGACTTTTTCTGCAGAATAAAATATTAAACGGTTTATTAGATATTGGATTAAAACGGGATTATTTTTATTATTGAAGCCTATGGGATTCGCCTGAATAAACCTGTCGAATGAAACCCCCGAATGGCAGGGCATTTCACTGACATTTCTCTGCTGTTCGGTGTCTGTGAATAGATTGCTTCTCTATGGGGGATTTCATGGCTGTCGAACAGGCACCGTATTTTGCAGGCAATTTAACAAAATTTGGTGAACTGCCTGCTCTCTGAATAGACGAATGGCCACGAAATGTCACCATACGGGGGAATTCCCTGTTTGGTGACATTTCGAGGCCAGATTGGCAGGTTTTCGGTGGGTTTTTGGCAGGTGGCCGGATACAATATTTAAAAGTCGAGACTTACAGGGTTATTCCAAGAGATCTGAATTGCTGGCGAAAGGTAACAGAACAGTGAAATTCAGCGTTCGGTTACCTTTCTTGGCCATTCGGCTATTCAGAGAGCAGGCAGTTCGCCAAATCCTGGTGAATTGCCTGCACATACGGTGCCTGTTCGGTGCCTGTTCGAGGGCAGTGAAATCCCCATAGAGAAGCAATGCTTCGTCTATTCAGAGAACACAAAGCAGCAGTGACAGGTTCCTGAAATGCCCTGCCATTCGGTGGTTTAATTCGGCAGGTTTATTCAGGAGAATCCCATAGGCTTCAATGTTTAAAATATTCCTGTTTTTATCCAATATCTAATAAACCGTTCATTATAATATTCTACAGAAAAAAGTCTCTTAATTAATAGATTTTTTTTAGGATCTTTTAGGCATTTTTCGGGATTTTTTAGTGAATAATTTTTTCTGTTTTTTTATTTTAAAATCATTTTTTCTTTTTTCTGTAACAGCCCTTTTTATTATCATTCATTGGATTTTATATGTAAATTTCAGACATTTTCGTTCAGTAGTTTCTTTGCAAACAGCGTTTCACTTTTCAAACATTCTAGCATACTGTTTTTTTCTTTCACTCCATTTGTCTGCGGTGTTGGATTTTTCCGGCGGCTGCTCTGCGTTGTGATTGGCTCCTGCTCAGGTTTCTCCGGCGTGTTCGGCGGGGTTAATCCAGATGTTTTGCGGGTTTCGGTGTGCGTTCGCCGTGTTTTGATGTGAGTGTTCATCGGGTTTGCGGTGACTTTTCCATGCACTATGACGGCCCTGTGGTGCTTGCTGAATACACCGCAGGGTCGCCGAAATGGGATTGCCAAATCGCACCGAATTGAAGAGAACGAAAAGTCACCGAACACGCGGTGACTTTTTGATTCTCTTTGAATAACCCTGTTAGAGAATAACTCTCTTTTATTTATATATATATATACATATATATATATATATATGTATAAAATGTGCATCATCAGAATTCTAGTTACATTTTATTGTTTGGTTTTCACCGTGTTCTTGTTTATATATAAATGTAAAGTCTTACACCTTGAAGCATTAGGTGTGAAGGTAATAGCGCTTTGTAACATTATACGCCGCTGCCGTTCAGATTGTGACATTTTGTATCGTGTGTCCAGATCCTCAGCACCTGCCAACTATAAACGAACCAAATATAAATCCGTCCCTGGAAGCGGAAAGAGATATAAAAATAAATACGTTGCCCCTTTTACTAAAACAAAATGCATTTATTTGTAACTATTTACGTTTTTTATGAAGAAGTTTGTACCTAATTATATAAAAGTATCGCGTCTGTTCTGGTTGGGTCAGGGGTTGGGTTTACGTTAATGGAACATGTATGGAAGATACGGATTGACTTGCGTCAGTGCAATAGTCACTCAGGGTTATTCAGAGAGAGGTGAAAATCAGGAGAATTGGCAGGAGAATGAACATTCTAGACCAAATAGCCGATTTGGAAAGTGAGATAAATGGGAGAATTTTTCTGGTTTGGCTATTTTGACCTAGAATTTTCACTTCTCCAGTCATTTTCCTGGTTTTCACCTCTCTCTGAATAACCCTGACTGTAGCAGGCTTTTCTGCATGGGGGGAATGTGTGGGAATGCAGTTCCTCCACTATTTTTGCAGAGGGAGCGGAGTTCCCACACACTATAAATCTTGTGTTCAGTCGCGCCTTTCCCTGTTGAGTCACAATGAATATAGGAAAATAAATATCATATTTTTCTAAATTCCATTTATATATAAATATATCAGGTTTGTTTGTTTGTGTTTGTACTAAGTGCAAGTCCATTGCCAGACATACTCTGGCACCATAGGAGGAGCCGCCATCTTTAAATCTTTTGTAAGAATCTCCACCTATTCAACCAAAATGCACGAGCCATTACATGATTGGTTACAAAGATGCAGGACCAGCATAATCCTTTGTAGGGTCAAATCATGGCTCTAGAGCCCCTCAGCCTACCTCATTCTCTGGTGATCTGGTCCAGTGGCCTCTGGGAGGTGGGGGAGTGAATTCCCAGGTGTACAATTCCTTGTGAGCTTCTATTGGAAGATCTTGCAGAATTTGGGAAAAGTGATTTGGAGTAAAATAAAAGGTGGAATTATGGGATGTCTGTGGGCAGTAGGTCATGAAGGCCTTAACGTTGGTGTTAATTCAGGCTGAGCTGAAAGCCCTCACTAGTGTGTTTTTATAATGTCATTTGGAAGCCCTGGAGGCTTGGGAAGATCCATGGGAGGCAAGGGAAGGGAGTCTTAGAAGTATTGGTTGTCTCCGGAGAAGCTGTGTAGGTGAGGGTCAGCGGACATACCTGATTGGTCACTCAGTTGAGTATCCACCAACTCTGGCAAAGTAGAATCCAGCAGCTCTTAGGCTAAACGAGAGGACACCGGAGCGGCCGGGAGCATGATCCCATGGTAATGGAGTGTGGAAGGAAATGTCAACAGAAAATGATTCGAAGTATAATTTATTGCTCTTTTTCTTGGCTTTTCAGACATAATCCAAAAAACAACACTTTCACCAGCGTCTACGAGACTCCTGTAAATATCAATGCAAAGAAACAGACGCAGGCGGTCAGCGAGGTGAGTTCCTCTTCCTGTGCAGTGTATTGATACGACCACACTACATGTTCGTCCGTTTAAAGATGGCTTTTCTTGGCTTCTCAAAAATCTTCTAAATAAATATATGACTATACATCGTCTGGCCAAAGATAAAGTCACACGCTGTAACATGTGGTTGTGTCACCTTTTGCTGTGATCGCGTCACGTATTCGCCGCGGCATCGTGTGGATAAGCTCATGCAATGTCACAGCATTTATTCCCGTCTAGAGTGGCATTAATTTGTGGCAAGATCTTGTGTTGATGATGGGAGAGTCGCGGCGCTGCGTAAAGTCTTCTCCAGCACATTATCCCAAAGATTAACCTCAATGGGGTTAAGGTCTGGACTGTGCGGTGACCAATCCATGTGTGACAATGATGTCTCGTGCTCCCTCAACCACTCTTGCACAATTTGAGCCCGATGAATCCTGGCATTGCCATCTTGGAATATGCCCGCTGTGCCATCAGGGGAGAAAAAACCCATTGATGGGAAAACCTGCTCATTCAGTATATTCAGAGAGTCACATGACCTCATTTTATGCTGAAACCGATTAATCACTGCAGTAATTGTCCAATGGAAGGCGAGCACCTATTGGCTGAGTTACATGCAGTGTATGTATAGGTAAATACACTATATTGCCAAAAGTATTCGCTCACCTGCCTTGACTCGGATATGAGTTTAAGTGAGATCCCATTCCTAATCCATAGGGTTCAATATGACGTCGCTCCACCCTTTGCAGCTATAACAGCTTCAACTCTTCTGGGAAGGCTGTCCACAAGGTTTAGGAGGGGGTTTATGGGAATTTCTGACCATTCTTCCAGAAGTGCATTTGTGAGGTCACACACTGATGTTGGACGAGAAGGCCTGGCTCTCAGTCTCTGCTCTAATTCATCCCAAAGGTGTTCTATCGGGTTGAGGTCAGGACTCTGTGCAGGCCAGTCAAGTTCATCCACACCAGACTCTGTCATCCATGTCTTTATGGACCTTGCTTTGTGCACTGGTGCACAGTCATGTTGGAAGAGGAAGGGGCCAGCTCCAAACTGTTCCCACAAAGTTGGGAGCATGGAATCGTCCAAAATGTCTTGGAATGCTGAAGCATTCAGAGTTCCTTTCACTGGAACTAAGGGGCCAAGCCCAGCTCCTGAAAAACAACCCCACACCATAATCCCCCCTCCACCAAACTTTACACTTGGCACAATGCAGTCAGACAAGTACCGTTCTCCTGGAAACCGCCAAAACCAGACTCGTCCATCAGATTGCCAAATGGAGAAGCTCAATTCGTCACTCCAGAGAACGCGTCTCCACTGCTCTAGAGTCCAGTGTTGGCGTGCTTTACACCACTGCATCCAACGCTTTGCATTGCACTTGGTGATGTATGGCTTGGATGCAGCTGCTCGGCCATGGAAACCCATTCCATGAAGCTCTCTGCGCACTGTTCTTGAGCTAATCTGAAGGCCACTTGAAGTTTGGAGGTCTGTAGCGATTGACTCTGCAGAAAGTTGGTGACCTCTTCGCACTATGCGCCTCAGCATCCGCTGACCCCGCTCCATCAGCTTACGTGGCTACCACTTCGTGGCTGAGTTGCTGTCGTTCCCAAACAATTCCACGTTATTATAATACAGCTGACAGGTGACTGTTGAATATTTAGGAGCGAGGAAATTTCACGGCTGGATTTGTTGCACAGGTGGCATCCTATCACAGCTCCACGCTGGAATTCACTGAGCTCCTGAGAGCGACCCATTCTTTCACAAATGTTTGTAAAAACAGTCTGCATGCCCAGGTGCTTGATTTTATATACCTGTGGCCATGGAAGTGATTGGAACACCTGATTCTGATTATTTGGATGGGTGAGCGAATACTTTTGGCAATATAGTGTATGTATTTCCCTGTCTGGTGACTAGATGCCTGAGCATGATGAGAGCAGCCCTACAGGTCTGCTGCTTTCCAGTCCAGTCCTTCAGACAGCTGCCGTGCCGACCTTGATTCGTGGCGATGAGGCCAGACACAATAAAATGCCTTTATTAAAGCAGTGGCCGGCCCCTGCCCCCACGAGGGTGAGAACACGTGTGATCCTGAATGTTCTCCAGTGTTCCCGGACATTAGCGATCAGGCTATTTGTGACTCGTCCCGTGTTATTTGGAGGTTTTAGTGATCCAGATGATCTCCCTCTGCGGCCGAGGCGCCTGTTCCTTTCCATCACCTGTCAGGCTGCGCGCATGCCGAGTGTTACCCAACACCTCCGCTATGCGTATTGCTAGCACCCCGGCCTGTAAACGCGCAGCTGCTTCGCACAATAAGAAAAGGGCTTATTCACTAAATTGTGACTTGAGGTTAAAGTCACAACAAAATAAGCACAAAGGAGTTTCAGGTGTGAGACTCCATAAACTGGAGAATTTTCAAATTTTTAACAAATATCAAATTTTCTTTAAATATTATCGATCGTATTAAAACAAGTATTTTCCTAATTTACGTTCATTATTTATTTTCTACCTTTAGCGAGTTATTCCCATTTAAATATGAAGTCCACGGACTTCTCCCTGCTGACCTCAACGAAAGCGTAGAAATATAGCACTATAGAAAGAATAGCAACCAATAAAATATCAATTACTTGTTACACAGCAAATAATAATAAAAATAAAACATATATATATGGTCACCGTCTCCCCGTCAGTCTCCTTCCACAGATTATATGCTTTACACCTTCATAGGGTATTAAAAGAATGATGTAAACAAAAAAGTAACCATAAAATGTAAACAATAATCCATAAAATCTGTCAACAAAATAACAAACTGGAGAATTTTAACTTTTTTTAACAAAAAAATTAAGCAAATATCACACTTTTCTTTGAATATTGTCGTTCGTGTTAAAATAAACATTTTCTTAATTTACGTCCATTATTTATTTTCTACCTTTAGCGAGTTATTCCTGTTAAATGTGAAGTACATTGACTTCTCCCTCTTGACCTCAACGATGCAGAAATATAGCACTATAGGAAGAAAAGCGCCCGATAAAACCACAAATAGCAATTACTTACTGGATTCACAGAAAATAATAAGAAAAATAACATATATAGGGTCACCGTCTCGCGTCAGTCTCCTTCCACAGATTATACGCTTTACACCTCCATAAAGTATAAAATAAACTATGTAAACAAAAAAGTAACCATAAAATGGAAACAAAAATCAAAAAGATCTGTCAACAATATAATAAAGTGGAGAAATTTAACTTTTTATATTTGTTTTTAGCGAATATCACACTTTTCTTTGAATATTATCGTTCTTGTTAAAACAAGCATTTTCTTAATTTACGTCCAATAGTTATTTTCTAGCTTTCACGAGTTATTCCTCTTTAAATGTGAAGTAGGGATGTGCGTTTCGGGTTTTGGAAATTCAGAATTTTCACGAAATTTCCCGATTCGTGCATTCGGATTCTGACGAATTTCCGAAAATTTTCAGATCCGAAAACGCCAGATCCGAACAAATTTTCGTGCAGAAACGAAAACTTTTCGGAATTATCGAATGGACTAGAAATGTGTAAAATCGAAATTCATTATCGTTCCATTCCTGATTTCGGTTCCATTTCAGTAATTTCGGACATAGTATTTATATCGCTGATTCTGTAATTAAATTTTGCATCATTCCCATCTCAATGTATCCTTCCTGGAAAACCAGAGAAATCTCAATGTATCCTTCCTGGAAAACCAGAGAAATCTCAATGTATCCTTCTTGTAAAACATGAGAAATCTCAATGTATCCTTCTTGTAAAACCAGAGAAATCTCAATGTATCCTTCCTGGAAAACCAGAGAAATCTCAATGTATCCTTCTTGTAAAACATGAGAAATCTCAATGTATCCTTCTTGTAAAACATGGGAAATCTCAATGTATCCTTCCTGGAAAACCAGAGAAATCTCAATGTATCCTTCCTGGAAAACCAGAGAAATCTCAATGTATCCTTCTTGTAAAACATGAGAAATCTCAATGTATCCTTCTTGTAAAACATGGGAAATCTCAATGTATCCTTCCTGGGGAACCAGAGAAATCTCAATGTATCCTTCTTGTAAAACATGAGAAATCTCAATGTATCCTTCTTGTAAAACATGGGAAATCTCAATGTATCCTTCCTGGGGAACCAGAGAAATCTCAATGTATCCTTCCTGGAAAACCAGAGAAATCTCAATGTATCCTTCTTGTAAAACATGAGAAATCTCAATGTATCCTTCTTGTAAAACATGGGAAATCTCAATGTATCCTTCCTGGGGAACCAGAGAAATCTCAATGTATCCTTCTTGTAAAACATGAGAAATCTCAATGTATCTTTCTTGTAAAACATGAGATCTCAATGGCAGAATTATTGTATCGTATAATTATCGTATCCGAAAAACCATTAGTTTACGTCAAAACGAATAGACACTTTGAAACGAGGAGAACAGACGTTCCGAAAAACACGAAAATTTCCGAAATCACGAAAAAAAAAGTCGATACCAAAAAAACGAAACGAACCGAACCGAAACGAAAATCGTCCGCAACGAGTCGAAACGAAAAAAAAATCGGTGCACAAGCCTAATGTGAAGTACATCGACTTCTCCCTCCTGATCTCAACGCATGCAAATAAATCGCATAGTAGTGCGCAGAAGATAGTGGCGTTGCGGCAGGGGTTACCTAGCAGCCAGCGCATGCGTTTAGGGCAGAAGAGGAAAGTTACAGTTACAAGTTTTTATAACGCGACTGTAACAATTCAATGTTTTTGAACACAGGACATACTTGAAAACGAGAGAAATCTCAATGTATCCTTCCTGGTAAAATATCTTATAAAATAAATAAATAAATAAACAGGAAGTCTGCGGACTTCCTGTGTAAAATAGGAATACATAGCTAAAGGAATGGACTAAATAATGGATGTAAACCAGGAAAATGCTTCTTTAAACAGGCTTAAGAAAAATTTATAAAACAAAACAAAAACAAACTAGAATTAAAATCGTCTGAATTTTTTTTTTTATTAAATTAAAATTTAACTGATCTGATTGTGCTGCCCTGGATTGTCAGCCTCAGGATTTTTTTCTTGCAAAAAAAAAAAAAATCCATATGCTAATGTTATTATTACACAATATTAACTATAATATATATATATTTATTTTTTTTCTTCAAAGATTCAAAGTCCACTTTTTTTTTCACCCTAGTTGTCAGAACGTGTGTGATCAGGATATATTCTAAAAACATTATTTCATATTAAAATCCAATATAATATTTGCAGGAATTGTTTTTCTATTTAGTGATTGATCTCCATTTCCCCATGTTTACACCCTTTATTTTCAAAACAATCAGGGTTATTCAGAGAAAGGTGAAACTCTGAAGAACTATTGGAGAAGAGAAAATTCTATGTCAAAATAGCTGATTTGGAAAGTGAGATACATGGGAGAATTTTTCTGGTTTGGCTATTTTGACCTAGAATTGTCACTTCTCCAAAAGTTCTCCATAGTTTCACCTTTCCTGTTATGAATGTTAATATTGGAATTATTGTTATTATTGTTAAGCACCTTTTTAATGACGTGTATTACCACTATTTATGTAGAATATTTGTAAAATTCATTAATATTCTTGTTCAGTGATGGCAAACTTTGCAACACCAGATATTTTGGGAACTACATGTTCCATAAGGCTGGCAGAGGATCCTGGCTGGAACATGTAGTTCAGAAAGATCTGAGCCGCGTTCAAAACCTCAGCCGCTGCAAGTGCTAAGTTAGCAACTTGCCATTGAACGCCGTTCAACCGCTCAGCGCTCAGCAGTGCTAACCTAGCACTTGCAGCGACCCGAGGAGATGCTGAGTGTGACATATTAAAGATGGCCGCCGCCATGAAGCAAGTAACAATGCCGTACAGCAAGATGGCCGCCGCCTCGAAGCAAGTAATAATTCCGTACAGCAATGTTAATTTTGAGGTTTTTGTTCACCAAAGCACAAAATATTTATTTATTATTTCCCCCTGCACATAGACATATATTACAGTTCAATTTATATATTGTTTCAGAAGTAAACATAACGTTTATTCATTAAAAACTATCATTTGTGGTGTGTGCGTACAAAACGGAATTGTACTGACTGCTTCTCTTTATTATATTTTGTCCGAGTGATACGAAAAACAATCTGAATTTTTCATTAAGAAATCGTCGTCCATTTTGGATTCAAAATTCGCATCCAAAGCGTTCAATGACCCTGCTGCAGCAAACTGAATTGCTGCGCTGCAGCAATTCAGCAGCTGCTGAGGTATTGAACGGGCCTCTGGAGTGCCATGCCAGGGTTCACCATTCTAGATGGATCTAAAATTCCTAGAACTATACACACAGCAACATCTTAGTAGATGTCATTCATTCTTCTGGTGGGGTCTGTTTACTAAACAGTTGATTTGATAACATAATACATTGAAGAATTAGGTCATAATGGGTAAAGTCAAAGTTGTGCGTTTACTTGATTTTAAAGGACCACTAACACCACAAAGATGAAATGTCCTTATTGTGTTTATTTATGTTGCTGATATCTTACATGTGTTTGTTTTTCTCTTGTATGTTTAGTTAAGAAAATATTTTCCTCTATATGTGTCACTGGATGCATCCATTGTGTGATATTTTCCTCTATGTGTCACTGGATGCATCCATTGTGTGATATTTTCCTCTATATGTGTCACTGGATGCATCCATTGTGTGATATTTTCCTCTATGTGTCACTGGATGCATCCATTGTGTGATATTTTCCTCTATGTGTCACTGGATGCATCCATTGTGTGATATTTTCCTCTATGTGTCACTGGATGCATCCATTGTGTGATATTTTCCTCTATATGCGTCACTGGGCGCATCCATTGTGTGATATTTTCCTCTATATGTGTCACTGGGTGCATCCATTGTGTGATATTTTCCTCTATATGTGTCACTGGGTGTATCCATTGTGTGATATTTTCCTCTATATGTGTCACTGGGCGCATCCATTGTGTGATATTTTCCTCTATATGTGTCACTGGATGCATCCATTGTGTGATATTTTCCTCTATGTGTCACTGGGTGCATCCATTGTGTGATATTTTCCTCTATGTGTCACTGGGTGCATCCATTGTGTGATATTTTCCTCTATATGTGTCACTGGGCGCATCCATTGTGTGATATTTTCCTCTATATGTGTCACTGGGTGCATCCATTGTGTGATATTTTCCTCTATATGTGTCACTGGGCGCATCCATTGTGTGATATTTTCCTCTATATGTGTCACTGGATGCATCCATTGTGCGATATTTTCCTCTATATGTGTCATTAGATGCATCCATTGTGTGATATTTTCCTCTATATGTGTCACTGGGTGCATCCATTGTGTGATATTTTCCTCTATATGTGTCACTGGGTGCATCCATTATGTGATATTTTCCTCTATATGTGTCACTGGGTGCATCCATTGTGTGATATTTTCCTCTATATGTGTCACTGGGTGCATCCATTGTGTGATATTCTCCTCTATATGTGTCACTGGGTGCATTCATTGTGTGATATTTTCCTCTGTCAGGGTAATTCAAAGAGATTCGAAACGTCACCGCGCGTTCGGTGACTTTTCGTTCTCTTCAATTCGGTTCCTTTTGCCGATCCCATTTCGGTGACCCTGCGGTGTATTCAGCAAGCACCACAGGGTCCCCGAATTGCAGGTAAAAGCTGCCGAAAACCTGATGAAAACTACCCGCAAAACCCGGCGAATGCACGACGAAAACCCGCAAAAAACATCTGGATTAACCCGCCGAAAACCACAGAAAAACCTGAGCAGGAGCCGATCGCAGCCTCTGGAAAAAGCCGACACCGCAGACGAGGCAGTGAATAAATTAGGAAAACAGTTTGTATGAATGTTTGAAAAGTGAAACGCTGTTTGCAAAGAAACTACTGAGCGAAAATGTCTGAAATTTACATATAAAATCCAATGAATGATAATAAAAAGGGCTGTTACAGAAAACATAAGTAAACTTAAAAAAAAAATCGGACTTTTAAAAAAAAAAATCCTGAAAAATGCTTAAAATATCCTAAAAAATCTATAAATAAAGAGACTCTTTACTGCAGAATTTTATAATAAACAGTTTATTAGATATTGAATTAAAATGGGAATATTTTTAAAATTGAAGTCTATGGGATTCTCCTGAATAAACCTGCCGAATTAAACCACCGAATGGCAGGGCATTAGGGGAACCTTTCATGGGGATTTCACTTCCCTCGAACAGGCACCGAACAGGCACCGTATGTGCAGGCAATTCGCCAGGATTTGGCGAATTGCCTGCTCTCTGGATAGCCGAATGGCCAGGAAAGGTAACCGAACGCTGATTTTCAGCGTTCGGTTACCTTTCTGAAGCAATTCGGATCTCTTTGAATAACCCTGTATGTGTCACTGGGTGCATCCATTGTGTGACATTTTCCTCTGTATATGTCTCTGGGTGTATGCATTGTGTGATATTTTCCTCTATATGTGTCACTGGGTGCATCCATTGTGTGATATTTTCCTCTATATGTGTCACTGGGTGCGTCCATTGTGTGATATTTTCCTCTATATGTGTCACTGGGTGCATCCATGGTGTGATATTTTCCTCTATATGTGTCACTGGGTGCATCCATAGTGTGATATTTTCCTCTATATGTGTCACTGGGCGCATCCATTGTGTGATATTTTCCTCTATATGTGTCACTGGGTGCATCCATGATGTGATATTTTCCTCTATATGTGTCACTGGGTGCATCCATTGTGTGATATTTTCCTCTATATTTGTCACTGGGTGCATCCATTGTGTGATATTTTCCTCTATATGTGTCACTGGGTGCCTCCATTGTGTGATATTTTCCTCTATATGTGTCACTGGGTGCATCCATTGTGTGATATTTTCCTCTATATGTGTCACTGGGTGCATCCATGTGTGATATTTGCATTCCACAAGTAGTTACAGTTTGTGTTAGTGGTACTGTCCCTTTAAGTCTACAGAATCTTTTAAAATTAAATAAGTCAGATCTCAGGTTGAGTATTGATACTTTGATAGGTCCTTTTGTAACTAGTATGTTTTTCAGCTGATTTATAGTTTCTTTGAGAGTGAAGCTCCATTCGTAGCAGAGATCTCAGCCAACCAGCTGTTCCCTAAACGTCCGTAGTCACCCAGTCTATTGGGGGGCTTCACAGAGCCTGGATGAATGCTAATCCTTTGACCGAGGGGCGACATTACATCAGGCAGATTAGGGACTGATACTTTAGCCTCCACTTTGAGGATCATATGTTTGTTTGTGGTGGGAGTGCAGTAAGCAGATCCACTGTTTATATTAAGACTGTAGCGCTGTTATCACGGGATGCCAGTGCCTTGTACGTTATTACACACCTCCCGCCTATACCAAACACCCTCAGCAGTATCATAGCCCCATGGGATGTGCGAAACGCAGTGGTGATACCAGAGTATGTAATTTGAGGCTCTAAGGTGATACGGGGAAGTCTGAAAAACATGAGAAAATGTTAGTGACCCCAGGTGATGTCCTCAGAGACAATGGCACAAGTCCAGCCCTTTGATGGCTGACCCTACGTGTCTTGCAGATCAAGTATCGAGAGGAGGGCGAGCGTTTCAAATCCGTCTTCAACTGGGAAATGAAGCCCAGAGAGGTCGACGTCGGTGGCAAAGTGGAAAAGATGATCAGCCAGGTATTTATTCCACGTTCTACCATGAGCGATTGCAGTGTCAGATCGTTCAGTTTCTTGAACGTGAGATGAAATATGGGAGATGGGCAATATCATGGTGAAACGCGTTGACTCTGTCTTTTTAGGGGTTTGTGATACATTTATGAATAGATATTTACAAATGTATGTACAAATATAGGAATGTAGCTCTATGGTTCCTCTTTAAGTCACTCCACAATTTGATTAACTCTGAGAAAGTCAGTCTGTCTAAACACCACACTACCAACCAACGCATTTCACTGTCTATAGAGATTGAAAGAATATCCTAAATAGATGTCATGTACAAAATAGTGTCAAGGCACCAGTTTACACAAAATAAGATAGGTTTACTGTTTTATAGTCATTTTTATCCTTTTCGGTATACAATGATACTTTAATAGTGCCATAATTTCTACAAACTGTCATATTTTACTGCGTATATTAAATTTTCTCCTTAATAAAGTGTTTTGTCATGTTATTGCATAAAAACTCACGGAATGGAAGATAGCATACATTTTTATATTTCCTTTTAAAGTAACTTACATTTTTCCTAAAAACAAGTGTTTTACTGTAATTACTTACCATCCTACATATACAGCATATTCCCATTTAATAGTGTCTTACCATGTTCCTAACGACTGACACATTTCGCTAAAGATGTGGTATTAAATACATACACCGGTATGATGAATAGTGGCATCACTGTGTTTCACCATATAGAAGATAAACTACACACGTGTAATACACACCTTTTTATATTTGAGTTTCACACATGCCGACGCATTTCACTGTCTATAGGGTGTTACACTTACATGAGCAGTTTGTCTTTAATGGTGCTTTGCCATTTTTCTACAGATCCCCATGTTTCCTAAAGTACAAAGGTATTATACATATATGTAATTTACCCTTTTAAAAGTACTCTACCATTTTCCTACATCTACTGCTGCATTTCGCTTTTGTAAGTTATTACACGTGCACATGGTAGTCCCTCTTTGAGAGGGCTATGCCATTTTCCTGCTGAACCAATACACTTCACTCTGTATAAGATACTCATACATGTTATTTCATCCTTTAGTAGTGCAAACCCATTTTCCTTTAAGACTGATGCATTTCACAATGTAAAAGTTTGTTATGCATACGTTAGCCCATTCTTTAGTCGTGCAAACCCATTTTCCTTTAAGACTGACGCATTTCACTGTGTAAAAGCTTGTTATGCATGCGTTAGCCCATTCTTTAGTAGTGCAAACCCATTTTCCTTTAAGACCGACGCATTTCGCTGTGTAAAAGTTTGTTATGCATGCGTTAGCCCATTCTTTAGTAGTGATTCCCTATTTTCTTCTACCTTTCTCTGTTATATTATAAGCCATTACATATACTTGAAAACTTTTCTTTTTTGGTGGCGGGGCATCATTTGCTTTCACCTTAACGCATTTCGCTTTATAAATGTCATATGTTTATTTACAGAAATTGTATGAAGAGGGGAAATCATGGTATTCTGAAATGGACCCTGAAATTGTACGCGTGTCTCAGGCTGACAATACTCTCCGTGATGTAAGAATGTTATTAATTTAGTGTTTTATTTCTCGTAGTTTAGATTTATCCTTTTATTGTCTGAGTTTCTGTTAACATCGTTCACCTAAACGATAGGAAAGCAAATCTCTCGCACCTGGCACAGCGGGAACGGATTGATGAGCGCGGCATTAAAAAGGTTTACCTCTTCTCCTCCTTGTGCCTTTTCAGATGAAATACACAGAAGAATACGAACAGCAGACAAGGAAAGGCAGCTTCCCCGCTATGATCACACCTGCCTACCAGACGGCACGAAAAGCCAGTAACTTGGCAAGCACGGTGAGTCGTTCCACGCACATGGCCTGGACACATGAACTGGCTCTGAGGAACCAGGAAAAAGCTGCTCTGCTTTTAAAGAACCAATAAGCTCTTTAATTGACTTTTTAAATCCTTTTATTTGTTTTTTGTTAGTCTTCATTTTGTACCAAAAAGGTGCCATTTATGAGCAAAACCGAGAGTGTATTTTTTTGTTTTGCGTTTTAAATAATATATCTGCTTCTTTGCCTATTTTGACAAGTTGTTTTTTTGTAATTTTTTTACCTAATTTACCCTTTCACACCCAAAATCACTACAAATACACTTTCTGCAAACATTACCATCTCAAAAAACAATTTCACAACTTTTAAAAGCTTGATTAATGTGTACACCCTGTCAAGAAACAAAATCCACTGTCTTATCTATTTCCAGCCACCCTGGAGAAAGAAAATAAACTGCAAATAGCCATCCCAATCTTCACTGTAACAAAAGTTCACACTTTACAGCAGCCAAGGATTTGGCAGAACACAGGGAGAGTTGTGGGGTCAGTCACTGCTGTACAGGGATAAGATTCAGGGGTTATAATGAGTATAAATCCCTGTACAGTACATATACAAGGTGTTTCTGTAATTGCCATACACAGGCATTATGCAGCACATACAGATACAAGGTGTTGCTGTAATTGCCATACACAGGCATTGTGCAGCACATACAGATACAAGGTGTTGCTGTAATTGCCACACACAGGCATTATGCAGCACATACAGATACAAGGTGTTACTGTAATTGCCATACACAGGCATTATGCGGCACATACAGATACAAGGTGTTGCTGTAATTGCCATACACAGGCATTATGCAGCAAATACAGATACAAGGTTTTGCTGTAATTGCCATACACAGGCATTATGCAGCACATACAGATACAAAGTGTTGCTGTAATTGCCTTACACAGGCATTATGCAGCACATACAGATACAAGGTGTTGTTGTAATTGCCACACACAGGCATTATACAGCACATACAGATACAAAGTGTTGCTGTAATTGCCACACACAGGCATTATGCAGCACATACAGATACAAGGTGTTGCTGTAATTGCCACACACATTCATTATGCAGCACATACAGATACAATGTGTTGCTGTAATTGCCATACACAGGCATTATGCAGCACATACAGATACAAGGTGTTGCTGTAATTGCCATACACAGGCATTATGCAGCGCATACAGATACAAGGTGTTGCTGTAATTGCCATACACAGGCATTATGCAGCACATACAGATACAAGGTGTTGCTGTAATTGTCATACACATTCATTATGCAGCACATACAGATACAAGGTGTTGCTGTAATTGCCACTCACAGGCATTATGCAGCACATACAGATACAAGGTGTTGCTGTAATTGCCACACACAGGCATTATGCAGCACATAAAGATACAAGGTGTTGCTGTAATTGCCATACACAGGCATTATGCAGCACATAAAGATACAAGGTGTTGCTGTAATTGCCATACACAGGCATTATGTGGCACATACAGATATTGCATTGCTAACGATCTCATTCTGATCACTACAAACCCCCATAAGCAGGAGATCTTACCATTTTATTATCTGTCTGCAGCCCATTTACTGTGTCTGCCTGTATGCTGATAATGTAGACCCCGTGTAAGCAGGAGATCTCACCTTTTTATTATCTGTCTGCAGCACATTTACTGACACAAAGGCCATTTCTGCCTGTATGCTGCTAATGCAGACCCTGTGTGACATTGCGCTAGATAAGGGACACCATCTAGAGTTTAGAACCTTTCATTCCAACAATATTTCTGTAATGGATAAACAAATGCTTGAACAATATAAAAAATAACAAATTTACATTATTTTAATGTTTTAACTATCTCAGAACAATAATTTTTGTGCAAATTTTCTATTTTACACTATATTTAATTAACTTCACATCCCAAACAAATAAACAAACACCATGGTAAAAAAAATTCAACAAGGCTCAGAGTGTCCCTGGTGTAACCCATGTAAGAGATTTTTGAGTTAAGCTTTATTTGTTGTCATTGATCCTCTCTGAATGAACAAGGTAACATTTCTGCACAGCTGACACATGATCTTTTCTGAAGTGACACTCACTTTCATATTTTACCAAACTAAAATACTGAGAGTGCTTTGCATTTTCCTACAAATACACTGTATTTCACTTTGCATAAAATTTTCCTACATGACATTTTATCCTTTAACAGCTCTAAACCACCTTCCTATAAGACTGACGCATTTCACTGTGTATAAATGAATTATGCATGATTTAGCCCACCATGTAATACTGTTACACTATTTTCATCCATCTCTCTCTCCGTTAGAATATATAAAAGTCATTATATATATTGGAAAAATGTCCTCTATAGTGACAAGACTTTTTCCTTCAGAGCAACGCATTTCGCTTTCTCATGTGTGTTTATTTCCTGGAAGCCGAATATGATATCTGAATGCATTTTTACCTATTTTGGCAAGTTTTTATATTTTTACTTTCAATTTTTGGCCCAGTCAAAGGAGGAGCCCCTAAAAAAAGCACCCACACACCCTGAATATATGGAGGAACCCCTAAAAAAAGCACCCGCACACCCTGAATATATGGAGGAACCCCTAAAAAGACACCCGCACACCCTGAATATATGGAGGAACCCCTAAAAAGACACTCACACACCCTGAATATATGGAGAGGCCCCTAAAAAAAGCACCTACACACCCTGAATATATGTAGGAACCCCTAAAAAGACACCCCCACACCCTGAATATATGGAGGAACCCCTAAAAAGACACCCCCACACCCTGAATATATGAAGGAACCCCTAAAAATACACCCGCACACCCTGAATATATGAAGGAGCCCCTAAAAAGACACCCACACACCCTGAATATATGAAGGAGCCCCTAAAAAGACACCCACACACCCTGAATATATGGAGGAGCCCCTAAAAATACTCCTCTAATATATTGGAGATGTAAAAGAAAGACTATTTGGAACAAATGCTGCCCCACACCCAGTCTGCTGCCTTAAGCCCAGGTCTATTTGACCAAGACAAGAATACGTTCCTGCCCAAAATACTTTGTATCACATGTTATATTGTTTATATTTTATGTCCTGAAGTTGTTGGTGTCTTGCATTATAAATCCTCGATCAGTTTGGTTTTGCTATATATTGCTCTATTTTCTAAAGATTTCCATCTGATGTCTCGTTCTCCTGATAGGTGGAGTACAAGCGAGGACACGACGAGCGAATCTCACAATATACAAGTGTGGTGGACACAAAGGATATCTTGCACTCCAAGGCTGGGACACAGCTTCGCAGTGATGTAAGCAGGAGAGTGACATCATATATAAGTGTCTTATGTTAACGGGAGTCCTCTAAGCCCCCCCAGCCCCTGAAATTTTTCTCTTAGGCCTGTACTAAAGGTTAATCTAACCCTTTCTATATTACTGTTACTGCTCCCACTGGGAGACTATTCCATGTATCTACTACCCTTTCTATATCACTGTTACTGCTCCCACTGGGAGGCTATTCCATGTATCTACTACCCTTTCTATATCACTGTTACTGCACCACTGGGAGGTTATTCCATGTCTCTACTACCCTTTCTATATCACTGTTACTGCTCCCACTGGGAGGTTATTCCATGTATCTACTACCCTTTCTATATCACTGTTACTGCTCCCACTGGGAGATTATTCCATGTCTCTACTACCCTTTCTATATCACTGTTACTGCTCCCACTGGGAGGCTATTCCATGTATCTACTATCCTTTCTATATCACTGTTACATGGAATAGCCTCCAGTGGGAGCAGTAACAGTGATATAGAAAGGGTAGTAGATACATGGATAGCCTCCAGTGGAGCAGTAACAGTGATATAGAGGTAGTAGATACATGGAATAGCCTCCCAGTGGGAGCAGTATCTACTACCCTTTCTATATCACTGTTACTGCTCCCACTGGGAGGCTATTCCATGTATCTGCTACCCTTTCTATATCACTGTTACTGCTCCCACTGGGAGGCTATTTCGTATCTACTACCCTTTCTATATCACTGTTACTGCTCCCACTGGGAGGCTATTCCATGTATCTGCTCCCTTCTATATTACTGTTACTGCTCCCACTGGGAGGCTATTCCATGTATTTGCTACCCTTTCTATATCACTGTTACTGTCCCCACTGGGAGGCTATTCCATGTATCTACTACCCTTTCTATATCACTGTTACTGCTCCCACTGGGAGGCTATTTCATGTATCTACTACCCTTTCTATATCACTGTTACTGCTCCCACTGGAGGCTATTCCATGTATCTACTACCCTTTCTATATCACTGTTACTGCTCCCACTGGGAGGCTATCCATGTATCTACTACCCTTTCTATATCACTGTTACTGCTCCCACTGGAGGCTATTCCTTGTATCTACTACCCTTTCTATATCACTGTTACTGCTCCCACTGGGAGGCTATTCGTGTATCTACTACCCTTTCTATATCACTGTTACTGCTCCCACTGGGAGGCTATTCCATGTATCTACTACCCTTTCTATATCACTGTTACTGCCCCCACTGGGAGGCTATTCCATGTATCTACTACCCTTTCTATATCACTGTTACTGCCCCCACTGGAGGCTATTCGTGTATCTACTACCCTTTCTATATCACACTGTTACTGCTCCCCTGGGAGGCTATTCCGTGTATCTACTACCCTTTCTATATCACTGTTACTGCTCCCTTGGGAGGCTATTCCATGTATCTACTACCCTTCTATATCACTGTTACTGCTCCACTGGGAGGCTATTCCGTGTATCTACTACCCTTTCTATATCACTGTTACTGCTCCCACTGGGAGGCTATTCCATGTATCTACTACTTTCTATATCTCTGTTACTGCTCCCACTGGGAGACTATTCCTTGTATCTACTACCCTTTCTATATCACTGTTACTGCCCCCACTGGGAGGCTATTCCATGTAACTACTACCCTTTCTATATCACTGTTACTGCCCCACTGGGAGGATATTCCATGTATCTACTACCCTTTCTATATCACTGTTACTGCCCCGCTGGGAGGATATTCCATGTTTCTACTACCCTTTCTATATCACTGTTACTGCTCCCACTGGGAGACTATTTTGTATCTGCTGACCCTTTCTATATCACTGTTAACTGCTCCCACTGGGAGGCTATTCCATGTATCTACTACCCTTTCTATATCACTGTTACTGCACCACTGGGAAGGTTAATTCCATGTCTCTACTACCCTTTCTATATTCACTGTTACTGCTCCACTGGGAGGTTATTCCATGTATCTACTACCCTTTCTATATCACTGTTACTGCTCCCACTGGGAGATTATTCCATGTCTCTACTACCCTTTCTATATCACTGTTACTGCTCCCACTGGGAGGCTTTCCATGTATCTTACTACCCTTTCTATATCTCTGTTACTGCTCCCACTGGGAGGCTATTCCGTGTATCTACTACCCTTTCTATATCACTGTTACTGCCCCCACTGGGAGGCTATTTCATGTATCTACTACTACCTTTCTATATCACTGTTACTGCTCCCACTGGGAGGCTATTCCATGTATCTACTACCCTTTCTATATCACTGTTACTGCTCCCACTGGGAGACTATTCCATGTATCTACTACCCTTTCTAGATCACTGTTACTGCTCCCACTGGGAGGCTATTCCATGTATCTGCTACCCTTTCTGTTAAACTATTCCAGCATTTTCTGCCCCTACATCACATGGTGCTCTCTTTCTAGATACACATCTTTCTTCACATTCTCTTTATGTATAATTTTATCTGTTATATGTATCAATACAGTGTTCTTCCAGGGAGGTGCTCATCGCTATACATGAGGTGCAGAATGTATTTCCTTGTGGGTCTAATATTTATTTATTTTAGGCGAAATACACAGAAGATTATGAGGAGCAGAGAGGGAAAGGAAGCTACCCCGCCATGATCACACCAGGATATCAGATAGCCAAGAAGGCAAACGAGCTGGCCAGTGATGTAAGTGGCTTTCTATCAACAACAAATGCTGCACCTTTCTAGAATATAAACACTGTAATGTGGGGTCCCGTACCCACGTGCAGAATGTTCCCCTCGCCGTCAGTTTCCTGAAAGAGTACAGATTCTGGCCCAAACCTACCCAGTCAATAGCCGGAACACCTTGCAGGGTGAAAACAAAACTGGGAATGACTTTATTTACAGTATACAATTACAAACACACACAGGAGGAGATGCAAAATACAAAGATAAAACATCCCCAGCGTTTCCATGCTGAATAGCTTCCCAGTAGCCTCCCCTTCCCACATACACACACACAGGCCCTGGTGTAATATATAATGGCTGGGTAAGGTGGCAGAGAGATTTGGTTTAAGCCAGTCCCTGTCTGAAGGTTGGGATGAAGCAGTGGAAACAGAGCAATTGTTTACATACAGATACACATAAGAGAAAACAGCACAATATATACCACACGACGCTCTGCATTAAATACATAAGGGAATAATAATATAACACAGACATCAGGGAATAGGGCACAGAAAACACAAACACACTGTATTTAGAACTGCAGGCACAGCGTGACTTCAACATAGAAGAGGGCAGGGAAATAATATAAAACATCAGGCCCGCACCTCACATTTACATCCTTAGATCCATGTACCCCAAGTTCAAAGTGAGTCACAAACACTATACACCAGGATTTAAAGAACATTTCCATATTTATTGATACATATCCGTTCATTATAATGTCCACCCTGGGATGAAACACAGTTCTCACTCCTGTCACCATGTACAGCAGCAAAGGAGCTGGAAGGAACAGCTTCCTCCTTTTATTGTAACAAAAACGCTCAGCAAACTTTACTGTTGCATTACAGCAGCCAGGAAATTGGCAGAACAGAGGGAGAACTGTGGGGTCAGTCGCTGCTGTACAGGGATAAGATTCAGGGGGTTATATTGAGTGTAAATCCCTCTACAGTACAGATACAAGGTGTTGCTGTAATTGCCATACACAGGCATTATGCAGCACATACAGATACAAGATGTTGCTGTAATTGTCATACACAGGCATTATGCAGCACATACATATACAAGGTATTGCTGTAATTGCCACCCACAGGCATTATGCAGCACATACAGATACAATGTGTTGCTGTAATTGCCATACACAGGCATTATGCAGCACATACAGATACAAGGTGTTGCTGTAATTGCCATACACAGGCATTATGCAGCACATACAGATACAAGGTGTTGCTGTAATTGCCATACACAGGCATTATGCGGCACATACAGATACAAGGTGTTGCTGTAATTGCCATACACAGGCATTATGCAGCACATACAGATACAATGTGTTGCTGTAATTGCCATACACAGGCATTATGCAGCACATACAGATACAATGTGTTGCTGTAATTGCCATACACAGGCATTATGCAGCACATACATATATTGCATTGCTAATAATCTCATTCTGATCACTACAAATCCCCATAGGCAGGAGATCTCATCATTTTATTATCTGTCTGCAGCATATTTACTGCATCTGCCTGTATGCTTATAATGCAGACCCCGTGTAAGGCTGGGGTCAGAGGAACGCAGTGCGAACGTGCGCTGAGCCGCACTTTATTACGGCCGTAGTAGCATCAAATGACGTCCAATGATGGCCAATATACGAAGTACAATGCAAGCGGCAAACAAACGCATTTTTTTGAGAACGTGGAACCGCTAGTACTGACGCACAGAGTGTGCTGCGTCGGCATAGTGGCGTGTGTGCGTGATTAGGAGATGTCAGACGCTGCACATGTCTGGCCAACATCACGTCCATTTGTTTTTTTATAGCTCCGCCAGCCGAATACGGACGAAATTGCGCATCGTATGACCGCTATCGCGTCTTCCGTGAAAAAATGCGTTCGGACGCATCAACGCACTTTTTGACGGTAGATGTGAAAAATGCGTTCGACTGACCCTAGCCTAAGCAGGAGATCGCACCATTTTATTATCTGTCTGCAGCACATTTACTGCATCTGACTGTATGCTGATAATGCAGACCCCGTGTAAGCAGGAGATTTCACCATTTTATTATCTGTCTGCAGCACATTTACTGACACAAAGGCCATTTCTGCCTGTATGCTGATAATGCAGACCCTGTGTAAGCAGGAGATATCACCATTTTTTTTATCTGTCAGCAGCACAATTGCTGCATCTGACACATAGGCCTTTCCTGCCTGTACACTGAAAATGCAGACCAGGTGTGATATTGTGCTTGATAGGGAACACCATCCAGTGTTTACAGCCTTTCATCCCAGTGATATTTCTGTAAAGTAGAAGAGAATACAAAAATAAGAAAAGCTGTAAATATGCTGTACATTATTTTAAGGCTTATTAAAAGCAGTCAATGCTAAAAAGTTCTTCTTTTTGCCCCTATATTTATGCATTAAAGATACATTTTATGATTTAAATAAATGTTATGCTATATTTTAATGAAATGCGCTTTGTTCTGAAGGGTTTGGTTTGTTAACCTATGCCATTACTATATATTTAAGCCTGATTTATGTGAGATGAAGTAAGAATATCGTGGGTTGGCAATCTGCCCAAATATAAAGACAACTGTTTTAATCTGAGGCCCCGTAGCCTTATAGTTAGTCCAGCCATGATTATAAGTGGCGGAGAATACTCCATGATTGATTCCTTTTGAGCGCGGCTACAATAACAGTATTCATTATTAATCTATCAAGCAATTCCAGGGACATCTTCTCACCAGAAGCTTCAGCAAGGAAGATATTTCCATGGATTGCCTTCATATGTGAAATTTATTCACCCGGAGCAGAGTTGCAGAGGAGTAATTATTCCGGCGATTTAAGGCGCCGAGCAGTAGGAATCAGCTAGCGTGGCAGCCAATTAGCTTCCAACGAGAAGTAGATGCAATTTAAGTCTATTTTTGATAATAACGAAGGCTCGTTATCCCCCATTATTTTTAGAAGGCTCCCTCCAAGAGGGACGCGCACACCGTTCTGTCTTCTAGCAGGTTTTCACGTCTATTTTTAATGTTATTTACAAAGCTAAACGTTCCCACATCTGGCGAGCCTGAAAACTTTTTCAAAGAGCCTGTTTAATTCACCCGTGTCCTGCATACGGCAATTAAAAAAAGCCCCCAAATTCCTCCCCTTAGGGTAGAACACCTGGCATCGTGTTTTGCTTCGAACTAGATGGTGATTAATGAGAAAAAAATCAAATGTATGTTTTTTGTTTTTTGTTTATCTAGTAAGACATTGCAGTGATGAATTGTAAAACTTTAACCCTTTGTGTACCGGCAGAAAAGAGCACTGCCTCTCGGGTACCTCAAGAGTTAATCTCCAAATCACACAATCCGCTTGTTTCCAAATTGCACTTAAAAAATAAATCCTGTTACAAGGTAACTGAATATATAATTTAGGATTTATTTAAACATATTTTTATACAATAGAAACATTATTCAATGATTTTTCCATCAAAAATAATTTATTAACCCAAAGTAAATAATAGATAGAGGTTCAGTAAATCTATAGACTAATACATATAGACATATGGATTTATGGATAGATATAGAGATAGATACTGATGGATACGGGTAGATATATGAATAGATGGATACGGATAGATGCAGGTTGATACGAGTAGATCGGCACAAATACAGTATATGGATGGATAGATATAGGGAATGGGATAGTCAAACGGATAGAAAGATATATGGATTGACAGATATTATTATTATTATTATTCTTTATTTATAAAGCGCCAGCATATTCCGCAGCGCTGTACAATAAGCACAGTATAGACAGGGTTACAATACATTGAACAACATTTGACAAACAGTACAGGAGGAGATGAGGGCCCTATTCCCGTAGGAACTCACAATCTAGGAGGGTTGGGGTTGGAAACAGGAGGAGAGGACTGTAAGGTGAGAGTGATTGATGGTTGCGTCAGTGAGTTGGGTGGTAGATATGTATACTGTAGACTAATGTATACTGTAGAAATTTATTTATTTATAAAGTATTCTACCAGGAAGGATACATTGAGATTTCTCTCGTTTTCAGTATGTCTTTTGTTCAAGAACATTGAAATTTTTACAGTCGTTACAGAAATACAAAGTAATAAATGCAAGATTTGGGGATAGCTGTACAGAATTATAAAAAACTGGATATGGGGATGCTGGATGGATGGATATGTGGATGGATGGATGGATGGATTGATATGGGGATGGATGGCTGGATATGGGGATGGCAGGCTGGATATGGGATGGATGGCTGGATATGGGGATAGATGGATGGATGGATGGATATGGGGATGGATGGATGGATATGGGGATGGATGGCTGGATATGGGGATGGCTGGCTGGATATGGGGATGGATGGCTGGATATGGGGATGGCTGGCTGGATATGGGGATGGCTGGCTGGATATGGGGATGGATGGCTGGATATTGATGGATGATGGATATGGGGATGGATGGATGATGGATATGGGGATGGATGGCTGGATATGGGGATGGCAGGCTGGATATGGGATGGATGGCTGGATATGGGGATAGATGGATGGATGATGGATATGGGGATGGATGGATGGCTGGATATGGGGATGGATGGCTGGATATGGGGATGGCTGGCTGGATATGGGGATGGATGGCTGGATATGGGGATCGATGGCTGGATATGGGGATGGATGGATGATATGGGGTCGGATGGATTGCTGGTTATGGGGACGGATGGATATGGGGATGGATGGCTGATTATGGGGATGGATGGATGGATGGATGGATAGGGGGATGGCTGAGTGGATATATGGATGGATAAGGGGATGGATGGATGTCTGGTTATGGGGACGGATGGGTGGCTGGTTATGGGGACGGATGGATGGATAGGGGGTGGATATGGGGATGGGAGGTTGGATATATGGATGGACGGATGGGTGGCTGGTTATGGGGACTGATGGATGGAGTGATAGGGTGATGGATATGGGGATGGGTGGGTGGATACATGGATGGATGTCTATCTATGGGGCGGATGGATGGCTGCTTATGGGGACAGATGGATGGCTGCTTATGGGGACAGATGGATGGCTGCTTATGGGGACAGATGGATGTCTGGTTATGGGGACAGATGGATGGCTGGTTATGGGGACAGATGGATAGACTGATGGTTAGATAGACATATTCATAATAGAATTAAATGTACAGATAAGTAGTAGAAAGACAGACATCACAGGGATACCCTAAGTCTCTTTTTGAATTATGCAAGTGTAATTATTTGTGTTTGTATTTCTTTGCAACATAATTAAAATCCAACATTCTATTTCTTCTAAGATCTCATCAATCATTGTGTCATATATATATATATAATATATAAGAAGAGAAAACAAGGTTTCGGAGGGTATCTCATAAACAAAATCCTGCTAGAAGGAGTAATAATTGGCACTTTATTACAAATATTAATTAAATTCATTAAAGAAATGAAAAAAAGAGAAGTCACAATATTTTTAGGGCTACTGCACGGTTCGCCCTATATCAATATCTCCAAGAAACTTCTCATGCAGCAATTGCAAGGTCGGCTATATAGGACAATCTCCCATATTATAAATTAAAAGAAAAATCAAGAAAATTCCTTTTTGTTTTTGGTTTATAATATGTGAGATTGTCCTATATAGCCGTCCTTGCAATTGGGTTTAATCCCTTATCTTGTTGGGGTATCCTCTCCTGTATTCTCCCCACGGTTTACTGTTTTTTTCAGCAACCGGTCAAGGAGCTGATACTGTATGCATATAAATATTATTTTTTTTCGCCAGGTAAAATATCACCGTCGCTATGAGCAGCAGATGAAGGGGCGAGCCAGCCAGGCAACTGGGACAGATGTAACGCGCATCAAGAATACGGATCAGATGAGTCAGGTATGCGTATGGTCGGCCCTGGAGGGAGCGCTCCAGCACAGAGCTTCCAGGGTTATTATGTCACTTTATTACGTTTAATTCAGGATGGCAGACACCCCCCTCTCCTCCGTATCATCCTTAACTTTGCATAAATCGGGGGAAAATATATCAAAAGAAACAAAGTGCACCTTTGATGGCGTCTTCCATTTAATACAAACACTTGTGTAAAATATTGCTGGAGATCAAACAATCCCTTATTCCAGATTTGCGTCAATCAGACCACTTGGGGACTTGGTCGAGCTCTTCTGAATTATCTTATATTTTTCATCGACTATAATTTTAATTTTAGTTTAATATTTTTCCACAATTTGTTTTTATATATTTTTGCTATTATTTATATTTTTGCTATTTTTTTTACAATATTTCACATTTTGTTTATATATTTTTTACTATATTTTAAATATTGATTATATATAGCTATAGTTTATTTTTTGTACAAATTTCTTTTGATAAATTTTGTGTTTTCCATATTTTTTTCCATACTTAGCTTATATATTTGTTAATATATTTTTCACTATATTTTGTGTATATATTTTACTATATTTTGTGTATGTGTTTTTTTTTACTATATTCTACATATTGATTTTATATATAGCTATAGGTTATGTTTTGTATAAAACATTTGATAAAATTGTGCTTTCCATATATTATTTTCATATTTTACATTTTGTATATATTCTTCCACTATATTTTACATTTAGTTTATATATAATATATATATATATATTATATCTACATTTTAGACCTTATTTAAATTTTTCACTATATTTTAAATTTAGTTTTAGATCTCAAAATAATTTTTCCTAGTCTCCCTAAACCTCCCTCCTTGCATAGAACCTCCAAATTTTAAAACAGAGATACTTCACTCAGTGAGCGAAACAAAATACCGCGTGGTGTTACTTTTTCCCAAGATTAAATATAGCCGAAAAAAGTAAAAAGCAAGTTAAAAAAAGGGGAATTTGGATCTTTTTTTAAATATAAGCATACATTTTTCTAGATAAGTCTATATTAAAGCGTGATGCCATGACATGTTCATTTCTAAATTTTAAATATATTCTTTAACTATAATTATAATTGGTGTAAACTTTTAACATCTCTCCCTGGAAACAGTAGGAGGCGCCATACGCAGATATAATGAAAAGTCACATGTTTTCAGAAATCGGAAACATTTAAATGATGGAAATTCTGAAAGTGATATAAGTTAAAGCTGTGTGTGGACATGAAGATACAAACTGGCACATCTAGTGATATAATTAATTACATAAACACAAGGCTCGCGTTTAGGGAAAAGCGTGCTATTACGTCTTGAGGACCTGTCACTCACGCTATAATGGCCTCATTAAAGCCCCCATAAACATGCTATAGGTTGGGTAATAAATTTAAGAACAGGATGCGTACATTGTTCGAGGAAACACAGAAAAACTGCAGTTCCACACATTGATTACAGTCCTAAAAAAAAATGAATATTATTAAATTGGGGGGTGTTTTTGGGGTTTTTTTGCATCAATTATTTTTTGTGGTTATCAGACGCAGGAGAAAAAAATATATAATTTGTACTTATAAAGTATAAATTCTCTCACATTTCTCTTGGGAATATTTAATAACAAAATATTTTTTTTTAAAAAACAACGCTCTCATTTCAAAATTAATAATTAGAAAAAAATCGATAATTGGTAAGAATTTTTTTTCTTGATTTTTTTTTTCTTCATCTGGTGATTTACACTTTACTAGTAGTTTGAGCAAGTGACAGACTCTCCAGGCAAAATCTGGATTAGGGATGAGCCGAACACTCCCCGAGTTCGGTTCGAAGCCGAACCCGAACTTTCAAAATGTTCGGATCCGAACCCGAACTTGAACCCCATACAAGTCAATGGGGCTGAAAATTCGGTTTTTAGAGTGCCCTCCAAGAGGGCATATATGCTAGATATTTGCCATAAAAGGTGTATGGGGGTCCGGGTAGTGCCCTGGGGGACAGGAAACAAGGACAAAAAGTTTAAAAAAGAAAATGTTTTTAAAGGGACAGTGAGTTTTCCATGAAATAAGGGTTAAAAATAAAAACCAAAAATTCCTTCAAATATCGTGCCTAGGAGGTCCCCATAACCTGCCCGTGAAGTGGCGGATTTCTAGGATGTATAGAAATATGTAAAAACCAAAAAATGACATTTCAAATGACGGTAAATGCTTTTCCTTTAATCTATCCATAAACAACTGCTTGGGGTGGCAGTCTGTATGAAAAGAGGAGACATTTTCGGACACGCAGAAAAAGTTTACAGATTTTTTGGCGGTGAAGAGCAGGAGAATGACTGGAGAATGGAAAATTCTAGGTCAAAATAGCCAAACCAGAAAAATTCTCCCTTTTAGGCTGGGGTCAGACTAGCGAATTTTTAACGTGCGTTCTGGCGCACATAATTACGGCCGCACTAGCAGCAAATGACGGGCAATGACGGCCAATATACGAAGTACGGTCGCACGAAAGTCCTGCTGCGCAACGCAAGTGGAAAATGAACGCATTTTTTCGAGAACGCAGAACCGCTAGTACGGACGTACAGAGTGCGCTGCGTCCACTAGCGGCGTGTGTGCGTGATTTGGAGACGTCAGACCCTGCTCATGTCCGGCCAACATAACGTCCAGACACCCAAAGTTTCCTGGTTTGGATCCGTAAAAAAGCACGCACAAAAATTCGCATCGTATGACCGTTTTCGCGCATTCTGTGAAAAAATAAGGCAATGCATTCGGACGAACTTTTTGACGGTCGCTGTGAAAAATGCGTTAGTCTGACCCTAGCCTTATCTCACTTTCCAAATCGGCTATTTGGTCCAGATTGTTCTCTTTTCCTGCCATTCTCCTGGTTTTCACCTTTCTCTGAACAACCCTGAGAGAGAGGTGAAAGCCAGGAGAACTGGCAGGAGAAGAGAACAATCTAGACCAAATAGCCAATTTGGAAAGGGAGTTAAATGGGAGAATTTTTCTGGTTTGGCTATTTTGACCTAGAATCTTCACTTCTCCAGTTATTCTCCTGCTTTTCACCGCTCTCTGAATAACCCTGTGAATGTTTAATCCCGAGGTGAAAAATAACATTGCTTAAGGCTGGGGTCAGACGAGTGCAGTTATCACGTCCATGTTGCCGCACATTTGTACGTCCGTGGCAGCATAGCATTCTGACCAATGGAGCCCCACACACGAAGTACGTCCGCACGGAAGTGCGGGGGCTGGCGGACGCAGCAAACGGACGCAGGTTAGGCAAGAACGTAATACTGCTAGAACGGACGTGCGGAGTGCGCCTCGTCCGCAATGTCCGTGTAGCTTTGTATGTGAGTGATGAAACGAGGTCAGATGGACTGCATTTATACGTCCAGCATATTTGACGGACAGAATGTTTTTTTATTTTAATTTATTTTCCCTGCTACATCAGTCAAAAAAAAATGTTGTCAGTCAGTAAGTACGTCCGTACTGCACGGACGCACAGTCCGTACAAAATGCGCTCATCTGACCCTAGCCTTAGATGTTATTTTGAATTTTTTTCAAACACCAGTTAACCACTTGGCTGCTATGGACGCACAGAAGGCAGCAATCCGCCGGATTCCAGCGAATTGCTGCGCCCCCCGGTGCGGGCTGACATCTTGGATGTCAGCTCAGCACTCCGGGACCCCGGCGGAGCAATTAGATGTCGTCGCGGCGGCGCGATGACATCTAATTCAGGCGCCCCCCCACATGTGCGGAGGAAGCGCCTGAAAGGGAAGGGGGGAGGTCCTTCGGACCTCTCTACCTCCCGATCACCAGGGGGCAGAGGGTTAATCCAGGCACCGTTTGGAAGGGCACAGCCTGCCCTTCCAAACGGTGGCTGTGATTAACCCCTGGGGAGCCGGATCACGAATCGGCGCTGAAAAGCGCCGGATCGTGATCCTCTCCTGGAGCTGGCCAACATCTTGGATGTCGGCCAAGCCTCCAGGAACTCCCCCTGAGGACTGGCGTCATCGTGCATAGCACGATGACGCCAGTCCTGGAGTTAACCCCTAGCTGCCACCAATGGTGGAGATAGGGGGTTCCAATGAACCCTCTATCTCCCGATCTGTGGCAGCTAGGGGTTAATGTTTGATATCGTTGGATCGGCCAGAGCATGGCCTTTCCAAGGATACCAAACATGAGCATGAAAAATGTTTTAAAAAAATAAATAAATAACAAATTCTAAAAAATATTTTAAAAATATTCTAAAAAAAAATAAACAATTTTTTTTTGTTTTTGTTTTGTTAATGCAGCAATATTGTTCCCATTTCAATTATAATGTGAACAATAAAAAAAATGTAACGAGACCCCATTTCTAATTTTTTTAACAAGCGCACCCCATACAAAATATAACCGCAAACGAACGCTTGTTAAAATGTGAAAAAAAACACTTTACACATAATAAATTATTGAAAATTCGATTTTTATTGCATTTTGTTATAATATACAGACATGACATAACGTATATATATAATAATGACATATTATGAATCTGCCGGAAAGAACGATATATAATATGTCTAGGTCATATATCAAAATATGGCTACAAAACGCGGTTAAACATGATGAGCGAAAGCGGTAAAAATGACCTCAGCACAGAGGTGTGAAAAGCCTCAGCAGCGAAAGGGTTAAATGCAGCATATTAGTATGTTTTACGGAAATTAATTCTCAAATCTCAATCAGAAGCAGACACCACCCCACCCTCAGTATGGTGTACAATGTATCAAATTGATTACCAGACTAAAAACACCTGGTGTTATGCCCATTTGTGAACAGAGGTCATTTAGAGTTGATAATCTTTCCACGTACACATTAGTTTTTAATTAAATATCTAATAAACCGTTGCTTATAATATTCTGCAGTAAAGAGTCTCTTTATTTCTAGATTTTTTTGTATTTTTTTAAGCATTTTCTATACTTTTTTCAAAATTTCTTTTTTTTTTCGAACTAGAAAACCGAACACACCCAAAAAGTTCGAAATTCGCGATCTTTCGAACTGCCAAAGTTTGGGTCGAACTCCGAACCGTCCGAACCCGAACAGCTCATCCCTAATCTGGATGAGCAAATGGAACCAGCGTCAGAAAGTCTGAATAACCAAAAGTCCACTTAACCACCATTAAAGGGCTGCCCTTTGGGTGGGTCGAGTAGGGCGCAAGACCTGGGCCCTGCACCTTGGGGGGCCCCGCACCACCGCTGACTCCCACTGCGTGATACAATGTGCCAGCGAACACCACCTCTCTATCTGGGGGCGAGGGGATGTCTATCTACGGAGAGGTGCTGAGGGGGGGTCTATCTGTCTAGGAGCAAGAGGTATCACGGGTGCCCATCTGGGCAAAGATGGAAAGATTTTGGGGGTCGTTGTGTGTGAGAAAAGGTGGCGCATAAGGAGATGTGGCATTGAAAGTGTGGCGAGGGGCCACTCAAATGTTAGAGGTGGTCCTGCTCTATTATAAGGCATTGCACATGGGCTTTGTGCTTCCAGTGTGGTTGGACACCATTGCTTAAAAAAGAAAAAAACTCTATGGAATTGCAGAGCGACCTTTCCAAATACTGGGTATGGAACAGCAGGGTTAGGATACAAGCATGGTAAGGGCATAGTTCCATTAGGCTGGTTTAGGCTGTGATATTGACTAGGGATGAGCTATTCGATCTGTTCGGAGTTCGCATCGAACATCGGCTGTTCGACAGTTCGCAAACTTCTAACTTTTTGGGACGTTCGCCAAAAGTTGGAAAAAAAAAGATTCTGCAGAGTGGAGAATCTTGGGTCTGTGATGGTCAGTGTGTGCTGCAAAATAGAATGGAGATTTGCCAAGTGTGTCCTTAAAAACTACACAGCAGGAGGAAGGTGGAGGAGCAGGAAGTAGGCTTGTGCACCGATTTTTTTTTTCGGTTCGATTAGATTTTTCGGATTTTCAAACGTTTCGATTCGGCTCGTTTCGACTGATTTCTGTTTCGATTCGGTTCGGCGCGACTCGTTTTTCGTGTACATTTTTTTTCGGAATATCGACCATTTTTCGTATTTTTGTGTCACTTAGCTCGTTTTTTGTATCGACTTTTCGTGATTTCGGAAATTTTTCGTTTTTCGGAATTGTAGATGTTTTCAGAATATCGACCATTTTTTGTATTTTCGTGTCACTTTGCTCGTTTTTTGTATCGACTTTTCGTGATTTCGGAAATTTTCGTTTTTTTGGAACGTCTGTTCTCCTCGTTTCAAAGCAATAAGTTTCGATTTGACACATTTCAAGTCCATTCGAAAATTCCGAAAATATTTCGTTTCGGCTCGGAAAACTTTTCGGATCTGCCATTTTCGGATCTAAAAATTTTCGGAAAATCGGCCGCATCCGAAAACACGAACCTGGAAATTTCGTGAAAATTCCGAAATTCCGAAACCCGAAACGCACATCCCTAGCAGGAAGAGGGGGAAGGAGGAGGAGCAGGAAGAGGGGGCGGAGGAGCAGCAGGAAGAGGGGGGAGGAGGAGAAGCAGAGGTAAAGACCAGGTAAAAAAAAGTTTTTTTGTTTTTTTTATAAGTAAAATGGAGGGAACATTGAACCAAGGAATCAGCCATAAATTAATACATTTAAAAATAAAATACAGTTGCAAGAATGGGGTTCTTTGGAGGATAGCATAGGACAGCATTCTTCACCTTTATTTCATGGAAAACTCACTGTTCCTTTAAAAACTTTTTTTTTTTACTTTTTGTCCTTGTTTCCTGCCCCCCAGGGCACTACCCGGACCCCCATACACCTTTTATGGCAAATATCTTGCATATATGCCCTGTTGGAGGGCACTCTAAAAATCGAACTTTCGAGTCCCATTGTCTTGCATTGAGTTCGGTTCGTGTTCGAGTTCGAACTCGAACTTTTGAAATTGTTCGAGTTCGAATGCGAACCGAACACGGGGGTGTTCGGCTCATCACTAATATTGACTACAAGGATGGTTCCGATGTTCTGCCAAAGACCGTTCACAAGGCCGTCAATCTTGGATACAATTTTACGAGTTGTGTTTAAATTGGGTAAATAACGATGCATGTGGTTTGAGATTTTTTAAGGGGGGTTTCGGCCTGTAAGAGCTTCAGAAGTGAGAGAGACGTCTCGTTCCTTGCAGGATTACACAGAGGAAGAGGAGGAGTATCGAGGAAAAGGCAGCTTCCCGGCTCTGATCACCCCAGCCTATCTCAATGCCAAGAAAGCCAATGAGCTTGCGAGTGATGTAAGTAGCCTGACACAATGATCTACTAGAACGGACATATGGTGTGCCAATCCAGAAGTGTCAGGAAGGAGTTGTGTGACCCTCTGGGCTACAACTCCTGTTTCACCAATGGGCAGTAGACTGGGTTTCATGGCCCTGATTATATTGGGGAAGATTTTCCAGTAGACCGGATGAATGGACATCATGGGCTGCACAGCTCATATCATTGGGTTGTGTCCCCGGGAATGATTAATTGCAAGTATTTATTTTTTTTTTTTTTGAGAAAGTATTTTACCAGGAAGGATACAATGAGATTTCTGTCGTTCTCAAGTATGTCCTGGGTGGCTAGTGTGTACCGTTAGGTGTCTTGCCCAAGGACACTTACTGGAGAGGTGCTCTGGTCGGGATTGAACCTGTGTCTCCACGGTTATAGAGCAGTGATGTTACCTCTACTCCACTACCAAGATCGAGATATATCTGGCTTCGAAGGCACCATCCGGTGTCCGATATCAAGATATCTCGATCTGCAGACCAAAGGCAAATTAAATTAATTTGCTGCAATATTTTGGAATTCAGAAATATTCCTTTTCAAACTGAATTTTTGGCCTGTGGACATGTCTACCAAGAAGTGCTGTTGGTCCAGAGGGGGCGCTACAAATGATCTTAGGGTAAAACATGTCAGTTATCTGGATCTAAGGGTGAATGGATACGATTTCAGGGAATTTGGAGAATCTAGTTGGTTTATTTGTGGTGAATGGATCCCAGGTAAATGTGTGGATCCTCTGGGTTTAGGGGCAAATTATTTATTTATAAAGTATTTTTACCAGGAAGGACATGATCTTGGGGTGAGTCAGTAGATTGTGAGCACAGAGCTTGGAGCAGGGTTGCGTTGGGTTCCTATGGACTCCAGGAGGCAATATCTGTGATGACGTCACTGCCTGTATCATTCTGCACTCCTGTTTTATTCCAAGGCCAACCGTTAATAAAGCGACTGGATCAAAACCGGTGCCTTGTAAGGAAAAATCTACTCAGCCCAAGTTACTCCTTTTTTTATTGGCATAATAGGATGGGGCCCTGAATTCCTCTAATAGTAAAAGTTCGGAACCTCAAGCCTTGCAGATCTGCTAAGGTGACTTTTACGCTACTCATTCATTAAGATCGAAGAGCACTTTTGAGCGACATGGCCGGTAAACACTTTATCTCCGCTGAGACTTGTGCTTTTATGCCTTATTTTTCTTCTTCTATTTATAGATCAAATATAAAAAAGATCTTTCAAAGATGAAAGGTGCTGCTCACTATCACACTCTGACCACAGAGGAGAACATGACCCTGAAACAAGCCCAAAATGTCAACAAGTTGGTCAGTGAGGTGAGACGACACAGGTTAGGGACATCAGAAGAAAAGGCCACATGGTGACATGCCAAGAACTGTCATGTGGTGCAATATTGCAGTGTACATGGCCACTGTGCAAGTGATTAAGTTTTTTTTAAAACATGGATTGACTCGTTGCGTTTGGCCGGTAACATCGCAGTCTATTTACATTGAAGGAGATGGTTAATCTCGTAGATCCCGCCGGGTACCGCCAGCTGCACCGAGAGCTGAGGCTACAAAATGCTATTATTTGTTGTTTGTTGTTGAATGTCTCATCTCATCCCATCTGTCCATCTCATCCCATCTGTCCATCTCATCCCATCTGTCCATCTCATCCCATCTATCCATCTCATCCCATCTATCCATCTCATCCAATCTATCTTATCCCATCTATCCATCTCATCCAATCTGTCCATCTCATCCCATCTGTCCATCTCATCCCATCTGTCCATCTTATCCCATCTATCCATCTCATCCCATCTGTCAATCTCATCCCATCTATTCATCTCATCCAATCTATCATCTCATCCAATCTATCTCATCCCATCTATCCCACCTCATCTCATCTATCCATCTCATCCCATCTGTCCATCTCATCCCATCTGTCCATCTCATCCCATCTGTCCATCTCATCCCATCTATCCATCTCATCCAATCTATCATCTCATCCAATCTATCTCATCCCATCTATCCCACCTCATCCCATCTATCCATCTCATCCCATCTATCCATCTCATCCCATCTATCCATCTCATCCAATCTATCTCATCCCATCTATCCATCTATCCCATCTCATCCCATCTATCTCATCTATCCATCCATCTCATCACATCCCATCTATCTCATCTATCCATCCATCTCATCACATCCCATTTATCCATCTCATCTCATCTATCATCTCATCCCATCTATCTCATGTATTCCATCTATCTCATTCCATCCCATCTATCCACCTTATCTATCCCATCTTTCATCTATCTATCCATATCTGATGTAGTCGTCCCATGGCGTGACTATAGAATATTCTGTGATTTACAGGTGGAATACAAGAAGGATTGGGAGCACAGTAAAGGACACAGCATTAATTATTGTGAAACGCCACAATTCAAGAATGTCAGCAACATCTCAAAATTCACAAGTGATGTGAGTAATGATCCCATTGCACACTGAAACCAGGGACCGTCTCCCCCTCCTCTCCCTGTGCATGTCCTCCTCGGTGACCCCAGGCCCTGGTGAAAACAGAGAGCGAGTGTTTCCGGCTGATAAGCTGCATGTAGCTCGCCGGACTGGCTTATGGCTCTTCCCTAATGGACCGAGAGACACAGTCATTTACTTTATCGCAAATTTGCATTTCTTAATTAATGTTAAGTACCGGCTCGTAATCCCCGAGGACTATTTTTAGGAAGAATTACAGCGCCGAGTCCTGCTAATTGACTGCCGCAACACCAAGAATAAATTTTAGAGGAAATTATTTAGTTTTTTTGTTGCTAAAATAAGTTTTAACAACTTTCATTCAACACAGGTGGGAAAAATACCTGTCTGTATTTTAATTAAATTTTTCTTTTGCAATTTAAGTGAAAAAAAAACACTTAAAACTGATAAAAATATGAATTCAGGATCTGAATAATGAAGAAAAATAAAGTCCATCCTTTTCTCTGTAACCTCAAGAAAAACATCTTTGTACAGGAATTAATTCTGCAACAGATGAGATATCACGATAATATCACGCGCTTTAAACAGGGCGCCAAATGGTTCCATTAATATCAATATTAATATTGATAGTATCTGTTAATGTGATGTTACCCAAATATTCCAAACACTGTTCATGTGGATCACTACGTATATGGGATTTTTCTTGCCTTTAAGTAGTATTTGATCCCTTAAGCGGGATCAGGTGTTTAAGTGAATTCTGATTGCTCACTCTTTAGATTCTTGTTGCTTTTTGCAAAAAAAATTAAAAATGTTATTACTCAGACTTTTTTTTATTTATTTGGACCCAAAAAAAAATCGGTTTAATCAGCCAATGGTGTGTGAGTGATGTTTGAGAAATTTTTAAAAAGTGTGTGTGTATATACAGTAAATATATATATTTTAATATTTAGACAACAAGAAAGGGTCTGTTAAGGAACTCCCTTCAGATTTAGTAAAAAAATGGTGGTTTTACTTCAAATTCATATAAATTTTAAATTAAATTTTTACTTTATTGAATTAGCAAACCCCTTTTAAAATCTTATATATTTTTTTTCCTTGACTGCAGCTCAAATATAAAGAAAAATACCAAAACCAAATGAAAGGTCATTATGAAGGTGTTGGAATGGACCAGCGCACTCTACATGCCATGAAAGCTGGAAGTCTGGCCAGTAATGTAAGAATACGAGTTATATTTCTGTGAAAGCAGAGTTTTATTGCTGTGGCGCTCTGTGATACGCTCATACACACCACACATTACTGTGAGTTTTATTTCTGTGGAGCTCTGTGATACACTCATACACACCACACATTACTGTGAGTTCTATTGCTGTGGCGCTCTGTGATACGCTCATACACACTACACATTACTGTGAGTTTTATTGCTATGGAACTCTGTGATAAACTCCTACACACCGCACATTACTGTGTGTTTTATTTCTGTGGAGCTCTGTGATACGCTCATACACACTGCACATTACTGTGAGTTTTATTGCTGTGGAGCTCTGTGATATGCTCATACACACTGCACATTACTGTGAGTTCTATTGCTGTGGCGCTCTGTGATACGCTCATACACACTACACATTACTGTGAGTTTTATTGCTATGGAACTCTGTGATAAACTCCTACACACCGCACATTACTGTGTGTTTTATTTCTGTGGAGCTCTGAGATATGCTCATATACACTGCACATTACTGTGAGTTTTATTGCTGTGGAGCTCTGTGATATGCTCATACACACTGCACATTACTTTGAGTTTTATTGCTGTTTAGCTGATTACCAAAAACCCTGGTTATATTTTTGTTTTGATCACGCTCTTATGAAACGTCTTGCAGGTGGCCTATAAATCAGAGGGTTCGCATGATGAAGTAGATGCAAATTATTATTACCCGGCTACACAAACCCCTTCTTACCAGACCACAAGGAAGTTGGTTCCTCTAAAAGATGTGAGTGCTGTCTGCGTTTATTTATTATCAAAGCATTACTCTTCAACAAGTAAATAAAACAAACATGTTTTCATTGTACTTTATTTTACTTCCTACTGTTTGTTGTGGGACTGTAACGTATGGGCAGATACTATAGAATCAATGGAAATGTCGGCGACATTTTGCTGCTCTCTGAATAACCCCTATAGTCTTCATTTAAATTTTGTATGTTCACCTTCTTCGCCTCTTTCTTCTTCCTCCTTTCTCTCTCCTCCCTCTCCCCGGAGCTCCCCTCTACTTCTTCTCTCCCGTTCACCTTGCTGTGCCCGCCCTCTTTGACTCCTCCCCCATTGGTCACTTTATAGAGGCGTTGGGAGCAGGTGATCTTGCTGGCCCTCTCCTGTGAACGCCCTGCTTTACTGTGGCACCAGTAGGTCCACCCTGCACTGGGAGTAGAGAAGGCCCCCCTCCTTTAGGCGGTGAATTCCCAGCCTATACTGCTTGCTACCACTCCTTCGGGGCATCCGCTCCTCAGAAGAGGGCGCTCTCTCCGCACCTTTATTCAATTTTTTTTTTATTATTCCCCAGCGAGGACTTGTTCCTTATTTGTCTGCGTTTATTTATCATTTTCCATTCTTTCCAGACTTCCTTTTTTTATTCTACTTGAAATGTTCTGTGTTTGTAGAATTTCTGTGCCTTGATCCAAAACAAATTTGAAGTTTAAAATAATGGTATGTTCACATTAGGAATGCTTTGTCTCAGGTGACATCGTCTGCAGAAGCAATAAGGCATAATTAGAAAGAAAAGTACTTTTTAGTTAAGGGAAATAAATATATATTTTTTCACTGAAAAAAAAATTTGAGGGTAAAAAAAAAGAGCATAAATGTATAATCCCGCGTCTGTCTTCGTGCGCTAAATCTGTTACCCTAGCCAAAATAATGACTTTTTTATATCTGGTGACCAATTTATTTCCTTTCACCGCAGGTAAATTACCGCCAGAGCATCGACAAGCTAAAATACAGCTCTGTAACCAACACCCCAGAAATGGTCCGCGCCAAGGTGAACGCCGAGCAGCTGAGTGATGTGAGTCCCAGGGTGGATCGTGCGCCTTCCGATGCCCGTGTTCCCTGCAGATAACGCACTCTCTCCAAAATCCCCCTCGCTCGCCGGCGTGCGTGCAGCTGATAACAGCGAGCTCAGGGGGAAACGACAAAACACAACATCATTTCATTGTGCTGCAACGTGCAGAAACAAATGTATCTGATGCTTCTTTAGAATGCCAGAACACAAGGCGCTGCGTTCCGAGGAGAATAACCAATGCAACGTTTAATAGAAATCTCATTCCCTGCCCGTCACCTTGTGGTGACCTTTGTGAAAGATGTGCAGTTATTTGTGCCGGTTAAAGGGTATTTGGGGAACAGGTGTCCTCTGGGGTGTTTACTTGTTGCAGCCATCCGCAGGGTTTTACTATCTAATCAGCAAATTGGGAAATAAAGCGCAAGGTCAAAACTGGCCTTTTTTTTTATTTTTTAAAGGGCCAGTACCACCAAAAAATGCAATGTACTTATTGTGTTTATTTGATGTTGCTGATATCTTACATGTGTTTTGTTTTCTCTTGTATGTTTAATTAAGAATATATTTTCCTCTATATGTGTCACTGGGTGCATCCATTTTGTGATATTTTCCTCTATATGTGTCACTGGGTGCATCCATTGTGTGATATTTTCCTCTATATGTGTCACTGGGTGCATCCATTGTGTGATATTTTCCTCTATATGTGTCACTGGGTGCATCCATTGTGTGATATTTTCCTCTATGTGTCACTGGGTGCATCCATTTTGTGATATTTTCCTCTATATGTGTCACTGGGTGCATCCATTGTGTGATATTTTCCTCTATATGTGTCACTGGGTGCATCCATTGTGTGATATTTTCCTCTTTGTCACTGGGTGCATCCATTGTGTGATATTTTCCTCTATATGTGTCACTGGGCGCATCCATTGTGTGATATTTTCCTCTATATGTGTCACTGGGCGCATCCATTGTGTGATATTTTCCTCTATATGTGTCACTGGGCGCATCCATTATGTGATATTTTCCTCTATATGTGTCACTGGGTGCATCCATTTTGTGATATTTTCCTCTATATGTGTCACTGGATGTATCCATTGTGTGATATTTTCCTCTATATGTGTCACTGGGTGCATCCATTGTGTGATATTTCCTCTATATGTGTCACTGGGTGCATCCATGTGTGATATTTTCCTCTATGTGTCACTGGTGCATCCATTGTGTGATATTTTCCTCTATATGTGTCACTGGGCGCATCCATTGTGTGATATTTTCCTCTATACGTGTCACTGGGCGCATCCATTGTGTGATATTTTCCTCTATATGTGTCACTGGATGCATCCATTGTGTAATATTTTCCTCTATATGTGTCACTGGGTGCATCCATTGTGTGATATTTTCCTCTATATGTGTCACTGGGTGCATCCATTGTGTGATATTTCCCTCTATATGTGTCACTGCTGGTGCATCCATTGTGTGATATTTTGTGTTGTATCTTTCCATCACTTGCTCCTCACTGTGTGGCTTTGGTCATAGAATGGAGTGAATGGGTCAGTCACCGACTCACATCATTGTATTGTGTGGGATGTATTCAAAGGACATCACCACGGGGTAGATTAGAAATCCTTTAAAATCCCTGTCTTATCTCATTCAGCTGCCGGCTCTTTTCTCAACCTGGGCATCCCAATAGCCCCCTGCAGCCTTATCTAAACATTCCCTCCTCCACCTCATTAACTGTTAAATACTGTAGAAGCTAAATTACAGCAGTAAAATAAAATGTTTGCGCAGATTTTGATAAATGTTGCATCAGCACCCCCTCGTAAGTAAATGACATCACCAGGGGATACATTAAAGTGTTTAGGCCCACTATCAGATCTCATTTAGCTGCCATCTATTATCTTGGTTAACCTATACAGGACAACAGATCCCCTGCAGCTTTGTCTAAACATTCCCTCCTCAACTGCTAAATACTGTAGATTAGATAGACCACAGTCACAAAGTAACGCTTTTGCACAGATTTTGGTAAATTTTGCATAATAGGAAAAATCAACAAACTAGAAACAGGAGATAAAAAACCTAATTTAAATTTTCCTTTTTACTTCAAAGGGATGAAATATACAGCAGCATGTGTTTTATAATGTGTTTCGTTGGTAACGCACAATTAATCTAGTTACAGTTTATGTGTTATTGTCCCTTTTAACTAATCCATTTGTAATGTGACACTTGGGAATAAAGCTCGTAAACCTCTGTATAAAACCTGAGATTATCAGGGTGAAATTGGGGAATAATATTCATCTCCACCTCGCGCAGGTTTTTTTCGCCCCGAATTTACAGTTGAAGATTAAGGCTAATATTCTCAGAAAAGAGCCTGTTAGTCAGTGAAGACGATGCAATATTTCCCGTTACTTTGAGATCAGACGCGATTTACTTTTACTTTTTCTCTAACATTTTCCAGCTGAATTATCGAGCAGACTATGAGAAGTCGAAGACACGTTACACCCTCCCTCAAGATGTCCCCGAGCTGAGAAAAGCAAAATCAAATGCCGAGCTCTTCAGCGAGGTGAGCGTTGCTTGGGTTACCTGTTACCGCTGCGTCCTGGAAAATATCGTCCTGCTGCAAGAGGCAGGGCTTAAATTTAGATGTTTTCCATTTCGTGGCAGGCAGGTTCTCTTCCCACATGCAAAGGAGCATTTGGTCTGTGTGCTGGAAGGTCAGAAAGTTGTAGAACTCAATGAGCTACCAGAATGATTCGATAAACAGAAAAACGGCACTTGTGGATGACGTAATACTATAAACAGTCATGGTGGCTACGTGACCAGAAATGTGGGACTCAGTGTTTCACTCCTAGCTACTGTTGAACTACGGGACCATGTGGGAAAAAATATTAATCCCCATCTTTTCCAGAGCGCCTGGTGTTTGGCCCCACTGCCCTTTGTCTGTTGGGCCCGAGTTGGCTACGGAGCAAATCAGACAATATTATTTTAGTCATGATGGGCCGAGACTGACCGTTTGACCGGGAAGGTCACATAGTCTCCTCAACCAGCACATACAGTAGGCTCTCTGCTGCTCTACGGTGCCAAGGGAAGGTGAATTAAAATGCAATCCTGCCTGGCCTTGCACCCAGGGTCGTCGTTGGGGGGGCAGGGGTGCGGCCCGCACCGGGTGACCCCAACCCTAGTGACGCCACTGCTTGCACCCCCTTAGTAGTGTGAGTTGACTTGTCACCACATTTGGACTGCTCCGGAATGTATCCACGCGTTGCTGAATGTATTGATACGCTCTGGAGCAGACAAGTTGACTACGTTGCAAGTGATGCAAATTGCCCACTGCATCATCAGGAGCCTGCCGAACAATCCCATGAGCATACAATAAGAAGAAGGTAGAGGGTGATCCTTCAACGGATTAAAATCACTTAGAGGTGCATGTTAAATGAACAAATAGTATTTGAATCAATTCACGCACATCAAAAAACAAGATCGTTATCACCGTTCCATGGATGCCTGGGACCTGGGGTGTGATTTCCTCCACAGCCGGTGAACCTCAGGAACAATCAGCCAAGACCAAAGTTTCTCCAGTCAAAGGATTTTATTAATAAAAATAAAAATAAAGATAAGACTGCTCACGCTCGACGCGTTTCGTCAAAAGACTTCATCAGGAGAAATATGTGCAGTCATAAGTACATGGTTAAAAAATAAAATATAATAAAGTATACATATACACTTTTATTTTTTAACCATGTACTTATGACTGCACATATTTCTCCTGATGAAGTCTTTTGACGAAACGCGTCGAGCGTGAGCAGTATTATCTTTATTAATAAAATCCTTTGACTGGAGAAACTTTGGTCTTGGCTGATTGTTCCTGAAGTTCACCGACTGTGGAGGAAATCACACCCCAGGTCCCAGGCATCCATGGAACGGTGAGAACGATCTTGTTTTTTGATGTGCGTGAATTGATTCAAATACTATTTGTTCATTTAACATGCACCTCTAAGTGATTTTAATTCGTTGTAGGATCACCCTCTACCTTCTTCTTATTGTATACTACTTACGGGTTACCGGGAGCCGCAGAGGGAAGATCCTAACTTCATTAATAAGTTAAGTGATTCAGTGTGTGTTTTTTTCTTTGCAAATCCCATGAGCATACCTGGCCCTGAACCCACTACCCCCCGCTTCCAGTTGAGCACTGATTAACTGCCAAGAAGGCTCAGTGTTTTGACTTCCAAAACTGAAGAAGCCACAAAGTTCAGTCAACTCATCCTTGAGACTTGCCAAGGTTCCACGAGATGTATTTGGAACCTCACAGAAACAAAAAAGACAAAAAACAAAAGCTCCCAGTAATAGTAATGGACAGAGTGCCATATGTTCAAGATTTTGCCAAATGGGTCTTGATTTATGCTAGATTGATTGTAACCATGACCATCAGGTGCCTCAACTTCTCATTTAGTGGTGTGTAGAGTCAAGGCATGATTATTGTAAGACATACATATTGTGTCAAATCTACAGTGCTAAGGGTTAAACCTGGTCTGTTACATTCCCGACAGAACAAGTACAGGGAAGACTGGACGAAGAACAGAGGCAGAGGGTTTGAGATACGTCTGGACTCCTTGTCAATTCTCTCAGCCAAAGCATCAAAGGATCTTGCAAGTGATGTAAGATGACGGTTACTCGTGTCGGGAAGTCAGCACAGCTCCCCGTTTATGATGTGAAGGCACATGCTGCAGAGGGGTTATCGGGAATATTTTAAGAGACGATTGGTCAAATATTCATGTACAGTAAATCAATGGAAATGTGGGACATACTGATCTATGAGGTGGGACGTAGCTGACAAAGTGTGTTGCATGACCTCCTCATTATGGTGTATAGACATAGTTTGGGAGATACCTTTTATGATGGGCAAAGACAAAGTAATAGAAACGCCAAAGAACCTGTTCCCCAGCTTTACATGAGCTGTGGGTCCATTACAAAGCTTCTGCTGACCAGCTCAAAAAATGTCTTCTGCTGTGATTAACACTATCAGGGATATTCAGAGAGAGGTGAAAACCTTGAAAATTTCCAGGAGAATGAACAATCTAGACCAAATAGCCAATTTGGAAAGTGAAATAAATGGGAGCATTTTTCTGGTTTGACTATTTTGACCTAGAATTTTCAATTCTCCAGTCATTCTCAAGGTTTTCAACTCTTTCTGAACAGCCCTGTATATGTCTTTTACAATGTTGTCAAAGTGTCATCCGATCTCTAAAACAGATCAAATACAAAGAAGAATATGAAAAGAGCAAAGGTCGAGCTGCGTCCAACAGTGATACCAGGCTCCTCCATTCTCTAGAAGTTGGAAAGAGGGACAGTGAGGTAAGCGCCCCTTGCAATCATCAAATGACCCAATCACCATTGAGACGTTGATAGTAAATGGCTCTTTCACCACCAAATGACCCTTTCACCGTTAAAACTATTGCGATTGAGAGGCCTCCAAATGTCTGTATTACCATTATAAAGCTATATAATTATAGGAGGACTCTGTAACCATTAAATAATGCTGCCACCAAGAGGCTGCATCCTCATCAAATGCCCTTATCACCACTATAAAGCTTTAATACCATTGTATGGCTCTATGACCATCAAATAACTCTACCACCAAGCGATTACATCATGATCAAATGACCGTATCACCATGTTACAGCTATGTAACCATCATTTAACTCCATCCCCTTTAAATAACTTGACTAACAAGCAGTTACATCATCATCAAATGATGGTACCACCATTAAATAACTCTACCACCAAGGGTCTGCATCATCATCAAATGTCTGTATCACTGTTATACTGCTATGTAACCAATAAATAACTTCACCACCAAGAGACTTCAACTTCATCAAATGACTGTTTCACCATTATACTGCTACAGTGGCAAGAAAAAGTTTGTGAACCCTTTGGGATTACGTGGAGTTTTGCATGAATTGGTCAAAGTCACAACAATTTGAAAAACAGTCTGCTTAAAATAATACAACACAAACATATGTTTTCTAGACATGTGCATTCGTTTTAGTACTAAAACGATTTAGTCCGAATTTTGGGATAATTTAGTTTTCGTATGACTCAAGAGAAACGAAACTGCTCAGTACAAAAAACGAAATAAAATAAAATAAAATGCACTACATTTTAGTTTCAGTCCTTTTTGTGATATTATATTGATGAGTGAAGGAGACCAGCAATGAAGAACATCGCAATATCCGTAGTTCTGCACCCTCCACATGCCAATGCAGTAGGATGTTCTATATAGAGAGGGGCATTAATTAATGCAGGAGGATGTTCTATACATTATACAGAGAAAGGTATAAATTGAGGAGAATGTTCTATACAGAGAGGGACATTAATTCAGGAGGATGTTCTATATATTATACAGAGAGGAGTATTAATTAATGCAGGTGGATGTTGTATACATTATACAGAGAGGGGTATTAATTAAGGCAGGAGGATGTTCTAAACATTATACAGAGAGGAGCCTTTTTTTTTTAGCCCTTTAAATCCAGTGGCTGTGAGCGCGGAGATCGGCTGCTTGTTACATTATCTCTGTACAATGTATCAGGCTCAGCTGTTACAGTAACTGACTGTAACAGCGCTCAGAGTTTCAGTAAAACAAGGAAATAATATTGTTCTAACCTCCTATATATAAAAATATTATTTACTAGTTTTACTGAAACTCTGAGCGCTGTGATGAGCAGCAGTCAGTTACTGTAACAGCTTTGCCTGACACGGGGCAGTATTACAATGTTGGTGCTAACTTAACCAGAGCTGTTGTAAACTGAAAACCTCCATAGGCTATAATGGCTCTGGGAAGTTTACAACAGGTCTGGTTAAGTTAGCACCAACTATGTAATATGGCCCACATTGTGCTGAGAGTGAGTGATACTGTAACAAGCAGCGATCTCAGCCCTCTGAGGAGACACTACAATAGTAATTGTATCCACTGGTTTTCGGATGACTGAAATTAGTTTTCATACTAAAGAACTGAAAACGAATTTCTTTAGCAACTAAATAAATTGCATTTTAGGACTAATCCATTAGTTCAAAACGAAATTTTGTGCTGTGCACATGTCTAATGTTTTCATGTTTTTATTGAACAGAACATGTAAACATTCACAGTGCAGGGTGGAAAAAGTATGTGAACCTTTGGACTTAATAACTGGTTGACCCTCCTTTGGCAGCAATAACCTCAACCAAACGTTTCCTGTAGTTGCAGATCAGACCTGCACAACAATCTGGAGTAATTTTGGACCACTCCTCTTCACAAAACTGTTTCAGTGTAGCAATATTCTTGGGATGTCTGGTGTGAATCGCTCTCTTAAGGTCATGCCACAGCATTTCAATCGGGTTGAGGTCAGGACTCTGACTGGGCCACTCCAGAAGGCGTATTTTGTTTTGTTGAAGCCATTCTTTTGTTGAATTACTTGTATGCTTTGGGTCATTGTCCTGTTGCATCACTCATCCTCTGCGGACCTTCAGTTGGCGGACAGATGGTCTTACGTTTTCCTGCAAAATGTCTTGATAAACTCTGGAATTCATTTTTCCATCAATGACAACAATCCGTCCAGGCCCTGAGGCAGCAAAGCAGCCTCAAACCATGATGCTCCCTCCGCCATGTTTTACAGTGGGGATGAGGTTTTGATGTTGGTGTGCTGTGTCTTTTTTTTCTCCACACATAGTGTTGTGTGTTTTTTCCAAACAACTCAATTTTGGTTTCATCTGTTCACAGAATATTTTGCCAGTAGTGCTGTGGAACATCCAGGTGCTCTTTTGCAAACTTCAAACGTGCTGCAATATTCTTTTTGGACAGCAATGGCTTCCTCCGTGGTGTCCTCCCATGTACTCCATTCTGGTTTAATGTTTTCCTTATTGTAGATGTGTCAACAAAAATGTTAGCATGTGCCAGAGATTTCTGTAAGTCTTTAGCTGACACTCTAGGATTCTTCTTTACCTCATTAAGCATTCTGCGCTGTGCTCTTGCAGTCATCTTTACAGGACGACCATGCCTAGGGAGAGTAGCAACAATGCTGAACTTTCTCCATTTGTAGACAGTCTGTTTTACCGTGGACACATGAACATCAAGGCATTTGGAGATACTTTTGTAACCCTTTCCAGCTTCATGCAAGTCAACAATTCTTGATCGTAGGTCTTCTGAGAGCTCTTTTCTGCGAGGCATGGTTCACATCAGGCAGTGCTTCTTGAAACCAGTAAACCCAAAACTGGTGTGTGTTTTTAAAGGGCAGGACAGCTTTCAGCAACACATCCAATAATATCACACTGATTGGACACAAGGTTGGCTCACTCCTGGCTCCAATTAGCTATTGGAGAAGTCACTAGGCTAGGGGTTCACATACTTTTCCACCCTGCACTGTGAATGTTTACATGTTCTGTTCAATAAACACATATAATGTTTGTGTTGTATTATTTTAAGCAGACTGTTTTTTTCAAATTGTTGTGACTTAGATGAAGATCAGAGCACATTTTATGACCAATTCATGCAAAACTCCACGTAATTCCAAAGGGTTCACATACTTTTTCTTGCCACTGTATATAACCATCATATGACTATGAACACTTAATTACTCTACTACTAAGAGGCTGCATCATCATCAAATGACCGTATCACCATGTTACAGCTACGTAACCATCGTATAACTCCATCCCCATTAAATAACTTGACTAACAAGCAAGTACTTCATCATCAAATGACCGTATTACCATTAAATAACTCTAAAACCAAGGGTCTGCATCATCATCAAATGTCTGTTTCACCATTATACTGCTATGTAAACATCGTACAAATATGACCATTAGATAACTCTACCACCAAGCGGTTATATAATCCTCAAATGACCATTTCACCATTATATAGCTATGTGACCATTAATTAAGTCTTCCACCAAGAGGCTGCATCATCATCAAATGACCACATCATCACTATAAAGCCATCATATGACTATTACCATTAAATGACTCTACCACTACGTGGCTGCATCTTCATCAAATGACCATTTCTCAGTTATAAAGCAACTGTATGTGATGATCGTTTCACTCTATGATCATTAAATAATTCTTTGCAGTTGCTTCATCATCAAATGACGTATAGCCACTAAACAGCTCCAACCATAAAATGACTCTATCACCCTAAAGCATTTTCACATCAAGTGACCCAGTCAACATAAAAAAGCCGCTATCATCAAATGACTCAGTCACCTTTAAATGACTCTTTGACCAATCATGTGATCGTAACTAGTACTACCTCTCATCACCACCAAGTGACTTTACATGACCAAATCCCTCTATCACTGTCAGATCTCCCTCGATTTTATCATATGTCTATCAAATGACTCCTAATGGTACAAATTGGCTCTATCACCATCTAATCGCTCTAATCCCACCAGCACGCAGCTCCATCATCATCTAATCACTCTAATCCCACCAGCACGCAGCTCCATCATCATCTAATCGCTCTAATCCCACCAGCACGCAGCTCCATCACCATCTAATCACTCTAATCCCACCAGCACGCAGCTCCATCACCATCTAATTGCTCTAATCCCACCAGCACGCAGCTCCATCACCATCTAATCACTCTAATCCCACCAGCACACAGCTCCATCACCATCTAATCGCTCTAATCCCACCAGCACGCAGCTCTATCACCATCTAATCGCTCTAATCCCACCAGCACGCAGCTCTATCACCATTTTATCGCTCTAATCCCACCGGCTCCATCACCATCTAATCGCTCTAATCCCACCAGCACGCAGCTCTATCACCATCTAATCGCTCTAATCCCACCAGCACGCGGCTCCATCACATCTAATCGCTCTAATCCCACCTGCACGCGGCTCCATCACATCTAATTGCTCTAATCCCACAGCACGCAGCTCCATCACCATCTAATCGCTCTAATCGCACCAGCACGCAGCTCCATCACCGTCTAATCGCTCTAATCCCACCAGCACGCAGCTCTATCACCATCTAATCGCTCTAATCCCACCAGCACGCAGCTCCATCACCATTTAATCGCTCTAATCCCACCAGCACGCAGCTGCATCACCATCTAATCCCTCTAATCCTACCAGCACGCAGCTCTATCACCGCTACACTCTTAAAATATTAAATCCTCTATTCCTGTTCTAGATAAACTACAAGAGAGGATTCGAGGAGAGCAAGACTCGCTTCCATCTGCCACTGGACATGGTAACTCTAACCCATGCCAAAAAGGCGCAGACGTTGGCCAGTGACCTCGACTATAGGAAGAAACTCCACGAGTATACAATCCTTCCAGAGGACATGAAGGTGACGTGGGCCAAGAAAGCGTACGACCTTCAAAGTGAGGTACATCAATGAACAGGTCCACTGACCCAACTCAATGGAATTATCACCATCAACTAATCAAAACTCAAAGAATTTTTCATATATATATAATTTAGTAACATATATAACTTTACAAATGCAAATAATTCTTTATTATATATTTTTTTAATTAAGATTTATATATAATATTTTTTAATATATATATTTTTTCTTTCTCTATGCAATAAGTAGTCAATACATTCCAGCATGCTTTTACAATTGCACATCTCTAAGCAGCTACATTACATGTTTGGAGTTTTAATGCTATTGCTGTGCGTGCGGCACTGATGTATGTACCAAAATTGTCATCTATTTATTTATGTGTTACTAGCAATATGTCTAATGTGTAATATATATATAATATATAACAGGGCTCAAAATTGTAAGTCCAAAGCTACTAAAAAGGCCATAAGAGTTACTCGCCAGCAGTTGCTCCACCTAACCCCCTACCCAGCCCATAACTCTGCCCCTAAACACACACCCTTAAATTATCATATGAAATTACACTTTTAAAGGTTTTATTTAGAATAAAGTTACAAAAATAACATTAACACCCAGACTTCAGACCCCAGATACATGTAATTGAATTCATCAGACCCCAGTGTGAGCAGAGTGAGGAGGCAGGGAAGCTCCTCTCCACTCCCTGCCAGTAACAGACAAGCTTGTTCAGGTTAGGCAGCTGATCTCTGCCACCGTGCAGCCTGGGGAAGGGAGGGCTGCACAGTGGCACCGCTAGAATAAGCAGCAAAAAATAATTTATTGTGCTGCCTGCGTGTGCATTTTCACTCGCCCTCACTTAATTTCCACTCGCTAAATGCTAGTAGGGGAGTGGAAATCTTGAGCCCTGATATACAATATATGCTCTAAAGGCTCTTTGCGATACCTCTCTTATCTCATGTGCGTTTTATCGAAAATCTTCCTTTAGAGCTCAGGTTACACCTGGGACAGTAGAAAATCCAGATATCACATTAAGTATAAATCACCAGCACCACTAAATAGTATTTCATTTCAGTTAAACTCTGAGATGTCTGAGCGAGGGAACTGCCTCTACTTCCACCGTGTCTCCCTCTAACTGTCGCCCTATCAAAGTGTGAGTTGGAGTGACACTCATATAAAACGTTTATTAAAACAGGATATTTAAAAATTTAGAAATAAATTATATGTAAAATAGCAAAATCACATAAAATGAAAAGAAAACAAATCAAATGTGTAATAAAAATCTATCATTCCCCGTGTCTTCGTATTTGCTTTTCAACCAATAAACAATATCACCTGATCGTCTCCTGAATTCAATATATGCTAGGATTACTATCCTTCTGATTGTCCATCAAGTTACATTGTTGCCGTAGCAGTAAAACAGATTAATACAAACACATCTGCCTACAGTGTCACTGATGATGCCGCTGCTGCGCTTCATTTCATTCCGCTGCTCTTTTATTGACTAGGAGACGATCAGCACAATTTTATACCCATTCATACATCTCAATATGTATTTGTATATTGTGGGGGTTATTCAGAGAGATCTGAAATGTTTCCTGGCCATTCGGCTATTCAGAGAGCAGGCAATTCGCCAAATTCTGGCGAATTGCCTGCACATACGGTGCCTGTTCTTTGCCTTTTCGAGGGCAGTGAATCCCCATAGAGAAGCAATGCTTCATCTATTCAGAGACACCAAACAGCAGGGAAAAGTTGCCGAAATGCCCTGCTGTTCAGTGGTTTCATTCGGCAGGTTTATTCAGGCGAATCCCATAGGCTTCAATGTTAAAAATATTCCCGTTTTAATCCAATATCTAATAAACCGTTTATTATAAAATTCTGCAGTAAAGAGTCTCTTTATTTATAGATTTTTTAGGATCTTTTAGCCATATTTTGGTATTTTGTCAGCAAATTTTTTTTCCATTTTTTTTTTTTAAAATCGTTTTTCCTTTTTTCTGTAATAGACCTTTTTATTATCATTCACTGGATTTGATGTGTAAATTCCAGACATTTTCGTTCAATGTTAGTTTTTGCAAACAGTGTTTCAATTCTGAAACTTTCAATTAAACAGGTTTTTTTTTTTCATACCACGTTTGTCTGTGTGTCGCGTTTTTACGGCGGCTGCTCTGCGCTGAGATCGGCTGCTAGTCAGATTTTCCTGGCGTGTTTGGTGGGGTTTTTTTTTTCTGCGGGTTTTCGGTGAGTGTTCGGCGGGTTTGCGGCGGCTTTTCCCTGCACTACGGTGGCCCTGCAGTTCTTGCTGAATACACCGCAGGGTCAGCAAACTAGGATCGCCAAAGTGCAGGGAACGAAAGGTGACTTTTCGGATCTCTCTGAATAACCCCCTCTGTAAATCCTTTAATTAATCGATTGGATCAGCGATATGTTTATTTACCGTCTGATAAAGATTTGGAAGCTGTGGTTCGGTTTTTGGATTATTTAAATCAGCAGCAAAGATCTTTAACATATTCTCTTGTGTTAACACAAAGCCGGTGTTCTTTGAATCATGTTTTTTCATTCCAGCTCCGCTATAAATCGGATCTTTCCTGGATGAGAGGTGTTGGATGGATTGCCGAAGGGAGTTTGAATGTGGAACATTCTAAGAAAGCCGGAGATCTCATTAGTGAGGTAAACTGAGAAACTACCTTAAATGCCAAAAATTATGCTTTGGGCCAACTCTGCCACTCGAATAGTTAATCCATACTCTATAGAATAGACTAGTTATGTCACATTGTATATAAATCACCGGCAGTGTAACAGTTTCATAGATAATCCACATATCACCCTGTATATAAAACAACAGCATCCGTCCTTTTCACAGATAATCCAGATATTCCACATAACACCCTGTATATAAAACACCGGCACCGCGTCCTATTCACAGATAATCCAGATATTCCACATATCATCCTGTATATAAAACACCGGCACTGCGTCCTATTCACAGATAATCCAGATATTCCACATATCACCCTGTATATAAATCACCAACACCGCGTCCTATTCACAGATAATCCAGATATACCACATATCACCCGGTATATAAAACACCGGCACCGCATCCTATTCACAGATAATCCAGATATTGTAGTTTATGGAAACACATTTTACACCTTGTGTTTTATTTGTAAACATATTCCTGCACATCAGTTGGAAAGCTGTTTGTGGTCTGGCAGCTGTTTGTGGTCTGGCTGGCGGCACACAGTAAAGGGCTACAAGTTGTCGCAGAACACATTATCTAAACCTAAATATTTCATTTTCTTTTTTTCTTTTCCTTCCAGAAAAAGTACCGGCAGAAGGCAGACATGCTGAAGTTTACCAGCATTGCAGACAGCCCGCAGATTAAGCAAGCCAAGAGAAGTCAAGAGCTGCAGAGTGATGTGAGTCCTGTTTCAATTGAGACCTTTTTGGATTAGACTCCATAAGACTATCTGCCCAATTAGTTTTAATTTTTTTCTTCTATTCTTGGTGATTTTACTCCCTTTCATGGGTGTACCTAGGGGGGGCGGGGGCAGCCCGCACCAGGTGGCACCACCCCGTAGGCTGATAGACATGTGCACAGCACAAAATTTCGTTTTGAACTAATGGATTAGTCCTAAAATGCAATTTATTTAGTTGCTAAAGAAATTCGTTTTCAGTTCTTTAGTATGAAAACTAATTTAATTCATCCGAAAACCAGTGGATACAATTACTATTGTAGTGGTCCCTCTCTGTATTGAACATCCTCCTCAATTTATACCTTTCTCTGTATAATGTATACAACATCCTCCTGCATTAATACCCCTCTCTGTATAATGTATAGAACATCCTCCTGCATTAATTAATGCCCCTCTGTATAGAACATCCTACTGCATTGGCATGTGGAGGGTGCAGAACTTCGGAATGCAATGCTTATCCAGCACAGGAGAGGGAACTTTTACTTAAACTTTGTATCTCTGTGGGGGAGACACAGAAATATAAAAGCCGGGGAGAGGGAAAATATTAACGTAAATCGGTCTGAAAGCTCAGAGAAGAGATGACTGGTGCAAATTTATTTTTATAATAAAATAAAGCACTTTAAATCCAGGGAAAATATTCAAATAAATCACACTGAAGGCTCATAATGACAGAGGAACTGTGAGAGCTGGATACTAAATGTATCAGACATAAAAAAAACTTTATGACAAGCAGCACTGGGAGAGGAGAGGGACTTTATATAAAACGTGTATTATAGATGAGGAAAGGGGGATAGTGCTCCTGGATAATATAAAATGTATCAGACCAAAGCCCCTATTATGCAGAGCGGGAGGGGAGATAACACGTTTTATAAAGTCTCTCTCTTCTCCCAGTGCTGCTTGTTATAAAGGGGTTTTTACTATCCAGCCCTCCTCTGTCATTAGCTTTCAATGTGATTTATTTGAATGTTTTCCTTCTCCAGCTGCTTTTATCATCTTGTCTGCCTCATAGACATGCAAGGGTTAAGTAAAGGTTTCCTCTCCTGTGCTGGCTGTCTGTGCTGTGAGTGAGTATTCTGGAGCTCTATCACGGTCAGATTTTCGGGTAGGGGTCAGAAAGGATTACACATACAAACCTTTTCTGTAGCTTTGCGATGTTGCGCTCTTCATTGCTGATCTCCTTCACTCATCAATGTAATATCACAAAAAGGACTGAAACTAAAATGTAGTGCATTTTATTTTAGTTTCTTTTGTTTTTTGTACTGAGCAGTTTCGTATCTCTTGAGTCATACTAAAACTAAATTATCCCAAAATTCAGACTAAATCGTTTTAGTACTAAAACGAATGCACATGTCTATAGGCTGACACTTTCCAGGGGGCAGCAAAAACCTCACCACTAAATGGGTTACTCACAGAGCACCGAAATGACGCCAACATTTTGATGTTCTGTAGTTCCCTGCACTTCAGGGAATAAAATTTCCCCACCCTGCAGTGAATTCACCATTCACCGCAGGGTCCCCAAAGTGCATGGAGTCGGCCGCTGAATGCTGCCTCCGCAAACCCGTAGCCTGCTGTTTTCAAAAGAACTACTGAACGAAAATGTCTGGAATTTACATATAAGATCCTATCATTGATAATAAAAAGTTCTGTTACAGAAAAAAAAGAAAAACTGCTATTTAAAAAAAGGGGGAAAAATTTTGCCGAACAAATTTCTGAAAAATTACTGAAAGGTACTAAAAAAAAAACAATAAATAAAGACTTTTTACTGCAGATTAAAATAATAAATGGTTTATTAGATACTGCATAAAAACGGGAATATTTTTAACATTGACGCCTATGGGATTCGTCTGAATAAACTTGCTGATTGAAATCACCGAACATCAGGGCATTTCACTGACATTTCTCTGCTGTTCGGTGTCTCTGAATAGATTAACCATTACTTCTCTATGGGGATTTGCAATGCGTTCAAACAGCACCGTACTTGCTGGCAGTTCTTCAAAATTTGAGTGTGAGCATATCACAGAGCAGTGGTGTACTTAGGGGAGTGGCGGGGGGCCCCAGGTACCAGTGATTATTGGGGTGTCATTAGGGGGTATTAGGAGGTGCCACTGTCACTGTGTGTCAGCTTTGAGCTGTGGTCTCAAATAAAGAAGAGCAGTGGAGCAGGGCATTTGCATTAGGAATAAAATCGAATAGAATAAAAATCCCCCTCTCCTCCCTCCATAGCTCCTCCCCTGCCCCGCAGCAGCTCTAGGAGAGGGGAGGGGATGTGATTTGTGTGCAGAGAGAGAAGATGACAGTAAACAGTGGGTAAAGGTGGGGTATCGGCAGAATATGAAGCCCTGTCTGCTTACTGCTGTTTAAAGTGGAACTTTCCTTAACCAACACTGCAGTGATAGAAATTTGTGATTGAGCTGCCTGGCTCCTGGTGAGGTCCTGCATAGAGGGGGTCAGGCTGCATTCACTGCATCAACAGGGAATAGGCAGCCCAGGGTAAACAGGGACAGGGAAGAGGGAGTCTTAAAGTGTAAAAGTATAGAAAAAATACCATAGCAGCATCTTATACCTGCAAAACACACACCCATTCTCTGCTCAGCAACTCCAATCCACAAAACCAGCCACCCAGCAAACACACGCAACTCCAATCCACAAAACCAGCCACCTAGCACATACACACAACTCCCATCACACAAAACCAGCCACCCACACGCACAACTGCCATCACACAAAACCAGCCACCCACACACAACTCCCATCACACAAAACCATCCACCAACACACAACCCACCAACCCACAACCCCCATCACACACCAGCCACCAACAAACAACCCAGCCACCAACACACAACTCATATCACACAAAACAAGCCACCCAAACACACACACAACTCCCATCAACAAAATAAGCCACATGTGTACTTTTGTTCATAGCATGAGGATTGATATGTTGTGAGTTTGCAAAATCACTTAAAAATAACAATTATTAAAAAAATCTACACTCGCCTCTTATTGCACAGCACAGAGGACGCATGATCCACCATCGGCAGATTCATAATATATCACTATTATATGTATACATCATGTCCTGCCAGAATGCTATAACTAAAAATATTTTTTAAAACATTAAAAAAGTGCGTCTGATTTTTTTTATTTATTTTTTTACATTTTAAAGTGGGGGGGGTGCCAAATATAGGATCCGCCCCGGGTGCCAAATGTTCTAGGTATGCCCCTGCTCCCTTTTTTCCCCTCGCGTCGCATTGATTCTCCACTTCGGCTCAGGGACCCCCAAAGCAGCACAATGGGACTCACACACTTTACGATTACAAGTTCCCGTAGCACCTGCACAGAGCCATGGATCGGAGCTGCACACGCATGCACAGATCTGATCCATCGCTGCCTTTCTGAGAACGCTCGCTACAGCGATTGGTCTCACAGGGTGACATCAGCCGCGCTCTGTGTGTGACATCACTAGTGACCAATCTGGTGGCCGGCAGCCGGGAAATTCAAAATCCTGGCTGCTGGTGACACTGAGTGGGGTGGAGGAAACTCCTCAACTTCAGCCTGGAATTTCACCGTAAAGGGGGAGCTGGGGGGGCACTCCTCACATCTTGACCACTTTAAAACCATCAAGTGGTCAGGATGAGTAGAGCGTCCCTTTAAGAGCTGAGAGGTTTTCCTGGAAAGGGCCCTCCCCTTCCTGATAACAATAGTGATGTTAGGTCAGGGTAACCCCAGACTGCGAGCTGGAGTTCGATATAAGTGTAGACAGTCCAGGTCTCGTAGTCGCTTATCCAGGAATCATTAAATTAAACCTCGTGCCGTACGTCTGCCATTAGTGAACATGAGAACATAGCGCAGCGGCTCAGAGCAACGGGAGTGGAAATAATGTATCTATAGCTCCGCAACAAAAAAGGAAGAGAATAACGATAATACTAATAAAAAGAGAAACATTCGATGTTCTTGTTATCCCTTTGTATCCAGCTTGTTGGATACAGTTTCATTGGAGGAATAAGTGGGATAACGCATACCAGTGAAGAATAGGAAGCGCATTAATGCTGACCCTGTAACCCGCCTGCGCCGCGCTTTATTCCGCTGAGCTCACTTAATAACTAGGTCTATTGTTATAAAAAAATTACAATAATAAAACTAGTCATACACGCTACAAAGTCTTCCCGCGCTACCCGCGTCAGCCTCGTTATGCGCTCAGCATCTGGAGCAGGGGGTAGTAATCTGACCTACTTGTTACTGACATCTTTAATATAAAGGCACATCTATTAAAACGTTGCGGCTAATCCTCTGCTAGGGGCGAGGAAACGGGAAATAAAAAGCAACTGTATCCCTTTTTAAATCTGTTTTTTCAGGAAAGTATTAAAGGGACAGTACCACTATCAAAAGCCGTAACTAGATTACTTCTGCATTACAAACAAACACAATATAAAACACATTATAAAACACATGATGCTGTTTTTTTCTTTGTTTATATTATTTGCATGTAAAAAGGAAAAAAAAAGATAAGTTGTTTCCATTTTGTGGATTTTTCCCATGATGCAACAGTTACCAATATCTATGCAAATGTTTTAGTTTACAGCTCTGGTTTAGCATCTATGGTAGTGAAGAAGCAACGGGGTGGAGGAGGGAATGTTTAGATAAGGCTGCCAGGGTCTGTTGTACTCCAGGCTACCCAAGATAAGATCTGGCAGCTGAATGAGATAAAACAGGGAGCTTATAAAACTTCTAATCTACCCCCTGGTGATGTCCTTTGAATACATCCAACACAATACAATGATGTGAGTCAATGACTGACCCATCCACACCATTCTATGGCCACACAGTGAGGAGCAAGTGATGGAAAGATACAACACAAAATATCACACAATGGATGCACCCAGTGACACATATAGTGAAAATATCACACAATGGATGCACCCAGTGACACATATAGAGGAAAATATCACACAATGGATGCACCCAGTGACACATATAGAGGAAAATATCACACAATGGATGCGCCCAGTGACACATTTAGAGGAAAATATCACACAATGGATGCGCCCAGTGACACATATAGAGGAAAATACCACACAATGGATGCCCCCAGTGACACATATAGAGGAAAATATCACACAATGGATGCCCCCAGTGACACATATAGAGGAAAATATCACACAATGGATGCGCCCAGTGACACAGAGGGAAATATCACACAATGAATACGCCCAGTGACAAAGAGGAAAATATCACACAATGGATACGCCCAGTGACACATATAGAGGAAAATATCACACAATGGATGCACCCAGTGACACATATAGAGGGAAATATCACACAATGGATGCTCCCAGTGACGCATATAGAGGAAAATATCACACAATGGAGGCGCCCAGTGACACATATAGAGTAAAATATCACACAATGGATGCATCCAGTGACACATATAGAGGAAAATATCACACAATGGATGCATCCAGTGACACATATAGAGGAAAATATCACACAATGGATGCACCCAGTGACACATATAGAGGGAAATATCACACAATGGATGCACCCAGTGACACATATAGAGGAAAATATTTTCTTAACTAAACATACAAGAGAAAACTAAAGCACATAGACACATTTTGGTGGTAGTGTGTGTCTCTTTAAAAATAATCATAGCAAAGTAACGATAAGGGGAACACAATCCCGAGTCCAAGTTCCCCAAAAAAAAACAATAAAAAAATGAAGGTAAATGGGTAAAGATGGAGTTAATAGTCCAAATAAGTCATAAGACATGAATAAAGGATGTTTTATAGGCTCTTGATCAGGGATCTCAAACTCTGCCCCCCCCATATGTTTATGGCCTACAATTCCCAGAATTCCATGAATGCAATAGATGAACAGAGAATCATGGGAGCTGTAGTTCAGAAACATCTGGGGGGGCAGAGTTTGACAACCCTGCTCTAGATCATGAGTCAAGAACCTTGGGCCCCCAGATGTTTCAGAAAATGTTGCATCTCCCCTGAAGCTCAGCTACTCCATAAGTTGGCAACCCTCATGGGAAATGTAAAAAATCCAAAAATCCAGAGCATCATGGGGGCCAAGGTTGCTGAGCCCAGCTCTAGATGTAAGAGTGTGAAGCTTTCTGTGTCACTCTTTGCCACCTCAAGACATTCCGGGAGTCGAGACTTGGGTCACAGCAATCTGACCACCAATGTCCACTGAGCAGAGAGAGCTATATCTCGGGTCTCTCGGGGCCAAAGGGCAATAATTACACTAAGATCAGCCCCAGAATGAGGATTTCACCCCAAAAAGTGATTGCCATTCCTCTAATCTTCATGTCTATTTATGTGCTTTTTCTGTCTCTTTGTTGCAGCTGGTTTATAAATCTGGAATGGAACATCTCCTCCATCATTACACCATCAGTAAAGACGAGCCGGCTTTCCTACAGGCGCGAACCAACGCGGCCAATCTGAGTCAGGTCAGGTCCCACTGTTGTGACTTTTTGATGCCATGTTTGTAGGTTTAATTTAACCCGTCGCTGCTTTGTTGTGTAATAAATTGATTACCTCCTATCAACAAGCCGCCCCATGGACCACGCCGACTGGTTTTGGCATCCTCAGACCCAAAATCACGTTCTAGTAAATCCAAAGGGGTTAGTAGTTTGCTGAATTTTAAAGGAATTTGGCAACAGATGAATCGTGACTTTATACAGTTTGTCAAAACACCAGCATGGAAACGTTCCCCGTAACGATTCCTCTCAAACATTGAACATTCTAACCTCGGTGTTGCCATTCGGCAATATCTTGCCAGTTCTAATCTTGCCATGTTTATTAACAAAACCAATGCCCCATCTTCACTCACCCGGCAAATATTCCCCCGATAAAGTCCCCGACCAGATCTGGATCTTGGTTAAAAAAGCAACATATAACTGAAGGGTGGATCTTGATTAGCGCCCTATTTATGGCTAGGGTCAGAGTGGGGCAGTCGGAACGCGCGTGCAGGCGCACTAAATCACGGCGGCAGTAGCAGCACATAACGGCCAATGACGGCCAATATACGCAGTACGTGCGTACAAAAGTGCGCCGACACCACGCAACCAGCAAATGAACGCATTTTTATCAGAACGTGAAACCGCTGCTACTGACGTACAAAGTGCGCTGCGGCCGCATGGCAGCGTGTGTGCGTGATTAGGAGATGTCAGACGCTGCTAGTGTGCGGCCAACATAACGTTCAAACAGCCGGATTTCCCTAGACTTCTTTTTACCCCACCGTCATGAAATACGTCCAGAATTGCGCATCGTCTGACCACTTAAGCGTATTCCGTGAAAAAATGCGTGCGCACGCATCGACGTACATTTTGACGGTGGCCGCAGAAAATGCGCTCATCTGTCCCTAGCCTAAACCTACATATTTATTTTCTGTTAATCTGTATATTTGTGTTGGTTTTTTTTAATATCTTGCATTTATTACTTTGTATTTCTGTAACTGTAACACTTCAATGTTCTTGAACCCAGGACATACTTGAAAACGAGAGAAATCTCAATGTATCCTTCCTGCTAAAATACTTTATAAATAAATAAATAAATATTACAGGAGTCTGTAGGTACAGAAATCTGCAGTCCCCTTTCTCTTTATATCTGGCAAAAAAATTGTTTACTAAAATAATATTTTAAATCTTTTAATAATATATATATGTATATACACACCAAGGGACCTGCACCCAAGATTTCCTCTTTTTAATGCTCTGGTGCTGACCACCGCTGTAGAAATGCAAATCATAGGAAAGCAGAAAAAGTCCTCGTTTGGACTGAAATGTCGATCTTTTGTTACTACAATAATGTTAATACGATACTATTAAAAAGACTCCAGGAGATCACGCTTTCCCTATGAATTATATATATGTATATATATATAAATTTAAAATTGTGTGTATGAATATATATATCTTAAAATTTTATTTTTTAACAATTATTTTATGGCAATATTTTTAAAGTTATTTAAGAAAATTTTAAAAAATTTGCCAAAAAATTATTTTTTAAATAAATAAATAAACAGTACTAAATATTTTTTGCACTCATGAGTTTTCTCTTCCTTCCAGTGCCCAGTGCTGAGCTCCTTTCTATGCAAAACTGTAAAAAAATAATTAAAAAGTAAAATGAATTAAATTTTTTTTCATTTTACAGTAAATAAAAAAATGTTTATCATTTATTTTATTTATTTTTCATAGAGAAACACCTTTGCAATTTTAAATCTTTATGTTCCTCATCAGAAGCCAGCACTCATAGCCAGTTCATATAAAACTTCAAAACTTTATTTGGATCAGTATCGTTGTTGTTTTTATTGATTCAAATAAAGTTTTGAAGTTTAATATGAAGACCTTGGAGTGCTGGTTTTTGATGAGGAATATGAAGATTTAAAATTCCATTTTTTAGCAATTTTTTTCTATTGTTTAATTTTAGTTTTTATAGAGAAAGGTTTTTTTTCCTCTGTAAAACTAAATAAAATAAAGGATAAACATTTTTTTATTTACTGTAAAATGGAAAATAAATAGAAAAAATTTATTTAACTTTTTAATATTTTTTTTACGGTTTTGCATAGAAAGGTGTCAGGGGGTCACCTTGGGGTGTAAATATATTAGAAAATTTTTATTTTTTTATTAGTTTTACAGAGCGAGGTGCCCCCTTTGGTGGGTGTTTGCAAATGCAAATGCCTACTTTTCCTAATTATAAATCCGGCCCTGATCTTGAGTGAATTTAATGGCATTCCATTTCAAACCATGTCTTTGTATTGTTTATGAAAGTATATTTTTAATTTAATGTGCAGAAACTGTATAAGAGCAGCTGGGAGAAGCAAAAGGAAAAGGGATTTGATTTGAAGTTAGACGCCTTGTCCATTCTCACAGCCAAAGCAAAGCGGGATCTGGCAAGTGATGTGAGTATGAGACCTCATTTATTACTGACATCTCTATATATACGAGATACACCGAGAGAAGGTGGACACCGCTGCGATTATAAGCAGCTGAGGACAATCAATAGGGGCAGCTGGGGCAGCAACCTCTGAGTGATTGTGTCTAATAATAATGATGGTGGTAAAAAACAATTGGCCGTGGAAAATACTATTGACTTATTTTTTTCCTTTTGTCATTGTTATTAACCCTTTCACTACCAAGTGATTTCCAAAAAAACATTGTCAGAAAACAGTGATTTTTTTAAAAAATATTTTAAATTAATTATATATCAAGAAATATTTGAGCTTATTCCATTGTTTTTCTTGCTGTAAATAACCTATTTTGGCCACTAGATGGCACCATCTACTGCCAAATTGGCTTAGAGGTTTAAGTTGCTAGTCTATTTTCTTCTTTTTTTTCTCTACATCGGCTGCTGAAAACCCATAGTAAGGTCATCATCAGATGATTTTACACAGATTTAGCTCTTTTGGCATTATGGACAAAGGTCCACCGACTATATCAGAAGCATCTAATATTCAGATTTTTTGGGATTCTATGATATTCCGAATTTTTTGATTTCCAAGATATTCCTGATTGAACTTTTTTGCCTGTGCACATGTCTAATATCAAGATCAGAAAACTGTATTCTAGCTCTTAATTTCTTGAATACATTGTTGCAGGGTCTCTCGCCTCACACTGATGGCAGTTGTGAGCAACTGAGCATGTCGAGTACATGGGGCGTTTTTGAAACCTGCCCCAGATAAGGCCACTTCACATATGCTCAGACTGGAGTAAATTTTTAGCCATTACCATCTGAAATCCTTACCATCCACAGCAGATTCTTTTACCACCATCAATGTCTGGCATTGTTTTATTTATTTGTTCGGTTGGTTAGGAATTATAAATGAGTATTGGTGTATTTTTGAACCGTTAAAGCATGAAATATTCAGACTTTTTTTTGCATTGCTTTGGTTTCTTCTTGCACATTTTCTGATGTCTATATTGTGTGTCTCCTGTAGATAAAATACAGAGAAAGTTATGAAAGAGCAAAAGGGAAGCTTATCGGAGTGCAGGATGTACAAGGGGACTCCAAACTGTCCCACTCACTCCAAATGAGCAAGATGCAGAGCGACCTGGAATACAAGAAGGGATCTGAGATGTTAAAATCGAGGTATCGCGTCTCCATGGATTCGCTGGACATGGCACACGCCGCTATGGCTCAAGGTCTTGCGACAGACCAGGGGTATAGGACGTTCCTCCACCGCTACAGCGCCCTCCCCACGGACATGAAGCTGGAGTGGGCAAAGAAGGCGTACGGGCTACAAAGTGATGTGAGTACAGCCAGTGGGGAGAATTAATCGAAATATAATTAAGATGGAAACAAGAGACAGACATTCCTCCCAGGTTGGTCAAAATGAGCAGTAGGATGCTTGCAAACACCAAGAGAAAAATAATAGAAATCAGTGCGCCTCAAAAACTGTAACACTTCAATGTTGTAGAACCCAGGACATACTTGAAAACGAGAGAAATCTCAATGTATCCTTCCTGATAAAATCCTTTCTAAAAAAATAAATACAATAAATAAAAATACACATATATCTATGAAATGGCCAAAGTCGGGTATTTTAGGCAATGTTTAAGGCAACGTTGGTTTTCTTTAGGGGCACCTCCTAAGAAAATAAGTTTGGGAACTCACCAAGATTCCCACTTTCCATATAGCCATTGTCCTCTCGCACCCAACCTACCCCATACTCTATATACGACTGGGATTCGTCTCAGGAAATTAATGCTAGTCATCATTTGCAAGGAGACATATGGCCAGGTGAATTACTAAAGCTTTGGGGAGCTCCCCTCTCACTGCGTGAACGGTGGTGGAACTGCATTCCCGATAGACTTGACCCTTGGTTCTCATTCCATGGCCGTTTCATTCTTGGCTTCTTTCCATATGGATTTACTCATAACCTATCAATTACCTTCTTGTTTTGTAGAACCTGTACAGATCTGACCTGAAGTGGATGAAGGGAGTGGGCTGGATAACGGCCGGGTCACTGGACGTCATGCAGGCCAAGAAAGCTGGCGAGCTGATCAGCGAGGTGAGACAGGACAGCCACCTTGTATCTGCTTCTTCCTGCATGCTAATTTCTAGACATGTGCATTCGTTTTAGTACTAAAACGATTTAGTCAGAAATTTGGGATAATTTAGTTTTAGTATGACTCAAGAGAAACAAAACTGCTCAGTACAAAAAACGAAAGAAACTAAAATAAAATGCACTACATTTTAGTTTCAGTCCTTTTTGTGATATTACATTGATGAGTGAAGGAGACCAGCAATGAAGAGCGCAACATCGCAACATCCAAAGTTCTGCACCCTCCACATCCCAATGCAGTAGGATGTTCTATACAGAGAGGGGCACTAATTAATGCAGGAGGATGTTCTATACATTATACAGAGAGGGGCATTAATGCAGGAGGATGTTATATATATTATATAGAGAAAGGTATAAATTGAGGATGTTCTATACAGAGAGGGACATTAATTAATTCAGGAGGATGTTCTATATATTATACAGAGAGGGGTATTAATGCAGGTGGATGTTGTATACATTATACAGAGAGGGGTATTAATTAATGCAGGAGGATGTTCTAAACATTATACAGAGAGGATCCTTTTTTTTCAGCCCTTTAAATCCAGTGGCTGTGAGAGCTGAGATCGGCAGCTTGTTACATTATCTCTCAGTACAATGTATCAGGCTCAGTTGTTACAGTAACTGACTGTAACAGTGCTCAGAGTTTCAGTAAAACAAGGAAATAATTTTGTTCTAACCTCTTATATATAAAAATATTATTTACTCGTTTTACTGAAACTGAGCGCTGTGATGAGCAGCAGTCAGTTACTGTAACAGCTTTGCCTGACACGGGGCAGTATTACAATGTTGGTGCTAACTTAACCAGAGCTGTTGTAAACTGAAAACCTCCATAGGCTATAATGGCTCTGGGAAGTTTACAACAGCTCTGGTTATGTTAGCACCAACTATGTAATATGGCCCACATTGTGCTGAGAGTGAGAGATACTGTAACAAGCAGCGATCTCAGCCCTCTGAGGAGCCACTACAATAGTAATTGTATCCATTGGTTTTCGGATGAATGAAATTAGTTTTCATACTAAAGAACTGAAAACGAATTTCTTTAGTAACTAAATAAATTGCATTTTAGGACTAATCCATTAGTTCAAAACGAAATTTTGTGCTGTGCACATGTCTACTAATTTCCCATTGTACTTATAACATCTCTCTTGGAATATGGCCCCAGATATTTCCTCTTAATGTTAAAATGTCTTCACTGTGAACATGCCAAATGTATATTAACCCCTTCATTACCGGTATCGAGATATCTCGGGCTTCAAAGGCACCATCTAGTGCCCCGATATCAAGATATCTTGATATGCTTATCTGCAGGCCAAAAGCAAATTACATTTATTTGCTGCAAACAATTTTTGTTTGCTTTTGGGCTGCAGAAGGGGCTCCCCAAAGTTTTAGCCCTGTGTGCATAATGTCCAAAAAGCTAAAACTGTAAAATCAGCTGAAGAATGCTGTAAAATATCGGGCTTTCAGCAGCCGATGCAGGGGACCTGCAGCTCAAACAGCTGTAAGTCAATTTGGCAGAAGATGGTGCCATCTAGTGGCCAAAATAGGTTATTTACAGTAAGAAATAAAATGGGTATAAGCTCAAATATTTCTTACTTTATAATTAATTTAAAATGATTTTACGAAAAAAACCACTGGTTTATGACAATGTTTTTTTGGAAAATCACTTGGTTGTGAAGGAGTTAATGATCAGTAGGGATGTGCATGGCTGAAAAATTGGTTTTGTTTAGTTTAGTTTCGTTACGATTTTAAATCATTTCGTTTCGGGATTTCGTAACTAATTTCTTTTCGTATTTCGTTTCGGATCGATTTTAAATTTCGAATCGATTCGAATTTCATATATCAATTTGATAGTTGATATAAATTCGAATTTTGTATCACTAGATAAAACCCCAATTAATCTAATTTTGCTGTTAAAAGAAAAGCTAGGGTTAAATTTTAAGCTGTGGCACAGATTAACAGGGTTATCCAAAGAGATTCGAAAAGTCACCGCACGTTCGGTGACTTTTCGTTCTCTTCAATTCGGTTCCTTTTGCCGATCCCATTTCGGTGACCCTGCGGTGTATTCAGCAAACACCACAGGGTCCCCGAATTGCAGGGAAAAGCTGCCGAAAACCTGACGAAAACTAACCGAATGCACGCTGAAAACAAGCAAAAACATCTGGATTAACCTTCGAAAAAGCCGAACAGGAGCCGAACAGGAGCCGAAAAGGAGCCGAACATGAGCCGAATCACACAGAGCCGAAGCAGCTGTGACGTAGAGGAGGCAGTGAATAAATTAGAAAAACCATTTGTATGAATCTGGGAAAAAGAAAGCTGTTTGCAAAGAAACTACTGAGCGAAAATGTCTGAAATTTTCACAGGAGGTCCAGGGAATGATCATAAAGAGGGCTGTTACAAAAAAAATAAGCAAACTGAAAAAAAAAAAAAAAAAAAAATCGGACTTTTTTAAAAAAAAAAAAAAAAATCTGAAAAATGCTTAAAGTATCCTAAAAAATCAATGAATAAAGAGACTTTTTGCTGCAGAATTTTATAATGAATGGTTTATTAGATATTGAATTAAAACTGGAATATTTTTAACATTGAAGTCTATGGGATTCTCCTGAATTAATTTGCCGAATGAAACCACCGAATGGCAGGGCATTAGGGGAACCTTTCACTGCTGGTTTGTGTTCTCTGAATAGCCGAAGCAGTGCTTTATCATGGGGATTTCACTGCCCTCGAACAGGGACCGAACAGGCACCGTATGTGCAGGCAATTCGCAGGATTTGGCGAATTGCCTGCTCTCTGGATAGCCGAATGGCCAGGAAAGGTAACCGAATGCTGATTTTCAGCGTTCGGTTACCTTTCTCAAGCAATTCGAATCTCTTTGGATAACCCTGTTAGTATTTGAGTCAAATTAAACAGCGAAACAAAATTAATTTGTTTCATAAAGTCCTTACTGACTATTACTTGTATTGTAAGTTAAGATCAATTCGATAGTTGATATCAATTCGATAGTTCATTTCAAAAATTTTTCTTTTATGAAGATGACACAGTGTAAAACGAAATAAATTCGTTATATACCATTTTGTTTCGTTTCGAATTCGTATTGTATCGATTCGTTATTCGGAAGTACCTCCGAATAAATATGAATTATCAAATTTTCAAATTCTGAATGTTTCTGAAACGAATGCACATCTCTAATGATCAGCTTTAATAATTAAATAATTATTATGGGGATAAATCATAAAACGCATAACAGGACAGGCCATAATTATAGCAATAATAAGCATAACAGGACATATCATGGAAATAATAATTACAACAATAACACCATAGTAATAATGCAAAATAACAACAGTCCTGCACATCTAATAATGTCAATAATATAAAAAAATTATATCCAGAATTAATGACTACAATAGTATTATCACAACTAATTTATAATAATTAAATAATAGTAAACTATTATTTATATTAATAAAAGTGATGGAAAAATGTCAACAGTAATAATATAACTATTGATTGTAGTAAAAATAATGTAGATTGCTAAAAATATCACACAGGAAAAAAATCCTAATAATAATGAGAAAAATATCAATAGAAATTATTATCATTGTTGGTAAAATAATATGAATGAGGTTTGATGACATTGTAATTAAATAAATATATACAAACATGAAAGAATAAAGAAATTGGCAACTCACGCCGGGAATCCTGGCTATACCTGTACACCACAACTGAGAAATCAAGTATTAGAAAGAGAAGACAATTATAAAGATTGGAAAAAGAAAAAAACAACTAAATAAAATTGGTATGTAGCAATAGACCAATAACTGCATACATTTTTTTTTTATTATTTATTTATTTATAAAGGATTTTACCAGGAAGGATACATTGAGATTTCTCTCGTTTTCAAGTATGTCCTGAGTTCAAGAACATTGAATTGTTACAGAAATACAAAATAATAAATGCAAGATATTAAAAAAACAACACAAATATACAGATTAACAGAAAATAAATATGTAAAATATGTTCATCTTTCCGATGAACAATTCGTGGCAGATCAACTTTGTTTGGATAATAATCTCCCTTGGATCAGATCTCCACTGGGAGATTTCTCACCGTCCTCCTGGATCTCTGCTCAGCAATCTCAGCACCTCTAATGCTACCAAAATGAAGCAAGAAACTCCAAAACATTAGAAAAAAAGTACTTTTATTCATTAAGCATTAAGCAATAAAATCCACATAGTATTGATCTGCTCAACACATTAAATTGATATAACAAACTACATCAGGAGCATAATATCGTCATAGAAACAGTGACCTAATACACTCAGAAAACAAGGTGTGATGCCAGCTTCTACTGAGCTTTTTATTTCAACGTGAATGTAGAAGATTAAATATCCATTTCATATATTTGTATAGTGATACAACAAACAAATCATCGCTTGATACAATGTATAGGCTGGGCTGTGTTTCCAAACAAAGTTGATCTGCCACGAATTGTTCATCGGAAAGAAAGTGCAAAAGTCTCAGGTCTGATCCATATTACTGAGACTCTAAAAGAAAAAGGAAAAAAGTGCAATTAAGTAAGAACTCAGCGATTGTTTTCTCCAGGTTCGAGCTGGACCAGTCACTCTGTCTGACGCTGGACGTGAAAGAATTAAATGGAAATATAGAAATAATATTTATAGAAAGAAAAGCGAAGATGTAAAAGATAAAACAGAAAAAAAATAGATAACACTGAAAAAATAAGAGAAATAAAGCGGAAGCTGTGCCCCCTTGTGGTGACATCACAATGCAAAATAAGCTAAGACACACTTGTGTAGATGTGCAAACTTCCAGGGATATTCATAGAGAACCGAAATTCCACCCGAATTTTGGTGCTCTTTCGTTCCCCGAAATGCAGGGAAAATCCACCAAACACATCTGAAAAACCGCTGCATTGATCAGAAAAACAGCCGCAAAACCAACAGAAAAAAATCAGAGCAACCTGAAAAAAACACCTAATAAAAGCCAAACGTGACGATCTGCTGCAAAACTGCCGAACGCATCTGAAAAATGCCGCCAAACAGAGCGCCGACCAGCTTCCCGGAAAAAGCCGACAAACAGGGTAAAAAAAAAAGCCTGAAACTAACATAAAAGGTCCTATGAATAATAATAAAAAGATCTGTTACAGAAAAAAAATAACACCATTATAAAAAAAAAAAATCGGGAGAAAAATCACAAAAATGCCTAAAAATATAAAAAAAAATAATAGAAACTTTTAGCTGCAGATTAAAAGAATAAATGGTTTAATAAATATTGAATAGAAACTGGAATATTTTTAGCATTGAAACCTATGGGATTCGCCTGATTAAACCTGCCGAACGAAAACACCGAACATCAGGGAATTTCACTGACATTTCTCTGCTGTTCGGTGTCTGTGAACAGATTAACCATTGCTTCTCTATGGGGGATTTCACTGCCGCCGAACAGGCACCGTATTTCGCTGGAAATTCGCCAATATTTGGTGTATTGCTAGCTTTTTGAGTAGCCGAATGGCCACGAAACTGCACCGTACGGGGAAATTAACTGTTCGGTGCAGATTCGGAGCCAGTTCGGCTCTCATGGAATAACTCCTTTAGTGCTTGAATTTCGGTGGACCGAGCAGGTGCCATTTCTTTCTACCCTGATATATCCACTGGATAAAGTGATCAGATGCTCTTACTGCAGGGATGGCATTTTATATTGTATCGACACAGTAATTTGTCCTGGAATATGCAGAGATTACTGTGTAAAGGCTCATATATCGAGCTGAAACGTTGTATTTCTGTGTTCCTATTAAAGCACCCGTATCAAATCCTGCAGTGTGACGGGCGTTGCTTTTTTCTTTGGCTGCTCACTGTAAAGAGATACACTGTTTAAAAATGCTCAATTATTTATTTGATTACATTTTTAGGTGATATTATTCACCTTTTTGTCCCTTGCCGCGCGCTGCTCCCACCCTCTTCTCCTGAACACAGACGTCCCTGATGCCTTTCTATGCAATTTGCACTCCTATTCAACTTTATGCACGCAACTTGCGTAGCATAGGAACCACAAATTGCGCAACACTTCACGTACGCAAGTTCTGATGGATCAGAGCTGCACGCGCATGCACAGATCTGAACCATCGCTGCCTCTCTGTGAACGCTCGCTACAGTGATTGGTCTCAGAGGGTGACATCTTCCGCTCTGTGTGTGTGACATCACTAGTGACCAGCAGCCGGGATATTCAAAATCCTAGCTGCTGGTTACATTGGGTAGGGTGGAGGAAACTCCTCCACTTCACCCAGCATTTCTGCAACGTCGGGCAGCAGCAGCAGAGGGGGGGGACTTCTCACATCCTGACTGCTTTAAAACAAGAGTTTATTTATTTATTTATTTATTTATAAAGGATTTTACCAGGATGGATACATTGAGATTTCTCTCGTTTTCAGTATGTCCTGGATTCAAGAACATTGAATTGTTACAGAAATACAAAGTAATAAAATGCAAGATATTAAAAACACAAATATACAGATTAACAGAGTTAAGGATAAGTAGAGTGTCCCTTTAATGTATCCCAGCCACATTGTTATTGTGTTATTTCTGTTGTTTATTTTCTTTCTTTCCTTTGTTTTTGTATCACACAGAAGGCGTATCGGCAACTGCCGTCTGCGTTCAGGTTTACCAGCATTCAAGATACGCCGGAGATGATCCAAGCCAGAATAAGCTACAACCAGTCTGTGGATGTAAGATGGAATTCATATTCTGTGATATTGTGTGTCACATTAACAGGGGTTTAGTTGCGTCACTGTGTAACAGACTGTGTGTATAGGACGGATTAGAACAATAAATAACAAATATAATATATGTTTTAAAGTCAGTATTAAGGGTTCAGCATCAACAATTGAATTTCTGCTTTATTTGCTTTTAAAGAAATGTCTGAAAAGAATAACGTTTGTATAAATTCTTCTTTTCTAGAGTAAATACAAGGAGCAAGGGGAAAATGTGAAGCATCATTACACGTCCACGGCAGAGCTTCCGGAATACTTACAAGCCAAACTCAATGCACTGAACATTAGCGAGGTGAGAATGCTCAACTCATTCACTACCAGATCCTTAAAAACACCGGCCTCTATTCCACTGTTGGTGCTATTGTAGCGTCTCGATGAGTAATCGTTACCACTAGGATTAGTGAGTTTAACGTCTTGCATCGATAGTTCCATCTTGACGCTACAGTCAGGTGAAAAGGTTTTGCTCCTCGCAGCATGCGCGACCTTACTGTACTTTGTGCTCCTCGTGTTAAGTATAGGAGACACAATCTATATTTAGCGTCTCGACAAGTGAGGTATTACAAGGTGCTGCCAAATAAAAAAATGAAGCACCTCCTAAAAGCTGGTGTTAAATGATTCTGTAAATCCCTTAACATGCTCCAACCCCCCCCCCCAAACAAAATCCCATACTCGCCTGTCATCCCGCAGCGAAAAGGGTGGCCTGATCCGCTGCTTCTTCTCTCCGGGCACTGATTAAGATAGGGAACAAATAGTTCCTAGTCTCCCTCCGCGATCACTCCATGGCACTGCGTGATCTCGTGGCCCGGAAGCACAAGCCTCCACGGAGTCCTATGGACTCCAGCAGCTGATACTCGCAGTGGCATGGAAGCACTACTGCGGATATAAGGGAGGTTATCGCTGAGGTCCGGACGAGGTACGTTTACATGGAGATGGTAAGGGAAATCTGTACGCGCACATTATCCTGTTTACAGACTCCATGTTGGCATCAACTAGGGGATATAGCCCCCTGTCGGGTATCGGTGGTTTTATGGAAGACCACTCTACAGTACCCATACAGCACAAATGTGCTAATCCCTAATGCCTGACCCTGCAGTATACACTGTTTGACAGAGGACTCCCTCTGCTGGTCAAAGAGTGCTGCTGCCCCTACAGTGCAGCTGCGTCTGCCATGTCTCCGATGGGCTGTAATGTCTAATGTGCTAGAACTTGAGGGGGGAAATCTGGGGATGTATGCAAACAAATTTTCTTTACAAAAAACATAATTCACATTTGCATTGCTCCAGAATGAGATTAGTGAACTCGATCTTGGGCACCTGCAGGTGTTTTTGTTGATCATGGTTGTGAAGGGGTTAATATGCGTTCAACATGGGAACAAAAATGTTTCAATAAAACATGTATTTATCTATCTAGCCATCTGTATCTATATATGTATCTTTGTATATGTATAGGTCTGTCTGTATCTGGAGATCACTATATACATTTGAATGTGTATGATAGATTTACTGTATATATAAATAGTTCTATACATACATCATTTTGTCTTTATCTATTTTGCTCTTCAAAGTTTTTTAGTCTTGGATTTTTGTTTCTGTGTGTGTATATATATATGTATATGTATATGTATGTGTATATATATATATATATATATATATATTACATATTACTGTTATATTTCGCTGTAGATCCCGTTAGGTTGGTGAGTTACATGGTAAGAGTTGGGTAACTTGTCGTTCATTGTTTGCAAACAGACGCGTTACAAGGAGTCATGGAGCAGGCTTAGAGATGGCGGATACAAGCTGAAGTTGGATGCAATCCCCTTCCAGGCTGCAAAGGCCTCCACCGAGATCATTAGTGATGTGAGTTCTTCCAATCCACACAATATCACGACTTAAACCTGGAAGAATGGTTGACTTTTAACAAGGTGCATTGTATGTGTGTATGATATGAACAGACATGGATACATTGTATATGTGTGATATATGAGCAGACATGGATACACTGCATGTGTGTATGATATGAGCAGACATGGATACATTGTATGTGTGTATGATATGAGCAGACATGGATACATTGTATATGAGCGGACATGGATACATTTTATATGAGCAGACATGGATACATTGTATATGAGCAGACATGGATACATTGTATGTGTGTATGATATGAGCGGACATGGATACATTGTATATGAGCGGACATGGATACATTGTATGTGTGTATGATATGAGCGGACATGGATACATTGTATGTGTGTATGATATGAGCGGACATGGATACATTGTATATGAGCGGACAAGATACATTGTATGTGTGTATGATATGAGCGGACATGGATACATTGTATGTGTGTAGTATATGAGAGGACATGGATACATTGTATGTGTGTAGTATATGAGAGGACATGGATACATTGTATGTGGGAATGATATGAGCGGACATGGATACATTGTATGTTTGTAATATATGAGCAGACATGGATACATTGTATATGTAGATTTTATTTATTTGGGCTATTTTATTTGTTTTATTTTTAATTATCTGCAGCACAAATACAAGGAAGATTTTGAGAAAATGAAAGGGAAGATGATTGGTCTGCGCAGGCTGGAGGATGATATCAGTATCGCGCATTCTGTGCACACCACGTCTTTACTCAGCGATGTGAGTGTCCACGTTGCATCAGAGCATTAACATTGACCGGACGGAGACCAGTTACAGATTATGCTGCTAATATGAATGCAAATACCAATATCACTATGTCTGTGCCCTTTGCTATAATATGTTTAGTTTAATATATATATTTTTGGTTTGATACATACATAGAAATAAACACAATGTTGCAAAACATTGAGGAGCAGAATATAGTAAAGACAGAAAGATTGGTGTATAGATACGGATCACCCGGTACAGGCCAGATATACATAGATACGTTTTTGTCTATTTGATGTGCGCACACCATCTCTTTCCATGATCTCACGTGGCTGATCTGAGGATTAGCAGTGAACATTCACCGCCAAAAGAAACACTTCACAGGACTTCGACACAACTCCAGATACATAAAATATAAATGAAGTCTATTGACAAACCATCAAAGTTTCAGATCTGAGACATGTCCTTCCTTCAGGGAGTCGTTTAAAATATATGGGCCCTATTACATTCCTCTCGCATCGGTTTTGCGCGCACGCATATGCCCATTTGCGCGAGGACAAAACCATTTGCGCAGAACGTCGTATTTCAACGTTCGCGCAAACGATGCGTGTTAACGTTTGACGCGAATGGACTTGCGCGAGCGTGATGAACTGTGCGCGTCCTATACTTAACATTGTGAGCGCAAATGCGTTACGCGGATAGTATTTCAATCGATCGTTTGCGCGCATAATTTTAACGTCTTTGAAAAGCTGGTGGTAACGGCAAATCTGAACGTTCTGGCCGAAACCAAATACACCAGCACGAAAAAAAAATACAGCAACGTATAGTTACACATTCTACACATACCCAAACAAAAAAATTGTGAATTCGTGCATATTTTTTTTATTGCTGCAGCATATATACTCAGATTTATTTTGACAGGCGCAAAAACTTAAGTGAGTCAATTAAGGTGAATTGATGTCAATTAGGGTTCTTAATTCTGATTGGCTGAATCCCGTGAAAAAAACAGTCCACGCACTGATTCACATGCGCAACATTACTGCGCGCGTATTACACTTCGTTTTGCACGTTGTTTTTACTAACGTTATTTTTTGACGGATGAGAAAATGCGTTCGGTTCCAAATATCACATTAATTTTCGCACGATAACGCTGGACACTGCGCGCAAAACAAAATTGCGCTGCGCGAGCGCATTTGCACAGAGAATGTAATATGGCCCTATATATATTGTTATCACTCCACGTGTTACAATAGTATTATTTGTTTACTCTTATGTATCTTATCTTTGTTTTACACCAGATCTGTTTAATCAATTCGTTTATATCCCTGTTTAAGGTGCGATACAAGAAGGGCTTCGAGAAGAGTAAAACACAGTTCAATTTGCCGATGGACATGGTGAACCTGGTGCACGCCAAGAATGCGCAGTCCCTGGTCAGCGACCAGAACTACAGGCAACTCCTTCACCATTACACCACCCTCACGGATGACATCAGAATTCAGTCTGCGAAGAAAGCTTACGAACTGCAAAGTGAGGTAAGAGAAGGCAGAAAAGACACAAAATTAACACTTTTTTTTTTTATATAATTTCTATTATCTTAATGCACTTTATAAAAATAAACTGAAATTTGCTTAAATATTAGTTCGGACTATTAGCCAAGATTAAATTATTAAAAATTCAGATTAACCATAACGAATGCTTAAACAAACTATTAAACATAAGAGAAACTTATAAAAATAAAAGACCTGCGTGTATGTCGTAATATATCGGAATATTTGTAAAGTAATTTATGGCTGAAGACAGTTTCAGAATAAATAAATAAAATTAATTATCCCACATGGGGAATGTGTTTTACAAAGCATTTCTCTGGGTCAGTCGTTTCACCCCTGATGAAGTCGGCCATCCTTCATGGTTGAAGAAAAGGACCACTTTCCTGTGTCACATTTATCACTGCGTCACGCTCAGTCACGTGGATTTTCATTGTGCCGAGTGACTCCATTTTTATCCCCTGGCCCGAGACCACTGGTTTCCAAACAGATGTTTATCCTCTTTTCAGAAGAACACCCATTAAGGGTCAATCATTAAGCACCGAACTTGCCACCGTAGGGCACCAAATGGTGAAGTTCCCCGTACGGTGCAATTTCATGGCAGTTTGTCCATCCACTAAACTGTCAAATTGCCAAATACAGGCGAATCGACATCGAAACACGGTGCAGTCCTGCGATCTTTGGCGGCAGTGAAATTGTCCCACAGAGAAGTAATCTACTCAGAGAACCTTGGACTGCACCAAAGTGTCAGTGAAATGCTCTGCTTTTCAGTGATTCAGTTCAGCAGGTTTAACCACTTGGCTGCTATGGACGCGCTCAGCGCGTCCAGCCAGTGGTTCTCCTGTGCTACGGACGCGCTCAGCGCGTCCGAGCACAGGAGGCAGCAATCCGCCGGATTCAGGCGGATTGCTGCGCCCCCGGTGCGGGCTGACATCTTGGATGTCAGCCCGTCAATCCGGGAGCCCGGCGGGGACATTAGATGTCATCGCGGCGACGCGATGACCTCTAATGCAGGCGCCCCCCGCATGTGCAGAGGAGGCGCCTGAAAGGGAGGGGGGGAGGTCCTTCGGACCTCTCTCCCTCCCGATCGCCGGGGAGTAGCGAGTTAAAACAGACACCGCTTGGAAGGGCACAGCCTGCCCTTCCAAACGGTGGCTGTCATTAACCCCTGGGGAGCCGGATCACGAATCGGCGCTGAAAAGCGCCGGTTCGTGATCCTTTCCCGGAGCTGGCCGACATCTTGGATGTCGGCCAAGCCTCCGGGAACTCCCCCTGAGGACTGGCATCATCGTGCTATGCACGATGACGCCAGTCCTGGAGTTAACCCCTAGCTGCCACCAACGGTGGAGATAGGGGGTTCCAATGAATCCCCTATCTCCCGATCCGTGGCAGCTAGGGGTTAATGTTTGGTACTGTTGGATCGGCCAGAGGATGGCCGTTCCAACGATACCAAACACCACTGTGAAAAAAGTTTTTTAAAAAATAAATAAAATTAAAAATAAAAATAAAAAAATATTTAAAAAAATTCTAAAAAAAAAACCAAACAAGTTTTTTTTTTTTTTTTGTTAATGCAGCAATATTGTTCCCATTTCAATTATAATGTGAACAATGATGCTGCACTAACGATTTTTGTATGCGGTGCGTTTGTTAAAAATCGCGTAATTTTCCCCAAAAAAAAATGTAACGAGACCCCATCTCTAATTTTTTTAACAAGCGCACCCCATACAAAATATAACCGCAATTGCTCGCATGTTAAAATGTGAAAAAAAAACACTTTACACATTGTAAGTTATTGAAAATTCATATTTTATTGCATTTTTTGTTATAATATACAGACATGACGTATACATATAATAATGACATATTATGAATCTGCCGAGTCTGACGGAAAGAACGATATATAATATGTCTGGGTCATATACTAAAATAAGCCTTCAAAACGCATTTAAACATGATGAGCAAAACCTGTAAAAATGACCTCAGCACAGAGGTGTGAAACGCCTCAGCAGCGAAAGGGTTAAACAGCAGAATCCCATAAGATTCAATGTAAAAACATAATAATAACGTTTGTAATTAATTATTCAACCGTCGTTTATTCTTTTCATTTTCAGCAAACCTTCTTTTTATTTATTTATTTTTTGGAACATTTTGTTGTAATTTTTGAATTTTTTTTTTATTCTGTAACAGGCTGTTTTTCAATGTGAAAAAAACCATAGTTTTTTTAAAAATAAAAAAATTCAACCATATATTCTTTTCATTTTCAGCAAACAGTCTTTTTGTTTGTTTTTTGGAATTTTATTTATGTTTTTCAACGTAATTTTTGATTCCCAATTTTTTTAAAGGTGTTTTTTTTTATTCTGTAGCAGACCGTTTTATTTTTTTATAGGACCTATTTTATTATTTCCGCATTATTAAAGAAAAACAGAATTCGTTTTGTTTTCCCTGCAGTTCGGCGGCCTGTTCGTTCGGCGGCCTGTTCGTTCGGCGGCGGCTCCTCGTTCAGCGCACTATGCCATTCCTGCGGTGCATTCACTATTCAACGCAGTGTGTGTCCCTGACCTTGAATTGCCAAAGTGCGCCAAACGAGAATGCACCAAAATTTCACTTTTTTTTTTTCGGTGCTTTCTGAAAAACCCTTATTGTGAATGTCATTAGATCCACTCAAAAACTAAAAGGTAGAGGCATGGAATAGATCAGACCCGGGGTCCATCATGACGACGTGTGCAGACTTTAAACTTCAGCCTCTCTGAACCAGATAAAGGATTTTATCCCTTTTTTATTGTGTTTTTACAGAAATTGCCTCTAATCCAATAGCATTTTCTTTAGAAACTGTACAGGTCTGATCTGAGCTTCATGAGGGGAGTGGGCTGCATCGTTCCAGGATCGTTGGACATTGAAGAAAAAAAGAAAGCCTCACAGCTTATAAGCGAGGTAATGGAAAGTGTGACTGGTTTTATTAATCAATCCCCAGCATGCAATACTCCTATCAGCAGCACCCAACACATACACCTATCAGCAGCACCCAACACACACCGACCCATAATGAGAAGCAGAAACTTAATGTGCCATGCAGCCCCGCGGCTTAGAAATGGACACTCGGACCCGATATAGAGCCAAAGTGCTGTCGCATGCAATATATTATGTCGAAACATTGTACTTTTGTAACCACTTGTACGCATAGATTTAGTCCTTTAAAGGGACAATACCACTAACATAAGCCGTAACTAGATTACTCATGCATTACAAACACACACCCAGTACACTCTGCACAACACCCTATACAACACATGCTGCTGTTTTTTATTTATTTGCAGTAATTTCATGTAAAAAGGAAAATAAAGTTAGGTTTTTATCTCTTGTTTCCATTTTGTAATTTTTTTCCCATGATGCAACATTTGCCAAAATCTTATGGGATGTCTACTTTACAGCCGTGGTATAGGATAAAACATTAAAGAAGAGGCAATTGAGTGGGGGAGGGAATGTATAGATAGGGCTGCAGGGGATCTATTGTGCTGTCTATGCTACTCAAGATGAGAGCTGGCAGTTGGATGAGATCTGATAGTGGGCTTCCAACTCTTTAATCTACCCCCTGGAGATGTCCTTGGCAAACATCTCAGTTAAGTTTTTTAATTGAATTGTCTGAAATTGGTAGAACTTTTAGAAAAGGAAAAAATAATTTGGTCAATCAGTTTTGTTGGTTATGGGGGAATCCTTTTATTACAGAGCAAGTACCGGCAGCAGCCACACTCATTCAAGCACACGACCATTACGGATTCTCTGGATCTCCTCCATGCAAAGTTCAGCAACCAGATAACCAATGAGGTGAGAGCTCAGAAGGACTGAGAGGAGATTGATCAGGGTATAGAGTAGCAATGAGTCACTTGTGCTTCTCCATCTACGATAGACCACACAGACAGGCAGAGCATGGTCATATACTGGTGCCAATCGTTCATCATTTGTGGGTGTATTTAAGGTGGTAGATGACCATAGACTGAATTCTACTCAATACTTCTTCACCTGGTATCAACATTTAGGGATGGGACTGACTCGGAGATTAGTCATTTCAGATTTGGGCATTTTAATCTGCCACGGTCCATTCTGATGATAAATGTACATATTCCAGCAGTGACGAGTTCAGGCCTCCATGGACGAATATATTGCTTTGTTGCTGCTTCATCCATTGACCCTCAATGTGCCTTTTCCACCACTGTGCCGCGTCTATATCCCTAACGCCTGTTGTGCCTTGATCCCCACCATTCCCACCCTCTTATTCTTTGCTAATTCCCTTCATCCCATTGTGCCTCTGGTGTATATCTCCAACTCCATTTGCGTCTTGACGCCACACCTCCCTCCACCCCATTGTTCTTCTGCTGCTTCTGTTCATCCCATTGTTCCGTTGCTGCCCTATTCCTTTCATCCCACTGTGCTCAGCCACATTGCGTCTTTGACTTTTCCTTCTCACATCACTGTTCCTCTGCCGTATCAGTCTCACCCAACTGTCCCTCTGTCCTTTCTGTTCATCTCATTTGTCCCTCTGCCTATCTGCTCCTCTGCACAGAAGGTCCCTGATGGCCATAGCCTACTGGTTTATCATAAATTTGCTTTTGCATGGACTGTGAAAGGGTAAAATAATGGTTATAAGCTGTTGACTAAGCAGCGTCTTTCACGTACAGATATATGCCAATGCTTATAGACCAGTGATGGGTAACTTGTGCTACTCCATTTATCAAGACCTAAAACAGGGATAGGCCAAGGACCAGTAGTAGCTAATCCATCCCATAACCTGCTATGGACTATTGGTCATGGAAATGATTGCATGTTCAGAATGTGGCACCAGGCATTATCGTCTTGTTTGTTTGTAACAAGAGGATGACCTAAATGCAGGAGAACCTGGCTGAGGTTTTTTGCCGGTAACATAATGATTTCTAGAACTTTCCTTCATTAATAAGGAGGTTTAATGTTAAAAAAAAATGACCAGGATCTAGCAGCAATGTTGTCTCTTTGTTTAGCGCTTGTACAAGGCTGCAGGGGAAGAGGTCCTTCACCATTATACCACCATTCTCGAGTTGCCAGAGCACATTCGAGCCAAGCTGAATGCTGTGAACTTCAGCGATGTAAGTGACCTATTCATATCTTCATTAAGTCCATGTGAAGGGGGTACCCGGTGTGAGCCAAGGTGGGCCCGCTATTCGGAATAGGAAGCCCTTTTGGCAAGATAGCCGCTGGCTGCATGATACACAGATCAGAAGATGAGATAGCCATACAAGAAACACAGAACAGAACAGGAAGGGCAGGGTTAAGAGAGAGAACAACAATATACTGGCACCCAGCAGCACACACAAGGAAATCCTAATCTAGTATACTGTCCTTAGAATGGCCGTCTATTCTAAGGGATACAATGCTGCTGGGTGACACACAGAACAAGAGACAGAAAAGGAGGGGCAAATCCAGAGACGTAGTCAAAACCAAGAGCCAGAGTTAGAAACCAGAACGGGTAGTCATACAAAAGCCAGAGATCAGAAACCAGACAGGGATATCAGACAAGCTAGGAATCGGTACACAAGAGATCAAAGAGCATAAGGCATATTACATCAGAATAGTCAGAACCAGGCCAGAGTCATACATGGTATATAATAGGGATGTGCATGGCTGAAAAATTTTCAGAATTTCGTAACTAATTTTGTTTCATATTTTGTTTAGTTTCGGATTGGTTTGAAATTTCGAATCGATTTCAAATTCGATAGTTGATATCCATTTGATAGTTCATTTCAAATTCGATAGTTGATATCAATTATTCAAATTTTTCTTTTATGATGATACAGTGTAAAACAAAATAAATTTGTTACCGTTTCATTTCGAATTCGTACCGTATTGATTCGTTATTCGGAAATACTTCCAAAATACGAATTATCAAATTTCGTTCCAAATTCTGAATTTTTCCGAAACGAATACACATCTCCAGTATATAAATAACACAAACGCACAGATCAGAATAAACCAAAATATAACAGACAAGGCAACTGGAGGGGCAGACAGACTAAGGAGTCAAGAAACCTGAAATAAACTGAACAATGGAAAACAAGGAAAAATATTTGCAACCAGAAATAACAGGGAGCTAGTGACCTTTACGCAAGAGCCCTGAGCACAGGGAGAGAAGGGATATAAATAGGGAGTGGGGCAGATCATGTGATCCCAGCCCAGGCTGGCTACAGGGGAATACAGGAACGGAGAGAGAGGAAGGGATAGCCCAGACAAAGGCAAGAGCCGGCCCGGATTGGCACACAATAGGGATCAGAGCTGAAAATGTGACAATCCATCATAAGATGTTAAGCTCCCTTTTCCAGTTTTTTTTTATTACATACATATATATATTCTTTTTTCTTGCAGATTAAATACAGAGAGTCTTGGTTGAACGCACGAGCTCAGGGCCACAAACTCACGATGGAAGCCATGCAGTTCCAGACAGCCAAGTCCTCTGGAAATATTGCTAGTGACGTGAGTGCTTTGTGGACATGCCATTCTCTAAATAATACCTTGCATTGGTTGTAAATGATAGGGGATTGCAATGTTGGGCATTAGATCCAAGAATTGTCATTGTCATATCATTGTTCATTTTCCCCCGGTGGATCTGGCTATTGGGATAGAACACCCAATGGCTAATCTTCATTCACTTTGCCCCAATCGATGCCTGGAATGTAGGTTTCCTCTAGGGTAGGGATGTCAAACTCCTGATGTTGATGGCCTACAATCCCCGAATTCCTTGAATGCAATTGATGGCCAAGGAATCGTGGGAGGTTTAGTTCAGAAACATCCGGGGGTTCCATAGTTTGACAGCCCTGCTCTATGGATTCCCGAGATTTAATATTTATCTGGGAAGTCTTAAATTCCCCAGCAGGACGTGTTCTTGACAACATCTCAAGTACAAGAGTGCAGTAGGCCATGGGTTCCTTCCCTTGGAGAGCTTGTATTATCTACAGTCTAGAGATGATCATGTGGATGGCTTGGTATGATGGATCATGTCCTTCTTTTGCAGTACAAGTACAAACACAACTACCTTGCAGAGAAGGGGAAACTCATCGGCGCCAGGAGCATCCTAGATGACCCAAAGATGCTGCATTGCCTCCGCGTGGCCAAGCTGCAAAGTGAGCAGCAGTACAAGAAGGAATTCCGCCATCTGCGATCTCACTACCATCTCCCCATGGACATGGTGGAACTAGTCCATGCCAAGAGGGCCCAGGCATTAGCCAGCGATCAAGACTACAAAGTAAAGCTGCACGAATACACGTCGGAGCCGGAGGACATGAGGCTGATGTGGGCCAAAAGAGCTCATCAGCTGCAGAGCGAGGTGGGTGAATGAAGACAGTCCACCCGTAGCTTGGTGGTCTTGTCTTTGAAGGACCATAGTGTTCCATGAAGAGTGGTCTGATTTTGGGAAATATCCTTGAATTGAGTTTGGTTGGGCCACAGGTAGTCAGCTATGTTGTGAGTTGAATGTATAAAGGTGCCGAGAAATAATTCATGTTGTTTTGGCCTTCAGGCAGCTCTTGGCAGCTGCGTCTCTTACTAGAAAGGAAGGTGAGTGAAGCTCGAGTTGTGAATTTCACTCTGTTGGATCTTGGATCTACACAATACTCTCTTTATCACGCTGGTCGATACATGAGAAAAATAGCTCGTTGCGCTTGGTGAAGGCAGCACTAAGGATAAAACAAATAAAAATACAAACAAAACTACACGTTCTTTTTATATGATTTACTGCAAAGCCCCAAGACCGGCAGCTTCCACAAAGATATCTTCAAAGACACTGCAGACAATCCCGGATCTTCCATTGACTTTAATGGGAGCATCATAGCGTCTTAGAAACCCATGCTGCAGAACAGAGGCTTATGGGACACCGGTATAAGGGATACATATGGCTGGCATTGGGGTTTCATACAGCTGACCTAGGGATACATCCAGCTAGCACTGGTTACGTACAATTGGCATAGGGTTGCATACAGCTAGCTGGCCCAGGGATAGATACAGCTGGCCCACGGATGTGTACACCTTGCATTGGGTTACAGTGGATAGAAAAAGTCTGCACACCCCGTGACCCCGGGGTTACAATGTCAGGTTTCTGTGATATAAAAAAATGAGACAAAGATAAATAATTTCAGAACTTTTTCCACCTTTTAATGAGACGAATAAACTGCACAACTCAATGAAAAAAAACCTGAAATCTTTTAGAAGGGAGGAAAAATAAAAAAGTAAAATAATCTGGGTGTATAAGTGTGTCCTACCTCTTATAACTGGGGGTGTAGCTGTGTATAAGTGTGTCCCCCCTCTTATAACTGGGGGTGTAGCTGTGTATAAGTACCCCCCTCTTATAACTGGGGGTGTAGCTGTGTATAAGTGTGTCCCCCTCTTATAACTGGGGGTGTAGCTGTGTATAAGTGCCCCCCTCTTATAACTGGGGGTGTAGCTGTGTATAAGTGTGCCCCCTTCTTATAACTGGGGGTGTAGCTGTGTATAAGTGTGCCCCCCTCTTATAACTGGGGGTGTAGCTGTATATAAGTGTGCCCCCTCTTATAACTGGGGGTGTAGCTGTATATAAGTGTGCCCCCCTCTTATAACTGGGGGTGTAGCTGTATATAAGTGTGCCCCCTCTTATAACTGGGGGTGTAGCTGAATGTGAGTGTGCCCCCCTCTTATAACTGGGGGTGTAGCTGTGTATAAGTGTGTCCCCCCTCTTATAACTGGGGGTGTAGCTGTATATAAGTGTGCCCCTCTTATAACTGGGGTGTAGCTGAATGTGAGTGTGCCCCCTCTTATAACTGGGGGTGTAGCTGTGTATAAGTGTCCCCCCTCTTATAACTGGGGTGTAGCTGTGTATAAGTGCCCCCCTCTTATAATTGGGGGTGTAGCTGTGTATAAGTGTGTCCCCCCTCTTATAACTGGGGGTGTAGCTGTGTATAAGTGTGCCCCTTCTTATAACTGGGGGTGTAGCTGTGTATAAGTGTGCCCCCCTCTTATAACTGGGGGTGTAGCTGTGTATAAGTGTGCCCCTCTTATAACTGGGGGTGTAGCTGTATATAAGTGTGCCCCCTCTTATAACTGGGGGTGTAGCTGTATGTGAGTGTGCCCCCTCTTATAACGGGGGGTGTAGCTATATATAAGTGCCCCCCTCTTATAACTGGGGGTGTAGCTGTGTATAAGTGCCCCCTCTTATATCTGGGGGTGTAACTGTCTATAAGTGTGCCCTCCTCTTATAACTGGGGGTGTAGCTGTATATAAGTGTGCCCCCCTCTTATAACTGGGGGTGTAGCTGTGTATAAGTGCCCCCTCTTATAACTGTGGGTGTAGCTGTATATAAGTGTGCCCCCTCTTATATCTGGGGGTGTAACTGTGTATAAGTGTGCCCTCCTCTTATAACTGGGGGTGTAGCTGTATATAAGTGCCCCCCTCTTATAACTGGGGGTATAGCTGTGTATAAGTGCCCCCCTCTTATAACTGTGGGTGTAGCTGTGTATAAGTGTGCCCCCTCTTATAACTGGGGGTGTAGCTGTGTATAAGTGTGCCCCCTTCTTATAACTGGGGGTGTAGCTGTATATAAGTGTGCCCCCTCTTATAACTGGGGGTGTAGCTGTATGTGAGTGTGCCCCCCTCTTATAACTGGGGGTGTAGCTGTGTATAAGTGCCCCCTCTTATAACTGGGGGTGTAACTGTGTATAAGTGCCCCCTTCTTATAACTGGGGATGTAGCTGTGTATAAGTATGCCCCCTCTTATAACTGGGGGTGTAGCTGTATGTGAGTGTGCCCCCCTCTTATAACTGGGGGTGTAGCTGTGTATAAGTGTGCCCCCTCTTATAACTGGGGGTGTAGCTGTATATAAGTGTGCCCCTTCTTATAACTGGGGTGTAGCTGTATATAAGTGTGCCCCTCTTATAACTGGGGGTGTAGCTGTATATAAGTGTGCCCTCCTCTTATAACTGGGGTGTAGCTGTATGTGAGTGTGCCCCCCTCTTGTAACTGGGGGTGTAGCTGTGTATAAGTGCCCCCTCTTATAACTGGGGGTGTAGCTGTGTATAAGTGCCCCCTTCTTATAACTGGGGTGTAGCTGTGTATAAGTCCCCTCTTATAACTGGGGTGTAGCTGTGTATAAGTGCCTCCCCTCTTATATCGGGGTGTAGCTGTGTATAAGTGTGCCCTCCTCTTATAACTGGGGGTGTAGCTGTGTATAAGTGCCCCCCTCTTATAACTGTGGGTGTAGCTGTGTAAAGTGTGCCCCCCTCTTATAACTGGGGGTGTAGCTGTGTATAAGTGTGCCCCCCTCTTATAACTGGGGGTGTAGCTGTATATAAGTGCCCCCCTCTTATAACTGGGGGTGTAGCTGTGTATAAGTGCCCCCCTCTTATAACTGGGGGTGTAGCTGTGTATAAGTGTGCCCCCCTCGTATAACTGGGGGTGTAGCTGTATATAAGTGTGCCCCCCTCTTATAACTGGGGTGTAGCTGTGTATAAGTGCCCCCTCTTATAACTGGGGGTGTAGCTGTGTATAAGTGTCCCCCTCTTATAACTGGGGGTGTAGCTGTGTATAAGTGCCCCCCTCTTATAACTGGGGGTGTAGCTGTGTATAAGTGTCCCCCTCTTATAACTGGGGGTGTAGCTCTGTATAAGTGCCCCCCCTCGTATAACTGGGGGTGTAGCTGTGTATAAGTGCCCCCTCTTATAGCTGGGGGTGTAGCTGTGTATAAGTGCCCCCCTCTTATAACTGGGTAGCTGTGTATAAGTGCCCCCCTCTTATAACTGGGGGTGTAGCTGTGTATAAGTGCCCCCTCTTATAACTGGGGGTGTAGCTGTGTATAAGTGCCCCCCTCTTATAACTGGGGGCGTAGCTCTGTATAAGCGCCCCCTCTTATAACTGGGGGTGTAGCTGTGTATAAGTGTCCCACTCTTATAACTGGGGTGTAGCTGTGTATAAGTGCCCCCTCTTATAACTGGGGTGTAGCTGTGTATAAGTGTCCCACTCTTATAACTGGGGGTGTAGCTGTGTATAAGTGCCCCCTCTTATAACTGGGGGTGTAGCTGTGTATAAGTGCCCCCTCTTATAACTGGGGGTGTAGCTGTGTATAAGTGCCCCCTCTTATAACTGGGGGTGTAGCTGTGTATAAGTGTGCCCCCTCTTATAACTTGGGGTGTAGCTGTGTATAAGTGCCCCCCTCTTATAACTGGGGTGTAGCTGTGTATAAGTGCCCCCTCTTATAACTGGGGGTGTAGCTGTGTATACGTGTGCCCCCCTCTTATAACTGGGGGGTAGCTCTGTATAAGCGCCCCCTCTTATAACTGGGGGTGTAGCTGTGTATAAGTGCCCCCTCTTATAACTGGGGGTGTAGCTGTGTATAAGTGTCCCACTCTTATAACTGGGGGTGTAGCTGTGTATAAGTGTGCCCCCTCTTATAACTGGGGGTGTAGCCGTGTATAAGTGCCCCCTCTTATAACTGGGGTGTAGCTGTGTATAAGTGTCCACTCTTATAACTGGGGTGTAGCTGTGTATAAGTGTGCCCCCTCTTATAACTGGGGGTGTAGCTGTGTATAAGTGTGCCCCCTCTTATAACTGGGGGTGTAGCTGTGTATAAGTGCCCCCCTCTTATAACTGGGGTGTAGCTGTGTATAAGTGTCCCCTCTTATAACTGGGGTGTAGCTGTGTATAAGTGCCCCCTCTTATAACTGGGGGTGTAGCTGTGTATAAGTGCCCCCCTCCTATAACTGGGGGTGTAGCTGTGTATAAGTGTCCCCCTCTTATAACTGGGGGTGTAGCTGTGTATAAATGCCCCCCTCTTATATCTGGGGGTGTAGCTGTGTATAAGTGTGCCCTCCTCTTATAACTGGGGGTGTAGCTGTGTATAAGTGCCCCCCTCTTATAACTGGGGGTGTAGCTGTGTATAAGTGCCCCCCCTCTTATATCTGGGGGTGTAGCTGTGTATAAGTGTGCCCCCTCTTATAACTGGGGATGTAGCTGTGTATAAGTGTGCCCTCCTCTTATAGCTGGGGGTGTAGCTGTGTATAAGTGCCCCCCTCTTATAACTAGGGGTGTAGCTGTGTATAAGTGTCCCCTCTTATAACTGGGGGTGTAGCTCTGTATAAGTGCCCCCCCCTCGTATAACTGGGGGTGTAGCTGTGTAAAAGTGCCCCCTCTTATAGCTGGGGGTGTAGCTGTGTATAAGTGCCCCCTCTTATAACTGGGGTGTAGCTGTGTATAAGTGCCCCCTCTTATAACTGGGGGTGTAGCTGTGTATACGCGTGCCCCCCTCTTATAACTGGGGGCGTAGCTCTGTATAAGCGCCCCCTCTTATTACTGGGGGTGTAGCTGTGTATAAGTGTGCCCCCCTCTTATAACTGGGGGTGTAGCTGTGTATAAGTGTCCCACTCTTATAACTGGGGGTGTAGCTGTGTATAAGTGCCCCCCTCTTATAACTGGGGGTGTACCTGTGTATAAGTGCCCCCCTCTTATAACTGGGGGTGTAGCTGTGTATACGTGTGCCCCCCTCTTATAACTGGGGGCGTAGCTCTGTATAAGTGCCCCCCTCGTATAACTGGGGGTGTAGCTGTGTATATGTGCCCCCCTCTTATAACTGGGGGTGTAGCTGTGTATAAGTGCCCCCTCTTATAACTGGGGGTGTAGCTCTGTATAAGTGTCCCACTCTTATAACTGGGGGTGTAGCTGTGTATAAGTGCCCCCCTCTTATAACTGGGGGTGTAGCTGTGTATAAGTGCCCCCCTCTTATAACTGGGGGTGTAGCTGTGTATATGTGTGCCCCCCTCTTATAACTGGGGGTGTAGCTGTGTATATGTGTGCCCCCCTCTTATAACTGGGGGTGTAGCTGTGTATAAGCGTGCCCCCTCTTATAACTGGGGGTGTAGCTGTGTATAAGCATGCCCCCTGTTATAAGAGGGGGACACTTATACACAGCTACACCCCCTGTTATAAGAGGGGGGACACTTATACACAGCTACACCCCAGTTATAAGAGGGGGCACTTATACACAGCTACACCCTCAGTTATAAGAGGGGGACACTTATACAACCATATTATTCTATTTTTATTTTTTTCCTCCTCCTAAAAGATTTCAGGTTGTTTTTCATTGCTTTGTGCAGTTTATTGATCGCATTAAAGGTGGAAAAAGTTCTGACATTATTCTTTTTTTTTCCCCTCATTTTTTTTACATCACCAACCTGTCATTTTAACACAGGAGTGTGTGGACGTTTGCTACTAACTGTATGTATAGTTGGCATATTGCTACATATAGCTGTCCTGAGGATTACGTAAAGTTAGCCTAGTGATATATATAACTGGCATAGGGACAAAATACTTCAAGAATAGGAATATATAGATTAGGCATAGAAGAATGTTTAGATAATAATAAAGCATGTTTTCCCCTGGGGCACAGTAGGGTCTTGAAATAAATATGGCTCCCTTTGCTAGCTTCTAGAGATATATATATAATATAATATATATATACATATATATATATATATACATATATATAATATCTCCTGCACTCTTACTCTAATCTACTCTCAATGTATATTTGTTGAAAATCGGTTGCACGGGGCACCATCGGATTGTATTACCTCCCTTCCTCCATACTGGCACGCACGGCCCTCCAGGTCTTCCTTTACCCATTCACGTGCACACATCTACTTTATTATTATTTGTTGCAAAAGGCATATTTGTTAAACCGGTAAAATGCAGCATGATTGCTACAAACCCAGGCAGGTGTACGTCGTTATCGACGGAATGTTACACTTATTGGAGGAAATGAGGCCGCGCGTCGGCAACAATCTGACACTTTGTATTTACCTTTTTACGCGCAACAAAGATGGAACGATTACATTTCCTATTATTAATTAAGAACCTTCAAAATAATGAAACAAAAAGAATTCTTGATGCCCGGCAGAAACACGCCTGTCTTGTACTCTGATTCATGTTAATTCACAAGAGGGGCTTCTCTCATATCAGACATGATACATTATTCACCAGCGCGTAGCGCGAACAAATGCAAACACTTTCACTTGACGGTTTGATGCGCATAGAAAATGAATAAGATTGAGCTCAATTATTAATTCAGATCAAAGGGACTCTTTATACGTCTAATCATCTTAGATTGAAATGGATAATTCAGAAAGTGCATATCACACGCTCTAAATACGACGGAAAAGACGAAGTGCGCGGCATGTTTCTCATTGTACTGAGGGTTGGACCCGCGCCTGGGACAGCGTCCGGAAAGGTGATTGCTATCAAAAGTGATATGCAAGGGAAATGGTATCATTAGGGAATGGGGTTACTGCTGCTTTTTTTATGACTTTCTAATATATCTTTTAAAAGCCTCACTTAATGGTATCACGGACATGTTCTTCCACCTAAACCACCACGTTGTCTCTTATCTCGCGTCACCGGAGTCGAGGTAATAAAAGTGGTGGAACCATAGAGGTTTATCCACTGTGCTCCTAAATTGCCACCGAATTGCGCCGAACGATGAATTTTCACCATAGGTGCAATTTCGGGGCAATTTGTGTATTCATTAAGAGTCAATTAGCCAAATACAGGCAAACTGACAGCGACACACGGTGCGTTTTGACACAATTCAGTGGCACCGAAATTGTCCCCTAGAGAACGATCGATTTGTCTATTCACAGAACGCCGAATTGGATCAAAATTGCAACAAATGACAATTCGACAGGATTAAAAAAGGTGAATGTGAATGAGGTCACAATGTAACATTTTTTAAAAAAATTAAGACCATTTATTATTTTTAACAAACTTTTTTATTTTTGTAGCTTTTCTGAGACTTTTTGTATTTTTAAACAAAACTTTTTTAGGAACTTTTTTTATAATTTTTACATTTTTACTAAAAATGTTATTACTTTAACCTCCTAGTATGAGAATAGGAGACTTTCTATGGTTTTTCCCTCTCAATTCATTGGAATTCAACGCTTTTCGCCAATGTCTGATAACTGCTTCGGTGACTCCATTTTTGGTGCAACGAGGTGAACATTCAAAAAATTGTGAATTCACTCAATTTTCAAGGAAGTGGAATCACCGATTTTGAATGAAATTTTGACGCTTTGTGAATATTCCATATGGTGATTGTGTGTGGTCAAATCTACAGAAATAATGTTGAAAACCACCTGCGATGGTCCTGAAACCCATTGTGCTCATCAGAGAATCCATAGTGATGTGATGGAATTGGCCATGACAGTGATGGATCCAAAGCGGTTGTGGTGAAATCCATAGTGATAGTGTTGGAACTGGCAGTGATGTAACCTATAAGCATAGAAAGTTGTCGTCGGCATGTCGGCTTTTTCCAGCGGCTGGACGGCGCTGTGTTTGTGGTTTTTTTTGGCTGTTTTGCGGTGGATCGTCTGCATTTTCCGAGGCGTTTGGGGGGGATTTTTGGGCTGTTTTGAAGCGGATGTCGGCTTTTTTCAGATGCGTTTACCTTTTTTTGCGTTCGAATCAGCAGTTTTGCGGTGGTTTTCAGATGTGATCGGCAGCTTTTCTCTGCACTTCAGGGACTCTGCAGTGAATGGTGAATTTGATATTCCCTGATATGCGGGGAACGAAAGAACCCCGAAATTCCAGGGCAATTTCGGTGCTCTGTGAATAACGCTGATAGTGATTTTAGCTATGGTGATGGAGTCCAGTGTGATAATAATGAAACTGATAATGTTACTTGTGAAACTAACAGCGATAGTGTTGAAACTCAACACAATAGTGATGGGATCTATAGTGATGGTTCTGACCATAATGGACGCATGGTACAAGTCTTCGAATACACATAGATCTAATCATAAAACCCATAACGATACTGATAGAATTCATAGCGATTATCATAGAACCCACAGCAATAGTGATGAGCTGAACATGACAGTGATGGAAGCCATAACAATAGAGATGGAATCCATTGTGATGGAACTGACCATGACAGTGATGGAACTCATTGTGTTAGTGGTGGAACTGATAGTTATAGTGAGGGCACCAACAACAATGGCATTAAAACTCCAATGCAGTAGTGATGGAACTGACAGCAATGGAACCTATAGTTCTAATCATGGAACCATGATATAAATGACCACGATGGTGATGGAACTCATACAGGGTTATCCAAAGAGATCCGAATTGCTTGGGAAAGGTAACCGAACGCTGAAATTCAGCGTTCGGTTACCTTTCCTGGCCATTCGGCTATCCAGAGAGCAGGCAATTCGCCAAATCCTGACGAATTGCCTGCACATACGGTGCCTGTTCGGTGCCTGTTCGAGGGCAGTGAAATCCCCATGAAAAAGCACTGCTTCGGCTATTCAGAGAACACAAACCAGCAGTGAAAGGTTCCCCTAATGCCCTGCCATTCGGTGGTTTAATTCGACAGGTTTATTCAGGAGAATCCCATAGACTTCAATGTTAAAAATATTCCCGTTTTAATTCAATATCTAATAAACCGTTCATTATAAAATTCTACAGTAAAGAGTCTCTTTATTTAAAGATTTTGTAGGATATTTTAAGCATTTTTCTTAAAAAAAATTTAAAGTCCGATTTTTTTTTTAAGTTTACTTATTTTTTCTGTAACAGCCCTTTTTATTATCATTCATTGGATCATATGTAAATTTCAGACATATTCGCTCAGTAGTTTCTTTGCAAACAGCGTTTCATTTTCACAGATTCACACAAACTATTTTGCTAATTTATTCACCTCCCTCGTCTGCAGTCTCAGCTGCTTCGGCTGTGATCGGCTCCTGCTCGGGCTTGGTTTTCGGCAGGTTAATCCAGATGTTTTTGTGGCTTTCCTGCGTGCATTCGGTGGGTTTTGCGGTTAGTTTTCGTCGGGTTTGCGGCAGCCTTTCTCTGCAATTCGGGGACCCTGTGGTGTTTGCTGAATACACTGCAGGGTCACCGAAATGGGATCGGCAAAAGGAACCGAATTGAAGAGAACGAAAAGACACCGAACGTGCGGTGACTTTTCGAATCTCTTTGAATAACCCTGATAGTTCTAATCAGAGCACTGAGTGTCGAAACCATCAGTGATAATGACATAACCTATAGAGATAGTGATAGAACTGATGGTTGTAGTGTCAAACCACAATGCTAATGGTCGTGATTGGATCCACAGTGATAATCGACATTCGACAATAACGATGGAAACAATGGCGATGGAACTCATAGTGATAGTAATGGAACCTATAAAGATAGTGACTGAAGTCTTAAGGGGTTATTCAGAGAGAGCCGATCTGGCCCCGAAATGTCACCAAACAGGGAATTTCCTAGAGAGCAGGCAGTTTGCCAAATTTTGGCGAATTGTCAGCAAGTACGGTGCCTGTTTGGCAGCAGTGAAATCCCCATAGAGAAAAAACGGTTAATCTATTCACAGACACCAAACAGCAGAGAAAAGTTGCCGAAATGCCCTGCTGTTCAGTGTTTTCACTCGTCAGGTTTATTCGGGCGAACCCCATAGGCTTCAATGTTAATAATATTCCCATTTTAATTCTACAGTAAAAGGTCTCTTTTTTGGTTTTTTTAAAAGCGTTTTTTCTTTTTTCTGTAACAGACCTTTTTATTATCATTCATAGGATCTAATATGAAAATTCCAGACATTTTCTTTCAGTAGTTTTCTTTGCAAACAGCGTTTCAATTTTGACACTTTTCAAGCGTACTGTTTTTAGTTTTTTTTTTTTACCATATTTGTCAGCTTGTTGACTTTCCGACAGCTGGTCTGCGCTGTGATCAGCGGCTCGTCGGCTTTTTCTGAAGTATTCGGCGTGTTTTTTGCGGAGGTTCAGGTGAGTGTTTGGTGAGTAGTTGGCGGGTTTGCTTCGATTTTTTTCTGCACTCCGGGGACCCTGCGGTGAATGGTGAACTCACTGCAGGGTGGGGAACTTTTATTCCCCGAAGTGCGTAGAACGAGAGAGCCCCGAAATTTGTGTGTGTGTGTGTGTGTGTGTGTGTGTGTAAAATATACACACACAAAAAAATAATTTAATGTGAACTTAATAAAATATTTTTTTATGAAGACCCGCGAATCCCATCGGAGGCTTGTGTAATATATATATATATATATATCTTTAAAGTCAGGACCCTGGGGTTATTTTTTGTTAGAGGAAGCTCTGTGGAGGTTATATAAACACATAGCTTGTTTACAGTATTGTAACTGCCTTGGGTATAAATGTATTATTTGATCCTGCCTGCTTCCCCCTTTCTGATGATCTGCGAGGATCCTTTGTATAACCATCATCAAAATGACACTGCCTCTATTTAATGTTTTAAATGTTACTCATACTCTTAAGCGATGAACGCGTGTGTTTATAAACAAGGTATATTGTTCGGCACGCACCTAAAGTAACGTACATGGCAGATATCCTACTTTTGGTTCCAGCTGCTTTAATTATATATTTTTACTGGTAAATATGTTATAGGTAGATGTTTTGTGTTCATTTGAAGGCAGACGTTCAGTCCCCCAACGCGTTCCACCTGTCCATAGGGCATTCCGCAGAGTACAACCTTCTCCATTATTAAACAGTACTGTTTGTCCTACCTGTAAGAACAGATTTATCGCTTGTTTGATGGTGTCTCCAGCGGGAGCCGTAAGAAAACAAAGCGCTGATTAATTATCAATCAAGCCATTCTCTCTCTTCCACAGTCACGTTACAAATCGGACTTAAACTTCATGCGGGGAGTTGGCTGGGAGGCGGCGGGGTCTCCTCACATAGAAAGCGCGAAGAAGGCCGGCGAGCTGATTAGCGAGGTACGCACCATACATATATTGACATTTTATGCCTTCTTACTTGCAGAGGTGGCAAACCTCAAATTGTGAAGCCCTATTATTGTGCAAAAATGCAGAAATTAGCCCAAAAAAACCTCATAACTAATGAAGGTTTAGACGGTTGTCCTGGCAGATTGGTGTATATTAATATAGGAGTATATAGGTGCGAAAGGTGCATACTGAAATGCCACACAAATACCCTGTACGAGGCCCATGTTTCAGCAAAGCCTTAGGCGACTGCCTATTTTGCCTAATTATAGAGCCGCCTCTGATTTACAGTATTCTATATATTGTTGTACATATTCTTTCAGCTAGTTTCCAGAAGAAGGGAGAAACCCGTGGATTTACCTCTAGTAATGTGTCACAAAAATAAAGATACCTTCCTGAACACGTATCATGGTGGCCGGCTACTCAGTAAATCTGCACGATCCTTTGACATAAATTCTGTTTATTTAATTTAAAGGAAACATTCGGACATGTTTTATTTGTAAATAAAAGTCCAGCAGCCCCACGAGTCAGTCTGGGCAGGGATTTAGGATTTAAGTGATTCTACTGAAATGTACCAATGTTACTCAGGAGTGGACATTATTCAGCAAAATGTTATTGTTTGTGCAGACGAAGTATCGGCAGAATCCTGGCTCCATGTCCTTCACCAGCGTGGTGGACTCTCCTGATCTGCTTCACGCAAAGAACGCCTACGTTCAGTGCAATGAGGTGAGGATGACATCACGTGTACCTGCTACAGTGTATCACTCAGGGTGTAGAACTCAAGACTTGGAAGAGCCACACACGATGTACAACAGTCAAAGAGCTTGACGAATCACTAAGCAGAATGGAAACTCCAAGCATATAGACATGAAGCTGAGGACACATGACACATGTTGAATGGTTCACCACAATATGTATTTTGAACACTTGGTGCCCAAACTAGTCAGGGAGATGTAGTAGTCTATGTGTGGGCATTCTATAGTCCTCTTGTTCTTTGAGAGATATTTTTAACCCTTTCCTTTTTTTTGTGGGTTTTTGCCTGCGTTGGGAGGAATATCTATTATTTATAGTATCACTCTAAAAGGGCCAGATCATATTTGTTAATATTTAATAAACTTTACTGTGACAGATCTCTGTACCCTGACAGGGTCACATCTGCCAATGCCACTTCCTTGCAGGACCCCCGATGTTCTACCCAGGCAGACTCCCGTGCCTCCCTTCAGTCCTGAAATGAATCTCAAGGACTGGGACACATAGGGAGCCCCTAGCATCCTCCAGAAACAAGATGAGGCTGTAGATCTGAGGTCTTTCAGGGTTAGAATAGAACTGGTTTAATCAGGGACACACACACATAGATTAATATGGTCACGCATTGATCATTTACATACACAAACCCCCCATAGAAACCACCGGGGGGCACCCAGACCGAAGCAGAAAATGGGACAAATTTGCCTTTTGGAAGGTGAAACATATTTAGATTAGGTAGACAGTTAAATCCCACATTACATAACATTTCTAACCAGGCAGGACAATGGGAATCGGGATAACAGATTACAGTCAACAGATTTACAAACTATTCAAATATAAACAGCTAAGAACTTTCTTGAGACAGAGTAAACTGGGATGTTAATCCTTGCAATAGATATCAGATACACAAGGACCAGACAATAGACAGACAATAGCATTCTTGCATAATCACAGATTATACCAACATCCTGCACACAAGAGGGCTATGGGCTAATATTGATTATGAGTCCTGCACCCTACAAATATGGTCCAGGCACCCCAAGTCCAAAATGACTTGTGTCACATTTACAGTATACAAACAGACTCTATATTGAATAACTGATCCCCCCGTCCCTTTTTATGTTTTTGACAAATAAATAATTGGTCAGATGCTCCTGACAGCACTTGCCCATTTATTCTTTTTTGTTTTTTTATTCTTAGGTGTAAATACTCGCTTTTTCTCCCTCTGCGTGCTGCTCCTCCCATTTGGCTCAAGGCTTCTGAAATGCAGAAGTCCCTGCAGCAATTTAACGCAATTTGCAAATGTACACAACAGTCAGTTGTGGTTGTGATAATTGCACAACGCTCAGAACATGCACAGTTTTGTACATAAGTTCCGTAGCGCCTGCGTAGAGCAATGGGTTGGTGCGCAGAACTATTCTATCAGCTCCGGTCTCTCAGAGCGCTCACTGCTGGTAGTATTTGGAGACGCAGAGCATGCTGACATCAACAGTGGCAGATTTGGTGAGCAACAACCAGGATATAGAAATCCCAGCTGCTTGGTGATGTTTGTGTGGGTGGAGGAAACTCCTCTGCTTCACACAGTGATTTCTCCAAACCGCAACAGAGAGAGGGGAGAATGGAGGGGGGTACTTTAAAAAACTATGTGTAAAGTGGTCAGGCTGTGTCGATTGTTCCTTTTAAAGGTTTTACACCCAAAAAGAAATCAAGAAACGCAGTTATGGCAAAGAAATACAAAATACTAATGAAAATACAGTTTCAAAGCTGTAGACATGTTCCACCAGTGAGAATGTGGTTTAAAAGGCAGGAGAAAATGGGGTTATATAGTAATGATGGGGAAGAGAAAAGAATAAGGTGAGGTGTAGGGAAAGTAGAAAGGAGGAGTGTGATATAGTGGGGGAGAAGGTACGGTAGGATAAGGAGGGATAATGTTCTTACTGGCTATATAAACTCATGGATACGTTCAGAAAAAGGAAAAACATCACACTTAAGAGTTTAAAAAGCTGCATTCTGCGCAGAGCACTATTCAGCGGGTCCAGTGCACTCCTTTAAGGGCGCCTTGAGATCATTCTTTAATTCAGATGCAAATTACTGATACAATTAATATGGGGAAAGTGTATTTTGTGGTTCGTGGAGATTTAATCCGTTCTTGCCAGTGGCTCAGGTTCAATGTTTCTCTTTTTATTGCAGAGATTGTACCGAATCGGTGACTCAGACTCCATCCACAGGTCCTCACTGCCTCCCGATCACCCAGATTTTATCAGGGCTCGCATTAATGCCTCTCAGATAAGCGATGTAAGTGGCATTAAGTATTTACGTGGTCAAATTATAGATTTTTTTTTTCCATTTGAGCGTTTATTAAATTCCTTTTTCGTACACACGATACCAAAATAAATAGAGTGGAATGCTGTACGTGGTTACAATAACACAACGAGCCTTAACCAGTCTGTCCGGCTGGCGCATGGTCACTGCTGGCCACGATCCCTGACCCCACCCAGCTCCAGGCTGAAGACTGTACATACGCCTCGATGCAGACCAGGAACACCCTTAGCACTGATGGTGCCCTCTCAAAACACATTTAATTCAGTATTGCTAATCAGGCCCTGATTAAAGGGGGTTATCTTGGTGATTATTAATGTCTGAGAGCAGGAAAATTACTGGAATTTATAAAGTGGTTTATAAAACATTATTTGTGATCTCAGACATTGATAATTGCAGAAATAACTCCCCCTTATTTTGTAATTTCGTTCAGATTTTACTTTTACAGAGAAAGGTGTTCACCACCACCCATGCTCTGTAAACCAAAAAATAAATAGAAAACAATGTTTTATTTATTTAACACTTTACTGTTACAAAAGGTGTCCACCCCAGGGGTCTCCTTGCTCTGTAAACCCCCCCCCCAAAATGTAAAATTTCGTATTTCAAGTTTTACAGAGCAAGGTGCTACCCTGTGGTGGGTGCCAGTAGGCACATGCCTACTTTACCTTATTGTAAATCTGGCCCTGCTCTTGGTATTTTATTATTAATTATATTATTTATTAATTAGTATTATTATTATTAATAATCCTCTCTCTCTCTAGAAAGCTTACAAAACATTGTGGGAGCAGTCCCGGGCGGCTGGTTACGACCTGAGACTGGACGCCATCCCTTTCCAAACGGCCAAGGCATCCAGAGAGATTGCAAGTGATGTGTGTATCTACTGTCCGATGACCGTGAATGACTTATATATTTAATGATTGCCCAGTATATCGATAACTTATAACCCAAGAGGTTTGCTTGAGGGTTTCCTGCATTAATTGTCCCTTTTATATCTCCCTACTTGGGCTCCGGGATGTTTTGTTTTTTTCTGCTGCATTCTTTGAAATTCCCAATGCAATGAGATTATTCTTGAGTGAATCTTTAGAAAACTATCATAACTGCAAACCATGGGTCCATCTAGGGCAGGGGTCAGTCTCCTTGGCCCTGCCGATGTTTTGGAAGTACATCTCCCACGATGCTCAGTCACTTACTAGGTGGGCTGACCGTCATGGGAAATGTAGTTCCAAAACCTACTGGAGGGCCAAGGTTGACAACCATTTCTCTAGAGCAGTGGTCCCCAACCCTGGACTGAATCCTGCAATCAATGACCAGCAAATCCTATCACCTGTGCTGTGCTTCACATATCCTGCAAACCTGGCCTGAGAGTGGGCCTTGAGGACCAGGGTTGGGGACCATTGCTCTAGAGCAGGTGTCAGCAACTTTGGCGCTGCAGATGTTTTGAATCTACATCTCTCATGATGATCATGTACTCAATAGATCGTGTGAGGCTCATGGGAAATGTTCCAAAACATCTGGAGGCCGGTTACTAAGGTTGCTGCTAGGGATGTGCGTTTCGGGTTTCGGAATTTCCACGAAATTTCCCGATTCGTGTTTTCGGATGCGGCCGATTTTCTGAAAATTTTTAGATCCGAAAATGGCAGATCCAAAAAGTTTTCCGAGCCGAAACGAAATATTTTCGGAATTTTCGAATGGACTTGAAATGTGTCAAATCGAAATTTATTTTTGCTCTATTCATGATTTCGGTTCCATTCGTTATTTCGGTTCCATTTCGGTAATTCTGGACATCGTATATTTAACTATTATCGGTTATATCGCTGATTCTGTAAATTTTGTATTTGTAAATGTGTATTTTTGATCAACTATTTTTCCGTTTTAAAACCTTTTTATTTTTAAAGTCAGACCATTCGGGTCAGTTTAGCGTTTTTTAAATCGTTTTGTTCATTTTTTTTGTTCCTTGGCTTTCATAACATTTTAATATGATTAAATAAAGTTGTGAAATGGAAAAACAAACCAAAAATTTATTATAAAAAAATATATAAAGTATAAAAAAAGTAAACCATAGCAGTTTCCGTCAAAACGAATAGAGTTAGACACTTTGAAACGAGGAGAACAGAGGTTCCGAAAAAAATGTAAATTTCCGAAATCTCGAAAAGTCGATACAAAAAACGAGCAAAGTGACCCAAAAATACGAAAAATTGTCGATATTCCAAAAAAAAAATGTACACGAAAAACGAGTCGAACCGAACCGAATCGAAACAGACATCGGTCGAAACGAGCCGAATCGAAAAGTTTAAACATCCGAACGAGCTGAACCGAATCGAACCGAAAAAAAAAATCGGTGCACAAGCCTAGTTGCTGCTCTAGGGGTTTTTCTGCAGCTTTTTCCACATGGGCTTTTAATCCTCCTTGCCTCACATGGTGTTCACTTTCCAAACTCAGTTTTCCTCCTGGTGTGATTTGCGTTTTCTACCCCTGCTTTTCCTTTTTGCAGTTCCGCTACAAAGAAGCCTTCCTTAAAGGCAAGGGCCACCAGATCGGCTTCCGCAGTGTCTCCGATGATCCCAAGACCATGCACGTCATGAGAGTCAGCAGACTGCAGAGCGACAAGGAGTACAAGAGACTGTCGGAAGAGAGTCGGTCACAAGTCAGGACTTCCCTCGACCAACCGGGTTTCATCCAGGCCAAGAGGAGCCAACAGCAAGCCAGTGACCTCAACTACCGGCAGCACCTCCACCGGTACACCTGCGACCCCCAGCAGCTCAATCTGAAGCATGCCAAGCAAGCACACAGTCTACAGAGTGACGTAAGTGTGCGCAGTAATAACTAGAGATGAGCTTTTCATTTCAGTCAGAATCAAAATTCGGATGAAAGTTACTGATTCGCATTTCGGAAGCACTTCCGAAATACAAATGGGTTCTGTCCGAAACGGGCCGGAACGAAAACAAATCGATTCAGAACGGAACGAAAATGAAACGGTATTAAACAAATAGATTTTTATTTTCACTGATCAATTCGTTATACTGTGTCACTTAGACTCGATTCCCATAGACGAGTAATGGTCAATCTATTCAAAGAACGCCAAACAGCACCGAAATGCTCAGATTTTTGGTGGTTCGTTCGAGAATTTTAATCAGTCTCATTGGTGTCAATGTAAAAAATATTCCCTGTTATTATTAAATATTTATTCAACCGTTTATTTTTTAGGATTATTTTAGCCATTTTTAAAAAAAAAAATTGGATTCCTAATTTATTTTAAACTGAGGCTTTTTTCTTTGCCAAACGCAGCTGTTTTTTTTTTCTTTGCTTCAGTCAGGCTGCGGGGGCTGTTTACGGTGTTGAACCTATTCAGCACCAAGGACAGCAGCTATTCCTGGTGCTGAAACCTATTCCGTACCAAGGACAGCAGCCCCAAAGGGCTTTAGAGCTCTGCGGTGCTGCTCTCCATGGCGCTGAATAGGATTCAGCACCATGGATAGCAGCCCCAAGGGGCTGCTGTCCTTGGTACTGAATAGGTTTCAGCACCAAATACAGGGGGATTACATATCTTATTTTTTTTACCCTAATCCAAGTAAATAATTCATCTGTTTCACATTCCGAAACAGCTAATAAAAAAGAAATAACAAATCAATCCGAAATACAAAATAACTGATAAAAACAAAATACGAATTGAACCAAAATACGAATAAAAACAAAATAACGAATCGATCCGAAATACAAATCACGGTAACATAACGAACGCACCGAAATGAATTAAAAAAATGGAACGAATCAATCCGAAACGAAACAAATTTTTTTGTTGTGCAAATGTCTAGTAATAACCCAACTCTGTCTGTTTGCCGAACTCATTCATCATGATGTCAAACTGAGAGAAATAACCTGTAAAATGAATTCCACAGACCCAGATCTCCATGGATGCCACATGTGGAGTTTCCCCTTGTGGCCTCATGGCGGTGCTGAATATTTTTGTCAAATTACATTCACTAGCACCTTGGCAGGATGGGGGGGGGGCATTCTAAAATGACTGAGTTTCAGGAAAGTGCGGAACCTACCTGAGCATCGGACATTGATACATGTGGATTGATAATAAATTCTTCATAAAAAGATTTAAAAATTAAATAAAGAAAGTTGGCGCGCCGGGTGACGCCTGCTTGATATAAAGTTATTAGCCACGGACGGGTTTGCATTCCAAGAGCCTGTGTGCACAGAAATCCAGACCCCCCCCCACCAAAAATAAAGCAAAAACAGTTGGAAATACATTAATATTCCATTTTTAAAATCAAAATATTTATGAAAAAATTGTAAATATCAAAGAGAACGTCGCTGACCAAAGGGCTGGCCTTTCTCCTTAAGTAGCAAAAAAATGCTACAGTGTGTTTCTGCAGAAATGCAAAAAAAATTTTTTTTTTAACTTTTTTAACTTTTTCATTACATTCTCCAAGCAAATTCATACGCACAGCGCAATTTTTTTGTTCGCAGCGTTAAACGTTAGCGAGCGTAAATTAACGCAGGTATTACGATCTGAGTGCATTTCTTCATCCGTCAAAAAATATCGGGTGCAAAAATGAGCGTAAATTAACGCTGCGCGCAGAAATCGGTGGGCAGACTGTATTTTTCACGCGATTCAGCCAATCACAATTAAGAACCACCATGGTCTTCCGTTCAGTTTTTGCGCCTGTCAAAATCAATCTGAGTATACATGCTGGAGCAATAACAAAAACAAGCACAACTACTCAGCAGTTTTTTTGTTTGGGTATGTGTAGAATGTGTAACTATACTGTGCTGTATTTTTTTTTCGTGCTGGTGTATTTGGTTTCGACCAGGACGTTCAGAAACGTTACCACCAGCTTTTCAAAGATGTTAAAATTATGGGCGAAAACGTTGTTTGTAAAAAGTTGTGCATCGATTGTAATACCAGCCGCGTACCAACGCGCCACAAACGCATTTGCGCTCACAATGTTAAGCATGGGATGCGCGCACAAACTTTCGCTCGCACAGAGTAACTCGCATCGTATGCGCGAACGTTGTAATTTGTCGGTCAGCGTGAAGGGTTTTTCCGCTCGCGGTAATGCGTTTTTGCGCATGTGCACATTTTTGCGCGAAGAATGTAATAGAGCCCCAAGGCTGCTGTGGTAGGTGCGTGTAGGCACTTGCTGACTTTGCCTAATTGTAAATCCGACCCTGTTGGTAACTCCAAACTCACTCATTTGGCCTTGTGTCTGTCCGTAGAGCTGGACCCGACGCGTTTGATCTATTTAAGTGAATTTCTTGTGCTTTTTGACCGATCAGGTGAAATACAAATCCGATCTTAACTGGATGAAGGGCATCGGTTGGACCCCACCCGGCTACTACAAGGTAGAACTGGCTCGTAGGGCTGCGGAGTTGGCGAATGCAGAAGAGGCAAACCCAGACTTTGACGGGAAATCTGAGCAAAGGACGGTAAGTATTGATTAAATGATATCAGATATTGAGACAGAGGTCGGTTCGATCATCTATGTTTATAGAGAGAGATTTGACAATTTGTGCAGAACAAGAACGCTCAACAACTGTGCAAAATGGTCTGGAATATAATAGATCTCATGATTGCTTAACCCCTTAAGGACCAATTACGGAACTGTTACATCATAAATGCATTGACTTTAAAGACCCTTGGTCCTTAAGGGGTTAATATAAAGAATTCAGGATTGTACCATCTATCGCTATAAGGGGTTATTCAGGGAGAGACGATCTGATCTGGCCCCGATATGTCACCAAACAGTACGATGCAATTTCGTGGCCATTCGGCTAGTCAGTGAGCAGACAGTTCGCCAAATTCTGGCGAACTGCCAGAAAGTATGGTGCCTGTTCCATGACAGTGAAATCTCCCAAAGACAAACAATGGTTAATCTAATCAGAGAACAACGAACAGCAGCGAAAAATTGCCCTGCTGTTCAGTGGTTTCATTCGGCAGGTTTATTCAGGCGAATCCCATAGGCTTCAATGTTAAAAATATTCTCGTTTTAATTCAATATCTATTAAACTGTTTATTATTTTAATCTGCAGCAAAAAGTCTCTTTACTGTATTTATAGAATTTTTTCTTTAGGATCTTTTAGGCATTTTTGGAGATTTTTTCCACTAAATGTTCTTCCCGTATTTTTTTTAACAAAAGCGTTTGTTCTTTTCTGTAACAGCCCTTTTTATTATCATTCATTGGATTTTATATGTAAATTCCAGACATTTTCGTTCAGTAGTTTCTTTGCAAACAGAGTTTCACTTTTGAAAATTTCAAGCGTATTGTCTTTTTTTTTTTACCCCATTCGTCAGCTTGTCGGCTTTTTCCGGCGGCTGCTCTGAGCTGTGATGGGCAGCTCGGCGGCTTTTTCCAGCGTGTTTGGTGTGGTTGTTCCGGCGGTTGTCTTCGGCAGGTTTGCGGCAAGTTTTCCCTGCACTCTAGGGACCCTGCGGTGAATGCTGAATTCAGGGTGGGGATCTTTGATTCCCGGAAGTGCGGGGAACGAGAGAGCACCGAAATGTCGGTGACGTTTCGGTGCTCTCTGAATAACCCCTTAAGTCGTTTCTTGCTCCTCTGTTATGTGTATATTTGTATGTGTCGCCTTTCATCTCCCCTGCCATGCAAAAAAAAGAGACATTGGAGATGTCATTTGCATATCCTACCCAGAGTTCTTTGCTGCATATGGAGAATGTAGCACATGAGCTCTGTGAAGCAGCTCTCTGTATTGCTGGGATGTATAAATGTCTTCTACAATTAGAAACTTTATTATCTATATATTCTCTATCCCTGATTTATTTCCATCTCTCAGAGCCGTTCAGAGCCAGAATCTTTACAGCAGCGCGGTGTGAATCTGGACGCATCAGAGATCCTGCAAGTCAAAAGGAAGAAAATGCTCCCAGCGAGGAAGTGAAAACTGATTCAAACTATACCTTAAACTTACATCCAATGAAAACGAAGCATACAGACTATCGGAAAAGACCCGGCTGCAACGTGTGAATGTGACGACACAATGATTGCGGCAAGACTTACGGGAAGCCAGGTGTTCCAAAGCTAAAGTTGATTGCGTTTTGCAGCATAATCTAGATAAATGTCTATTTATATAGTCGTCCCGGCCTGAATGCTGAGTGCCTTGTGCTTAATGTCAGCTCTCCGGTCACTACAGACCTGGATGCAGTGCGGTATTTCAGTATGGCAGCATGCTGCCCGCATGGGATTAATCCAGCAGTTACTGGCTGATGGCTACAGGTAGCACTGCTCCATGCTATGTAACTGTCATCTGTCACTTCTGGGGTTGATTGATGCAACTTGTTGTTATTAAAGCTTTTTGCGTTTTTTTTTTTTACATAATTAATGATCATTTAAGAATGCAGCTGGGATTTAGAAATTCCTACTGCTTGCTACCTGCTAATGATGGTAATGTGGGTTGGACAAATACCAAAGCAAAGAAAGTGCTCGGAACGTAACCACAGCCGAGGACAGCCGTCCACCATGAGAATCGACCTCTGCAACATGTATCGCTTGGAGGATGAAACCACTGGAGACACTCAAAATGTTTCAAACTCGCAGAAAGAGGGAAAACGCGGCATAAAGAAGAAAAGTCAGATTATGGTCCCAAAGACTGATTCTCGATCCTGGTGAAGGATTCTCGGGGCGTATCATGATGCCAAAGAGTGGAAATGCGTGAACCTGTGCTGCCATGAGTTGACTTGTTGGTGTATCCGTGGTCAGTAGGTGGCATTCTTACCCTTTAATTAATCGTGATTGAGTGTGCTCACGTTTTGTCCTTGAATCCTAACAATCGGTAAAGAGGAGGGATGCACTTCATGTTGCCAGATCGACCAGGTTAAGCTCGACATATGGGGCTCTATTAAATTTTTTGCGCAAAAACACTCGCGCAGTGCGTTAATTTGTGCCTGATGCGTTAAACATTAACGCGTGTAAATTAATGCTGGTATTACAATCCTCGTGCATTTTTTCATCCATCAAAAAATAACGCACGTAAAAAAGACGCACAAAAACGCACGCGCATTAACGTTGCGCGCAGAAATTGGTGGGCAGACTGTTTTTTCACACGATTCAGCCAATCAGAATTAAGAACCACAATTGTCTCCCGTTCAGTTTTTGCGCCTGCCAAAATTAATCTGAGTATATATGCTGCAGCAATAATAAAAACACGCACAACCTCTCTATTTTATTGTTTGGGTATGTGTAGAATGTGTAACTACACTGTGCTGTATTTTTTTTTTTCGTGCTGGTGTATTTGGTTTCGGCCAGAACGTTCAGATTTGCCGTTACCACCAGCTTTTAAAAGACGTTAAAATTATGCGCGCCAACGCTGTGCGTTAAAAACTGCGCACAGATTGTAATACCATCCGCGAACCAGCGCACAAACGCATTTGCGCTCACAATATTAAGTATAGGACGCGTAATTACATAGGGCTCGCGCAGGTTCACCCGCGGTTGACGTTAATGCACATTTTTTGCGCGGACATTGTAATATGACGTTCTGCGCAAAGGGTTTTGCCCCTCGCGTTAATGCGTTTTTGCGCACGCGTTTAACGTTTGCGCAAAGAATTTAATAGAGCCCATAATATTTCATGCACAGGGGGAGCACAGGGAGGGTGCTGCCCTGCAGTGTGTTTAATGCATATGGTGCAGTAGCCTCAACAAGGTTGCATTTCTCATGCATTGCCCCTCAGCATGAATAAGTTATGTGTGTCCAGCAAAGCACGGCCGATCTGGCAACCCTAGATGTACTCCTAGTGGGACATGTATTCCAAAAGCCAATTAGGTGGTTCCTCGTGGGACCCAGAGCATGGCCAGGCTCCCAGGGAAACTATCTGAAACCTACCTGGAGTGCTTGGACCCTCTTCCTTCCTATGCATTTTGTGCTTGAGCAGACGTTTCCTTTGTAACCAATGATACGCGATGTTTACTGTATGTGTCACTTTATTGTGTCGAGTTTCAGGGCTGATGGACTGGCAGGTTCAGTTTTGTAGAAGAAAATGTAATTAAATTTTCTAACACGTGGATGCGTTGGCACCAAATAAACTACATGACTCGATTTATGTTGTGTTTATTTCTTCAAAGTGATCTATACACACTTAGACTGTCTCCAACATGTAGGCTCAGCCTTGGCCCTCCAGATGTTTTGGACCTACATACACCTTCCACGATGCTCAGCCACTCCTTTGGTCAACAAAGCTTCAGGGGAAATGTAGTACTAAAACATCTGGAGGGCCAGGGACGCGCACCCCTGATCTAATGTTCGCATTGAAGGTAGAAGCCTGGACGCATACAGGGTTATTCAGAGAAAGGTGAAACTCTGGAGAAGTGAAAATTCTAGGTGAAAATAGCCAAACCAGAAAAATTCTCTCATTTATCTCACTTTCCAAATCGGCTACTTTGACCTAGAATTTTCACTTCTCCAAAAGTTCTCCAGAGTTTCACCTTTCTCTGAATAAGCCTGATAATGTAGGCATGTGTCTACAGGAGGTTACCTTGCTCTGTAAAACTTAAAGTCATTTTTAATTTGTTTTTACACAGCAAGGTGCGTCCTTGCTGTGGACTTTCACAGCGAAAAGTAAAAATTAAGAGTAAAAGTTTTTTACTTTTTAGAAAGTAAAACTTTAACTTAAAAAAAAAAATGGACAAAAATTAAAATGTAAAGTTTTTACTTTTATGAAAGTAAAACTTTATGAATTTATTTTACATTTAACTTTCATTTTTTTTTTTTTTTTTTTTTTTTTTTTTACACATTTAGAATTTTGCTTTCATAACATAAAAAAAAAATGTAAAACTTAAAAAGGTAAAGTTTTACAAAATAAAATCTAAATGTTTAAAGTTTTACTTTCATGAAGTTTATTTTTCTCTGTAAAAAGTAAATTCTAGCAGGTAAACAAAATTAAATGTCTCGCAGAGCAAGGCAACCCATACGGGGGACACTTTTCTCTGTGAAATAAAATATACATATTTTTTATTTTACACATTGCCTGTGTTGACAACGCTCTCTAGAAAACAAAAATATTTATATTTTTACACTTAGGCTGGGTTCACACCGCAGCGTCGCGCAATGCGCGCGTTTTTTTACGCGCGTTCACGCATACAAAAAAATGCACGAATGTGCGTTGCCAAGCGTTCGCGGCTATTGTATGGCCGTAAACGCGTGGCTATATGCAGAAAAGAAGCTGCCGGACTTCTTTTTGCGTCGGCCGTTTCTCAGCGCGTTCCTGCGCGCTGAGAAACGGCCAGGTGGGATATGCCCACATAGGCAATCATGGGATTTCACTGTTTGAGCGTTTTACAGCGCGCAGGAGCGCGCTGTAAAACGCTTAGGTGTGAACCCAGCCTAAAGCACTGTGGAATGTATTGGTGCTTTATAAATACCAAATAATGAGAAAGGATTGGAATATTTACCGACCTCTCCGGCCATCACATGGGGAAAAGGAGCTTTTATTATATATTATAATCTGCATTTATTTTTGTGTTGAAAGTCTCTGTTTTGGTGAGAAACTTCTATGAAATATTAACATTTTACATAATACGGTGAATACATTTCCTACAATTTTCCTCATTCCAGCAGAAACTCTTTCTGTACTTCCACAAAATAAATCAGATTTGTGTTACATACAGGGTTATTCAAGGAGATTTGAAAAGTCACTGCACGTTCGGTGACTTTTCGTTCTCTTCAATTCGGTTCCTTTTGCCGATCCCATTTCGGTGACCCTGCGGTGTATTCAGCAAACACCACAGGGTCCCCGAATTGCAGGGAAAAGCTGCCGCAAACCTGACGAAAACTCACCGCAAAACCCACCGAATGCACGCAGAAAACAAGCAAAAACATCTGGATTAACCTGCGAAAACCACGGAAAAAGCCCGAGCAGGAGCCGATACAGCAGAAGAGGCAGTGAATAAATTAGCAAAACAGTTTGTATGAATGATTGAAAAATGAAACGCTGTTTGCAAAGAAACCACTGAGCGAAAATGTCTGGAATTTACATATAAAATCCAATGAATGATAATAAAAAGGGCTGTTACAGAAAAAAGAAGAAAACTTTAAAAAAATCAAAAAAAAATCTGAAAAATGCTTAAAATATCCTAAAAAAAATCTATAAATAAAGAGACTTTTTGCTGCAGAATTTTATAATGAACGGTTTATTAGATATTGAATTAAAACGGGAATATTTTAAACATTGAAGTCTATGGGATTCTCCTGAATAAACCTGCCGAATTAAACCACCGAATGGCAGGACATTAGGGGAACCTTTCACTGCTGGTTTGTGTTCTCTGAATAGCCGAAGCAGTGCTTTTTCATGGGGATTTCACTGCCGTCGAACAGGCACCGAACAGGCACCGTATGTTCAGGCAATTCGCCAGGATTTGGCGAATTGCCTGCTCTCTGGATAGCCGAATGGCCAGGAAAGGTAACCGAACGCTGATTTTCAGCATTCGGTTACCTTTCTCAAGCAATTCGGATCTCTTTGAATAACCCTGATAATAGTTACGGCTGAAAAGAGCCGTGCGTCCATCGGGTTCAGCCTCTCCCACATCACATTCACCACCACCTGCTTTGATTTCCCTGACTCTGTCACGGTTATTCAAAGAGATTCGAAAAGTCACTGCACGTTCGGTGACTTTTCGCTCTCTTCAATTCGGTCCCTTTTGCCGATCCCATTTCGGCGACCCTGCGGTGTATTCAGCAAGCACCACAGGGTCCCCGAATTGCAGGGAAAAGCTGCCGCAAACCCGACGAAAACTGACCGCAAAACCCGGCGGATGCACGCAGGAAAGCCACAAAAACATCTGGATTAACCTGCCAAAAACCACGGAAAAACCCGAGCAGGAGCCGATCACACGCAGCGAAGCCGCCGGAAAAACCCGAGAAAAAGCCGACACCGCAGACAGAGTAAAGTGAATAAATTAGGAAAACAGTTTGCTTGAATGTTTTAAAAGTGAAACACTGTTTGCAAAGAAACTACTGAGCGAAAATGTCTGAAATGTACATATAAAATCCAATGAATGATAATAAAAAGGGCTGTTACAGAAAAAATAAGTAAAGTTAAAAAAAAAAAGAAAAATGCTTAAAATATCCTAAAAAAATCTATAAATAAAGAGACTCTTTACGGCAGAATTTTATAATGAACGGTTTATTAGATATTGAATTAAAACGGGAATATTTTTAACATTGAAGCCTATGGGATTCTCCTGAATAAATTTGCCGAATTAAACCACCGAATGGCAGGGCATTAGGGGAACCTTTCACTGCTGGTTTGTGTTCTCTGAATAGACGAAGCATTGCTTTTCATGGGGATTTCACTGCCCTCGAACAGGCACCGAACAGGCACCGTATGTGCAGGCAATTCGCCAGGATTTGGGGAATTGCCTGCTCTCTGGATAGCCGAATGGCCAGGAAAGGTAACCGAACGCTGATTTTCAGCGTTCGGTTACCTTTCTCAAGCAATTCGGATCTCTTTGGATAACCCTGAGTGAATCTGTTCTTCTTAGCTTTCCATGGGGTTGACTGAGGGTGATCAGAGCTTGATCTACATCTTTATGCAACCTATCGATCTACATTAATGTACAGCAGACCTTTTTTTATATCTGTACGTCCTTACACATCCCACAGGTCAAAGCCCTCCAGGGTGCATGGTACGAACACAACCTAAACCCAAGGGCCCCCTCTGATCGCCCTCCCTGTACACACAGATAAGTACTTCATGTTCTCCACATATGCTGCTAACCTATGCAAACCGATGGAGAAGAGCAAATAGAACCGAGCAAACAATGTATCACATACCTTTGTGCTTTCATGGATGTACCACCTCTTCCAGAATGTAAACAGGGGCAACAACAACAAGATATGGGGCTTATGCCGACCAGAAGGTCAAGAGAAAAACACAACAAGGGATTCCACTTCCAGTTTTTCAGCTGTGATTAGAATTTATTTTCTTTAAAATCAGTATACATTATGGGACCTATTACATTCTTCACGCAAAAACGCACGCGCAACGTGTGAATTTGTGCGCAAAGCGTCAAACGTTAACGCGCGTAAATCAACGCTGGTATTACAATCCTCGAGCATTTTTTTCATCCGTCAGAAAATAACACTTGTAAAATGGACACGCACAAACGCGCTCGCAGAAACTGTCCGGACTGTTTTTTTCCCGCGATTCAGCCAATCAGAATTAAGAACCTTAATTGTCTCATGTTAAGTTTTTGCGCCTGTCAAAATCAATCTGCGCATATATGCTGCAGCAATAAAAAGTGCACACACAACTTCTCCATTTTATTGGTTTGGGTATGTGTAGAATGTGTAACTATACTGTGCTGCGTATTTGTTTTTGGGCTGGTGTATTTGGGTTCGGCAGGTTGATAGAATTTGCCATTAACACCAGCTTTTAGGAGTTGCTAAAATTATGCGCGCAAAGGCTGTGCGTTACAAACTGCGCATAGATTGCAATACCATCCGCGTAGCAGCGCACAAACGCATTTGCGCTCACAATGTTAAGTATAGGACGTGCGACGTACAGTAAGCTCGCACAGCGTTCACGCAGGTTCACTCGCGGTAGACGTGTACACACGTTTGTTGCGCTGAGATTGTAATACGACGTTCAGCGGAAAGGGTTTTACCCCTCGCGTTAATGCGTTTTTGCGCGCACGAAAACGTTTGCGCGGAGAATGTAATAGAGCCCTATATTTTTATAGTAACCTTAATAAAGTCCTTAGGATTTAACCCCACATCATTATTGTTTTATTGCCTATTAAATTCATCTTTTACTTAATTCCTCCTGCTTGGTGATTTATCTACTATTGAGAGAATTGGAGCTTGTAGCCCAACTGGATGGAGAACCAAGCGACAAGAGGAGGCGGAGTATTTTTTGATAGGCTCGCTATTTATATCAATCATTGCTCCCCTACCCTTGTTGACATAAAACCTTGTGAGACCTGAGCATGGACCAACCATAGGGTAGGTCACTAATGCGGTTTGCTCATTCTCTGGACCCTCACAAACCTTGTGTTTGCTCATGTTCAGTGTAGACTTCACTACTGTTTCCATCGCAATTGCAATAAACGTTCAATGGAGATCATCAATTTATAATTGTCGACATAGTTGCCGGAGTTGCAAAACATCCATGGAAAGCCGCCACATGGAGAAATAGCCATTTAACGTACTGGTGGTGGTACAGTTGTTCCACCTTGCTTGCAGGGACTTTGCTGTTGAGTCTTCCTACTTGCAGTTCCAGTGAACTTCGGTCAAACAACAGTGCTTAGTTAATAATCCCTTAGAGATATAGCCTCAATGTAACAAAAAATTAATGTACCAGGCACTCAAGACCAATAGTGTAACAGCCAATGCAAAGACAATGCAGGGTGCTCTTGGGACCAATGGGGCAGCCCGCAGCAATACTGTAACAAAAGCCAAAAGGTACCAGGCACTCCAAAGAAAATGGTGGCTTTAATGGAAGACTCAACGTTTCGGTTGCACAGACCTTTCTCAAGAATTTCTGTGCGACCGAAACGTTGCGTCTTCCATTAAAGCCATCCTTTGCTTTGGAGTGCCTGGTATCTTCATCTTTTGTTACAGTATTGCTGTGGCCGGCCTCAGTGGTCCCGTGGGCATGTTGCATTGAGTGCAGAGCCCATTGTCTGTTTTACAATGTAGTAGATGTGTGTGAATTGTTTCGGAAAGAATCACAATTTTTCAGAAATTTCAGTGATTGCTGAAATTTTCGAAAACACGTATATCCGAAAATACGAATCGCATAGCTGCTGCATCCGAAACGAATCACTATGTAGCAAATTGACTGCCAGTCTCAGAGGTGGAATGATTGGCAGTAGCCTGGGCCAATCACTGCATTCCTTGATTTTAAACCATTATATAACCATTAGAGATCATTCATTTGTTAATTTATGTAAACCTATGTCTTTATATTAAGTGAAAACCTACAATAAATGTTTATTATATTATTTAAATACATAAATCTGTCTGTTATTGCTTCAGCAAACACCATGTGTTACATTGACAATTCTTTAGATAAATTGAGCGGCATGTAAATTTCTGGCGTCCGAATAGATTCGTAATAACAAACCAAAACGAACAGATAACGAATTTCATTTCTTCGCCCTGAAACGAACCAAAATTTTTTTTTTGCGGTGTGCACATGTCTATAATGTAACCAAAAGGCAGCATGTTCAGGCGCTCAGCTGTTTATAAACACTAAAGTTCATTTTGTTCCAACAGCCGTAATAAACTAAAACAAATGTAAAATTTATTTTCTTAATTTAAAGTCTCTCGGCCTGAGAGAAAAAAAATCCAAAAACATTCCTTCCGGAGATCAGGAATTTTTGTAGAGGGATTCATTCCCTTTCATCTTTGTCTCTATCCACTGAGATAGTTTGTACACGTGGCCATAAACGCCTGGTCTGTCTTTAACGCCGCATTTTTCACCCCAGCTCACCACACCTACAACCTGTGAGACTCCGCCGCGCTCGCAGATCAGAGGGCCGCCTGAATCGCCCTGCCGGGGGGGGAAAAAAAATTAAACAAAATTACTGGGGGAAAAAACATAAAACTGTCTGTAGTTTGACCCCCCTTCACCCCATCGCAATAAGAATATACCTGACAGGCATCTACTCCTCCTTCTGGGACCCCAGCACACAGCATACTCCCATCGATGAGCTTTCCATAGCGCTTTGGATCTGAGCACGCCGCCGGTGAGATCAGTTGAACGGTCGCATCCAGGAGCTGTGCCGTGAATCCTTAAATTACAAAGCGACAAGTCAGAGGCTGTCTGTATCACTGCATGAATTTGACATGAACAGGCAGGAATGTATTATAACCCTGGTGTGAACTTCCCAGAGCCATTATAATCCATGGAGTTGGGAACTTTGTGTCTACGGAAGCTTTTACATGGATGCACGTGTATTAAAAGATGGCAATTTGTGCTGTTTCTTCAACGAGAAGAAATAACGGTGGGTTTTATCTTAGCTGGCTCAGAGCTCTGGATAATCCACGCAATCAATGGTTCCATGAACGATCACTTTGAATACCAAAAATGTTGGAACGCATGCACAAAACAAACAAAAATGGCGAAAGCCCATTACTTCAATGAAAATCGAAACAATAACATATCAAACCCTAGAAACTGTTGGAAAACCATAAGTAACATACAAGCACCCCTCTCCACTCCCAGCCAGCTGCTGTCAAAGTAAATAACCAAACCCTGCAACACCCCCTAGATGTAGCAAATGCCTTTAATGATTATTTTGTTAGATGTGCCACCACCCTGATTGCTAAGCTAGGAAATGACATGCAATCAGAAAGGCCGCACGCAGGTCAGGCCCCCTCCAACTGTGCAAAGACCCTGTATCAGACAGGAATTCAGTTTTAGACCAGTGCCTGTCAATGAAGCATATCAATATCGCCAATGCCCACAGCTGGAGCAGGTCTCAGGGTGGTACAACTCGACGCGTTTTGTCTGGATAGACTTCATCAGGAGCTGCTGATGAAGTCTATCCAGAAGAAACGCGTCGAGCTGTACCACCCAAATACCTGTTCCAGCTGTGGGCATTGGCGATATTGATATGCTTCATTTGTTTTTATATATTGTATCGAGTTGAGGATTCATCTAAAGACATTTGTGATGAGCCTTCTATCAAACAGCTGTTTGTGTGTGGCCATTTAGCTCCTTTATATGCAAATTGTAGTTTGGGACTATAACCCTATGGGTTCTATATATCTTTCTATTTTAGACAGATATATATATATATATATATAATACTTAGTCTTGCCAATAAAATATTAAATAAACCAACGTTGGCGCTCTCCGATCATGTTATTAATAAGCAATGAAAGCTACTTCGCATGTGCAGTGTATGGCTGAGATGGGCCTTTGTATGACTTATTCATTACACGCCCGTTTTTTGGTAGAATTGGCTTGTCATGTAATTAATACGCTTTACGATTGACTCTATTAAAGCTTCTTCTAGTGTTACATTTGTTACAAGGCCAGGATTGTATTCAGTCAGTGATAAATGTATATCATGGTCTTTCTCTCGACCGCATCGAACCTGTCTCGGTCTTCCCCCAGCCGGCGACCACACAGGACTTTCCCACAGAGAAGTCACGGTTTGCTATGCAGGCAATCTTCACAAATTTAGATCCTCTCGCACAGGTTTTATTGACTTTCTTCAGCTCCATGAGTGCTGGAAAACAAGCGGCGACAAGAACGTCAGATCTGCAATCACATAGTGAGCAGCAAATACCCATGGCTGGGGAGGGTCAACAGTTCAGATCGATGTGCCCCACCTCACCCATGATTGTGTTGGATTGCTGCTAAATATTATGGGCCCTATTACATTCTTCGCGCAAACGTCAGCGCGCGCGCAAAAACGCATTAACGCGAGGGGCAAAACCTTTGCGCTGAATGTCGCATTATTATTATTATTATTATTATTATTCTTTATTTATAAAGCGCCAGCATATTCCGCAGCGCTGTACAATAAGCACAGTATAGACAGGGTTACAATACATTGAACAACATTTGACAAACAGTACAGGAGGAGATGAGGGCCCTATTCCCGTAGGAACTCACAATCTAGAAGGGTTGGGGTTGGAAACAGGAGGAGAGGACTGTAAGGTGAGAGTGATTGATGGTTGCGTCAGTGAGTTGGGTGGTAGGCTTCCCTAAATAGGAACGTTTTAAGGGAGCGTTTGAAGGAAGAGAAGTTAGGGGAAAGTCTGACAGTACGAGGGAGAGCGTTCCAGAGAGTGGGGGCTGCGCGTGAGAAATCCTGCAGTCTATCATGGGAAGAGGTGATGCGGGGAGAAGCTAGGCGCAGGTCACTGTTTACAATGTCAGTGCAAAAAACGCGCGTATACGTCTACCGCGGGTGAAACTGCGCGAACGTTGTGCGAGCTTACTGTTTTTCGCGCGTCCTATATTTAACATTGTGAGCGCAAATGCGTTTGTGCGCTGCTACGCGGATGGTATTACAATCTATGCGCAGTTTGTAACGCACAGCCTTTGCGCGCATAATTTTAGCTGTTCCTAAAAGCTGGTGTTAATGGCAAATTCTATCGACCTGCCGAACCCAAATACACCAGCCCAAAAAAAAATGCGCAGCAAAGTATAGTTACACATTCTACACATACCCAAACCAATAAAATGGAGAAGTTGTGCGTGCATGTATTATTGCTGCAGCATATATGCGCAGATTGACTTTAACAGGAGCAAAAACTTAACGTGAGTCAATTGTGGTTCTTAGTTCTGGTTGGCTGAATCGCGTGAAAAAAACAGTCCGCACATTTCTGCGTGCAACGTTGCTGCGTGCGCGTTTGTGCGCGTCCGTTTTACATGCGTTATTTTTTGACTGATGAAAAAATGCGCGAGGATTGTAATACCAGCGTTGTTTTACGCGCGTTAACCTTTAACGCTTTGTGCAAAAATTCACGCGTTGTGCGTGCGTTTTGCATGAAGAATGTAATTGGGTTAGTTGTCCTTCCCAAGTAGAGATTCTGCCCCATGTATATCAACCCAAGCACATTCAGCATAAAGATGCAGAATCGATCAAAAGAGACACTTATCAGACACATATTTTCATGAAGATAAGACACATCCACCCCAGGAGATAAATATTATGTGACACGCAGGGACACATCACTCTGGATGGACGCAGGCAACAAAAAACTTGTAGATTCATCTGGATCAGCTTGACTTAGGCCAGTTACATGAATTGACAAAGACGCAGCCACGTGAGACACAGAGACTCATCCATCAGAACAGACAGCAATACACTCATATCATGGAACGAGACACACAAGAGATGAACAAAGGTCCTTCTACATTAATTGGGAAGAGACACATCGAATGGGAGAAACGGGGAGCCAGTTGTATTAGTTGTACATTGTCCCACCACGTCAGAGGGACAGAGGCACAAGTGAAGCAGATGTAGAAACATCACAAAAAAACAAACAATTCATCTGGCATCGAAGATGCCTCTACATCAGATTAAAAGATACACAATCGTCATATTGGGGGGAAGAAACACACACTTGAACACATAACCTCAGAGACAAAGACAAGTCATTGTCGACAAGGATAGAGACATCAGGAAGAAATAGATTCTCAATGACACATTGTCCTCATTCTCCATAAACACAATGCATCAAGTAGATGGAGAGACACACAGCACACGATAAAGACAGACACATCATCATGAGATGGAGACACACACAGCACACGATAAAGACAGACACATCATCATGAGATGGAGAGACACACAGCACACGATAAAGACAGACACATCATCATGAGATGGAGACACACACATCACACATCACACAATAAAGACAGACCCATCATCATGAGATGGAGAGACACACATCACACAATAAAGACAGACCCATCATCATGAGATGGAGAGACACACATCACACATCACACAATAAAGACAGACCCATCATCATGAGATGGAGACACACACATCACACAATAAAGACAGACACATCATCATGAGATGGAGACACACACATCACACAATAAAGACAGACACATCATCATGAGATGGAGACACACATCACACAATAAAGACAGACACATCATCATGAGATGGAGAGACACACATCACACAATAAAGACAGACACATCATGAGATGGAGACACACATCACACGATAAAGACAGACACATCATCATGAGATGGAGACACACACACGATAAAGACAGACACATCTTGAGATGGAGAGACACACATCACACGATAAAGAGACACATTATCATGAGATGGAGACACACACATCACACGATAAAGACAGACACATCATCATGAGATGGAGACACACACACGATAAAGACAGACACATCATCATGAGATGGAGACACACACACACGATAAAGACAGACACATCATCATGAGATGGAGACACACACACACGATAAAGACAGACACATCATCATGAGATGGAGAGACACACACACGATAAAGACAGACACATCATCAGGAGATGGAGACACACACACGATAAAGACAGACACATCATCATGAGATGGAGACACACAGCACACGATAAAGACAGACACATCATGAGATGGAGACACACACAGCACACGATAAAGACAGACACATTTTCATGAGATGGAGACACACCACATCATGTAGACGTAGACATATTATCAGGAGATGGAGAGAGACATCAGATGATATAGATGTAGACACATTGGCATCAGATGGGGAGCAACACAATAAAGATGCACACAGACTCATCGTAGCGGGTTAAAATAGTCATGCCATATACTCTTCATATGAGATAGAAAGAGACACCCTTAAATCCGACTGACATAAAAATCTCACGGTATGGACTAAAAACATTGGCATCATAATAATATACACAATACATAAGATAGACTTTGACCAATCATATCACATGACAGTTACCTTCCAATCAGACAAATCTTTGCAGCTCAAACTCAACTTTTATAAAACACATCTTTCATAAACGTCCCCTTTGATTGGTCACTGGGGATGTCCCTTTAAAACACTAGCAATTTGTAAATCGCTGGCCATAAGGATATGGAATTGGACGCGTTTCCTCATTCTGGCTGTAAAATATGTCGGCCGCTATCGTACAGAAGCTGAGCTTTTGTATTCTTCACAATTAAAAAAGCAATTTGCTCGCGTTGTCGGCTGAGAGATTACCAGTCAATCATTAGTCAATTTGTTTCCGTACCGGGCCTAAATAAATTCTCTCGTTTGCATACATCGTGACAAAAGGGAATTCACCAAATGGAAAGAGTCATCTGGTGAGGAAGCAGGAGATGGGGCCCGCTCCAGAGATAACGAGGGCCACCTGTTCATGTTCATTGTGTCGCTTACAAAACGCTGAAAATATTGCCGCTAACCCTTTTAGCTGTCGATTCGGTTTTCTAACAGCTTGCTAGGCTGCGCGTCTCGACCGTCCTACATGAGACGAAGCCGGGAGGACCTTTAATGTTTCCACTAAGACTTCTGTGCTATAGCGATGATCAACAGTGACCACAGAGTCACCGTGAAGATCTATTTCTATGATTAATAGCTTTTCTAATATTACATTGAATGGCACAATGTATACAGTGTTACAGAGGGATTGCCAGATACTCCATACTCATTTATACATTTCTAACGCTGGTGAGCAAGCAGGGTGTGAAAAAGGTCATGGAGGTAGATGGTAAAATCAAGAAGGTGCGGGATTCGATGATGATAAAGAACGCAGAGGAAATAGTGAAAGATAAAAAGAGATGGTGAAGGATTGTGCGGTATGGAGAGGAAGAGAAGGATGGTAACAGAAGAGGACGGATAAAAGACATAATATGATGTTAAGAGATAGAGAAGGTTGGGAATTGATGGTGGAGACAAGGAATTACATAATATAATGATATGATTGAGAAAGGCAGTAGCTGGTGTGGGCGGTAAGGAAAGACATATTATGATTGTGAGAGATGGAGATGGTTGGTGTAATATTTTGGTAGGACTCTAGAGAAACCCAAGTCCTTTTATGCCAAGTATAGTACCAGACCTTAATACAGCTGGGTTTTGCAACCAATCCAAACCTCCAGTCCTTAGTGTGGCTGGATATAAAGAGAAAAGGCAAAATTGTACAAATAATGACAAATGACTATAATACTATGACTAGTGCACATAGCCAAGGTCAAAGGGAGACAGAATCACACAACTGAGTAAACCTACAGGGTTATTCAAAGAGAGGTGAAAAGTCTCCGAAATGTAACCGAATGCTGAATTTCAGCGAACGGTGACATTTCGGGGCCATTCGGCTATTCAGAGAGCAGGCAGTTCGTCAAATTGTGATGAATTGCCTGCACATACGGTGCCTGTTCGGTGCCTGTTCGAGGGCAGTGAATCCCCATAGAGAAGCAATGCTTCATCTATTCAGAGAACAAAAAACAGCAGTGAAAAGTTGCCGAAATTCCCTGCTGTTCGGTGGTTTAATGCGACAGTTTTATTCTGGTGAATCCCATAGGCTTCAATGTTAAAAATATTCCCGTTTTAATTCAATATCTAATAAACCGTTCATTATTTTATTCTTCAGTAAAAAGTCTCTCTTTTTAGATTTTTTGGATCTTTTACGAATTTTTGGCAAACTTTTTTAAATCGTTTCTTTTTTCTGTAAAAAGCCCTTTTTATTATCATTCATTGGATTTTATATGTAAATTTCAGACATTTTTGTTCAGTAGTTTTTTTGCAAACAGCATTTCACTTTTCAAACATTCAAGCGTACTGATTTTTTTTTCATCTCCTTTTTCTGCGGTGTTGGGTTTTTCTGGCGGCTGCTCTGGGCTGTGAACGGCGGCTGCTTGGGTTTCTCCGGCGTGATCAGTGGGGTTAATCCAGCTGTTTTCTGCAGGTTTTGCGGTGAGGGTTCGGCGGGTTTGCTTTTCCCTGCACTACGGGGGCCCTGCGGTTCTTGCTGATACACCGCAGGGTCGGCGAAATAGGATCGCCGAATCACCCCGAAGTGCAGGGAACAAAAAGTCACTGAACGTACGGTGACGTTTCGATTCTCTTTGAATAACCCTGCTAGCCAAGGTCAAAGGGAGACAGTATCACACAACTGAGTAAACTTAACCAAGGTCAAATATAGAGATATCAGTCTGGAAATACAGAGCGCACCAATTGGTCAAGGAGAACCACGTTAGTGTACACCCCCTCCTGATTGGCTCTCTGACAATGATGCGGTGCGGGCATCAAACTAAATGACTCGCCTGTGAACGGCTAGTGTCAAAATCACCAGCAGTTTCAGGCGAAACAGCACTATTGCTGGACCTGCCCAAATCAGGGGGTCATCTACTGGAACCTGGTCATCAGGTAATCTTTGCACCCCAGTAGCCGTGATAGTTTGGCATTTATGATGAGGATGAAGAAAGTCACAAAATGATGGCAAGATATGGAGAAATGTGGTAAATGGTGTGGTGGGGGTAAGGAAGACATGATAAGAGATGAAGGGGGTTGGGAAATGATAGTGGGGGATGAGGAAAGACATTATGATGCTTAGATATGGAGCAGATAGGGAAATGATGGTGAGGATAAGAAAAGACATATGATGGTAAGTTGGAGAAAAATGGTAAAAGGTGGTGGGGTAAGAAAAGACATATGATGGCAAGAGATGGAGAAGGTTGGGGAATGATGGCAGAGAATGAAGAAAGACATATGATGGCAAGATGGAGAAAGATGGTAAAAGGTGGTGGGGTAAGAATATACATATGATGGCAAGAGGTGGAGAAGGTTGGGAAATGATGGTGAGGATAAGGAAAGACAATATGATGGTAAGATGGAGAAAGATGGTAAAAGGTGGTGGGGTAAGAATATACATATGATGGCAAGAGATGGAGAAGGTTGGGGAATGATGGTGAGGATTAGGAAAGACAATATGATGGTAAGATGGAGAAAGATGGTAAAAGGTGGTGGGGTAAGAAAAGACATATGATGGCAAGAGGAGGAGAAGGTTGGGAAATGATGGTGAGGATAAGGAAAGACAATATGATGGTAAAATGGAGAAAGATGGTAAAAGGTGGTGGGGTAAGAAAAGACATATGATGGCAAGAGGTGGAGAAGGTTGGGAAATTATGGTGAGGATAAGGAAAGACAATATCATGGTAAAATGGAGAAAGATGGTAAAAGGTGGTGGGGTAAGAAAAGACATATGATGGCAAGAGATGGAGAAGGTTGGGAAATGATGGCAGAGAATGAATAAAGACTTATGTTATGATGGCTGGAGCTGTAGAAATATGGTAAATGGTGTGGGGGGGGTGTAAAGAAAGACATGATGATAGGAGATGCAGATGTTTGGGGAAATTATTGTTGGGATGTTGCAAGACACGCCATGACAATAAAAGATGGTGACTGTTGTGTGGGGGATGACGAAAGGCATAGTATGATGAGAAGAGATGGAGACTGTTGGGAAATGATGATGGTAGATGAAGAAAGACAATATGTTGGTAATATTGTCTTTACCAATAGGAGGATGGTGAGGAGTGAGGAAATATGCTAAATGGTGATGGAGAAGAGATTGAATCTTGGATTTACTTGTATCCAGGACTTCGGAGAGGATGAATAATGAGCACACGGGATACTGGTACTCCCTTACACGCAGAGAGCAGGGCTTCATCCCTAGAGGCTCAGAAGTCACCTATCTCTGTACATTTCCAGCAGGTGTAGTAACAAAGCTATGCATCGCAGGCTCTAATCTTCACTCAGGTAATACGCTTTCATGATAGGGCGAACGCAGTGTCACACCGGCTTATTTGAAACGTTCCTCCCAATCTTCTCATTTTTAAACTTTGCTGCCGAGCTTTTGTCCTGTATTCCGGGCCAGCAGGATAGCGGTGTACGTACCGATGTCATAGTGCAGACTCGTTTGCTCCTCTCGATAGTTCTCGTGAATGATTATCCTCTTCACATCAAAAGACTGTTGATGGGACTCGTTCTTTTGCAAATCCACTTTACCCAGAAATACGCTCCAGATCTGCGGCTCTGACCTGCGTGTCAAAAGCAAAGCATTCAGGGAGCGCGTTTCAAAAAGCCTTCACAGACATTATTTCACAACCTTGTTTTCATTTTATCCAAATGAAGATTTTTCAGTAATTCCATCACGGCTTCCCCTCAGCTCAGAGTAACAGACAATTCAGACAATTCAGTCACAAGGATTTTTTTTCCAGCCGTGATAAAATGGTGGGATTACTCTATATTTAAAAGACTGGTCTTACTGTCCTGTTTCCACATTGACTTTTAGTATAAAAATTAATGTATTTAACCCCTTACTACCAAGCAATTTTTGTTGAACAAAATCTTTACCACCGCATTAATTTGAAGCATGGGATATGAGCAATTAATTAGAGGGTAAAAATAGAAAATTTGCACAGAAATTGTTGAGCTAATTAAAACATTTAAATAATGTAAATTTTTCATGTATTTGTTTATCCTTTACAGAAATACCACTGGGATAAAAGATTGTAAACTCTAGATGGTGTCCGTTTTCTGGCATAAGGTCACACGGGGTCTGCATTATCAGCATACAGACAGAAATATCACTGGGATTAAAGGTTGTAAACTCTAGATTGGGTCTGTTATCTGGCACAATGTCACACGGGGGGTTCTGCATTATCAGCATACAGGCAGAAATGGTCTTTGTATCAGTAAATGTGCTGCAGACAGATAATAAAATGGTGAGATCTCCTGTTTATGGGGGTTTGTAGTGATCAGAATGAGATTATTAGCAATGCAATATCTGTACGTGCTGCATAATGCCTGTGTATGGCAACTACAGCAACATCTAGTATCTGTATGTGCTGCATAATGTCTGTGTATGGCAATTACAGCAACACCTTGTATCTGTATGTGCTGCATAATGCCTGTGTATGGCAATTACAGCAACACCTTGTATCTGTATGTGCCGCATAATGCCTGTGTATGGCAATTACAGCAACACCTTGTATCTGTATGTGCTGTATAATGCCTGTGTATGACAATTACAGCAACACCTTGTATCTGTATGTGCCGCATAATGCCTGTGTATGGCAATTACAGCAACACCTTGTATCTGTATGTGCTGTATAATGCCTGTGTATGGCAATTACAGCGCCACCTTGTATCTGCTGCATAATGCCTGTGTATGGCAATTACAGCAACACCTTGTATCTGTATGTGCTGCATAATGTCTGTGTATGGAAATTACAGCAACACCTTGTATCTAAATGTGCTGCATATTGCCTGTGTATGGCAATTACAGCAACACCTTGTATCTGTATGTGCCGCATAATGCCTGTGTATGGCAATTACAGCAACACCTTGTATCTGTATGTGCTGCATAATGTCTGTGTATGGAAATTACAGCAACACCTTGTATCTAAATGTGCTGCATATTGCCTGTGTATGGCAATTACAGCAACACCTTGTATCTGTATGTGCTGCATAATGCCTGTGTATGGCAATTACAGCAACACCTTGTATCTGTATGTTCTGCATAATGCCTGTGTATGGCAATTACAGCAACACCTTGTATCTGTATGTGTCGCATAATGCCTGTGTATGGCAATTACAGCAACACCTTGTATCTGTATGTGCTGCATAATGCCTGTATATGGCAATTATAGCAACACCACGTATCTTTACTGTACAGGGATTTACACTCATTATAACCCCCTGAATGTTATCCCTGTACAGCAGCGACTGACCCCACAGATCTCCCTGTATTCTGCCCTCTCTCTGGCTGCTGGAAGGCAGCAACAAAGTGTTTGAATTTTTTGTTACAGTGAGGGAGAGGGCTGCTCTTTGTAGCTTGTTTACAGTAATACTGGGTGACTGATAAGCGATAAGACTGTGGATTTTCTTTCACCACAGATGTAACACTAATCATGTTTTAAAAAGGAGTAAAAAAAATGGGGTTTTGTAATGCTAATGAACGCTTTTCAATGTATTACAATTCAAATATCCATATACAGTATGTACCAATATGGTCAGTAGAACACATGGAACACAAGATCCCTGTGCAATGTTATCACATGACTTTGACCTATGCCAATGAGAAGGAGGAGCATGGAAAATTAAGTTCATGGATATCTGCAGTGGCATGGCTTGCCACCTCTGACCTTCACCTAGTGCCTCCACCACCTGCGACCATTCAAACGTTCTCAGAATATGCACCATTTTCTTGGAATATGAACGTGGACAAATACTTCAATATGCGTATTGGTGTTGTGAAATGTAAACAATGTAAACATATTCCTACAAAGCACTTACAGGGGTTTAACGCAATGTGCCGCCGTCAAGATCCAACATTCACCAATCAAAGTACCACCACAGGTATGTCCTGCAGGGTATGAGGGCAAGTTGGACTTCAGCTGCAGCGATGCGATCCATGGATGTTGGCCAGGTTGAGACCTCTTGCCACCAAATATTCGCCCTCGTATGTTCGTAGCAGCAAGATCCTTTATTCCACAGGTGTCAAACATTGCGTTGACTTTGCTTGTGTTGCCTTTCATTTCTCCGGTAGCAACAGGTTGTGTTGTGGTATTGAAAGTCCTCAACAATGGGCCAGTAGAATACACAACTGGGAAGAAAGAAGGTGCAGGTCACCAGTTTCACTTGGAATCATACAACACTGTACAGCAGAGAGTGAGAACAGAGTGAATGATCAGTAATTAACCAAAGTCGATGGATTTGGAGATGATTGGACCAAGGAACCGTCTGATCTATGGTGTTACTCACTATCTTTGCACACGGCAACATCACAGAAGTCCCAGCTCAGATTCCCCTCGTCATCTTGAAAGTAGCACCACGGCTTCTCTGCGCCATCTGGATTTCTTTGAGTGGAAAAAAAAAACAGAAAAAAAAGAGCAAATCTAATTGGGACAAAAAACCCCAGATGAGCTTATTATAGACTATTTTTCCGAATCAACAAACAAACAGTCTGTGGTCGCTTAATGGATACGGATCAGGAAAACCGGAGCCTGAAAATAAGACACATTGTTTTCCTTTTCATTTTAGGTTCTGCCTTTCATAATTAGTCTGTTGTCTCTTAAGGAAAGCAAAATATTCTAAGAAAGATTAAGAACTACTTGCGCCTTTTCCGAGGTGCGCAACGCTGGGTAATCGTAAGAAAATAAACTTTTAGATCGTCAGATCCTCACGGGGATCTTCATAGAAGCAAAGCTTGACTATATACAGTAATGTCTTCAGACCTAGTGTCAATGGTTTAGAAAATAAAAAAAAATAAAGAACAATTCTTAAAAACTAAATGCTTCAACTTTGCCCATCGGTCAGTTATTGCGTTGATTGTTTTAGTACTGGGATTAATCATGGGGCTACATTGACCATTGTCTGCTAGACATGTGCGATTCGGTCCAGGCCCATTTGGGAATGGTCCAAAATATCGACAATTCAGATTGCCAATATCTGAACCGAATTGTTTTCCGAATTAAAAAAAAGCAAAAAACAAAAAAGTAACCCTAACCCTAGCGCTAGTCGTATGACCCTCCCCACCAGAAACTGTAACCCTAAGCCTAGCGCTAACCTAAACCTAACGTTAATCATGTGACACAACGGAACTGTACCCCTAACCTTAGAGTTATCATCTGACCCCCAGAAACTGTAACCCTAAGCCTAGCCCTTATCTAACCTTAGTGCTAATCACGGGACACCCAGAAACACTAACACCAACCCACACCTAACACTAGCGCTAATCTTGTCAACCCCAGGAACTGTAACCCCAACCCTACACCTATCACTAGTGTTAATTTTGTGACCTACAAAAACAAAAACCCTAACCCCACACCTAACCCTTGCACTAATCATATGACCCCCCAGTAACTGTAATCCTAAACCTAGCATTAATCATATGACCCCCCAGAAACCATAATCCTAAACCTATCTTTAGTCATATGACCCACCAGAAAGTGTAACCCTGAGGCTAGTAATATAAGCGTTTACATTATTCCAAAATATCAGACGCTTCCCATATTCCATATTATCCAATTATTTCTGAATCCGATATTTTCAGATTCCGAAACAATCTGGACCGTACCAGCTGATTTTTTCAGCGCTACACGTGTTGATTATGTGTTAGGATCCCACTGATGCATGAATAGGTTTTAAAATTGAATTCTATCCCAATGTTTTCAGTTTGCATATTGTATCTGTGAGAGCATCAAGAGAAACAGAAATTAAATAATCGAGGGGGGATCAAAGAGGAGTAATATTGATAGTTTTGGGCTGACGACAATTAGAGGTCAGGGTGATGGAGTAAATTAAGGAAAAGCTGGGATTACGAAGGCAAAATGATGTGGAAGTCAGTTTGATTGTGTCAACCGTTGAGATGGGTGAAGGAAGATCAATATGAGGTATTAAAGAATTGATGAAAAAACAGGAAGCAAATCGGTGCTTCTTTTAATAGTTGGAGGATTGGACTGCGAACATGATCAACAAGAGCATCTAGAGGAGGCTTCTCAAGACAAAGATCAAGTAGGAGTCTCCTCAACACGATGTTCAAGACGGAGGCTCAAGACGAAGGTCAAGAAGGAGGCTCCTCAAGACGAAAGTCAAGAAGGAGGCTCCTCAAGACGAAGGTCAAGAAGGAGGCTCCTCAAGACAATGTTCAAGACAGAGACTCAAGATGAAGGTCAAGAAGGAGGCTCTTCAAGACGAAGGTCAAGAAGGAGGCTCTTCAAGACGAAGGTCAAGAAGGAGGCTCTTCAAGACGAAGGTCAAGAAGGAGGCTCTTCAAGACGAAGGTCAAGAAGGAGGCTCTTCAATACGAAGGTCAAGAAGGAGGCTCCTCAAGACGAATGTCAAGAAGGCGGCTCAAGACGAAAATCAAGAAGGAGGCTCCTCAAGACAAAGGTCAAGAAGGAGGCTCCTCAAGACAAAGCTCGAGAAGGAGGCTCAAGACAAAAGTCAAGAAGGAGGCTCCTCAAGACGAAGGTCAAGAAGGAGGCTCCTCAAGACAAAGGTCAAGAAGGAGGCTCCTCAAGACAAATGTCAAGAAGGAGGCTCCTCAAGACAAAGGTCAAGAAGGAGGCTCCTCAAGATGAAGGTCAAGAAGGAGGCTCCTCAAGACAAAGGTCAAGAAGGAGGCTCAAGACAAAGGTCAAGAAGGAGGCTCAAGACGAAGGTCAAGAAGGAGGCTCCTAAAAGACAAAGGTCAAGAAGGAGGCTCCTCAAGACAAAAGGTGAAGGTCATGGAGGTGAAGTGAGAAGAATGGAGTAAGCGATTACTCAGTTGAGATGAAGACATGAGAGGGTTTTAGGGCAGAGATCTTAAACTCTGGCTCCCCAGATGATGATTCCCTACAATCCCCCGACTTTGTTAAATGCAGTAGCTGGCCAGAGCATCGAGGGAGTTGTAGTTCAGAAACATCCCGGGGAAGATTTTGAGATCCTTTTTATATGGATCCACACGAAAGAATGAGAAATTTCAAAAAACTGTGCCTTGGTTTATAGAAAACCAGAGATGACAACTGACCCCTTTCAATCTTCAGGAAAGACTATGTACATTATCACTCTGGGCTATATCATATAGTAATACAGCTCTATTTTTCAGGACATTCCATACATAAATGTTGCTTTATATCCATTTCACGACCATACATGATCGAATTATCCTGATGGACCTATGACACCAGGGCTTTCTAGTACAAAGAAGCACCCGAAAGCCTCCTCTTTAGGTCAACAAGCATCTCCCGCGAGGTGGGAGGCTCGCCTCAACAACCCATTTTAGTACAACGAAAAGCATAAAATCCTTCATGTCGCACATAAGAACGATCCGACCTTTATTTTCTTCCAACCTCTCGATCCACAACGCAATTTCTACAATTATCATAATTCTGTATAACCTTTTCTTCTCCAAGCAGGTTCCGTGCACTTCCAAACGCAATCTCTCGCTCTCCACGGCAAACTCTGCTTACGTCCTGACCTTGCTCTACAGAACCATTCCAGATCAATAGATGAGACCTTTTCACCTTTCCACAATAGAAACAGGTGACAACTCGCTCTCCATTAATCTTGCTCTCTAACGGCCTTGTGTCGCTTTTTAACCGGTGGGATGAAAAAAAAATAAAAAAAATCGGGATAATAATTGAGCTGAACCTGAATATACATAAGTATTGAGCAATCGTTTGCCCTTGAAGGCAATGCTTTTGTAGTGTAAACAAAATCGAACGCGTCCGGACGGTGTTTCTTCATAAGAGAAATCGTTCATGTCCTTCACTAGATGTGGTTCCTCGCTCAACCACTACTGTATCAACGTTTCAATGTGTGCCGTTCAACTCCATGATTAACCTCTACACTCATACCGCAAAATAATCCCACTGCTATCTCACTAAACTGGGCTGTGACTCCCAGAATGCTTTGGGAAACCTCTAGCCCACCTGAAGGTCCAATGATGGGCATCAATGGCATCTGTATTTTGGTGCGTCTTTAAAAAAAATAAAAAAAATAAATAGATAATACGTGTTTATTAATTAATTATTATTATTATTATTATTTTTTAAGGATAATTTAGCCCCTAAACCAGGGTTTAGCAACCTTTGTCCTCTAGATTTTATGGACTACATTTCCCATAAGGCTCAGCTCACCTGAGCATCGTTGGAGATGCAACTTCAAATCTCTCTCCATCTCTCTTGTACATGGGATAAAAAAAACAGTGTGTTCAATTTCCCACTAGCCAGATTCCATGATGGATTTGCGCCAATCCCAAATTAATTAGAAGAGAAGCTTGGCAGAAGTATTCATAAAAATTAGGCTTCATACAGTAGCTGGTTTAATAACTGTACCCAGAAAATGTAAGTCGGATCCAGGGAATGACACTTCCAGCATCACAGACCAAAAAGTACCTAAACTTCATCATTCTCTCTTTAAGTACATATTATTGCCCGAACCAAAGGATATTTTATTTCTATATTCTGCAATTTTTTTCTAATAAATTGTATTTATAAATATTTTACATATATTTATGATACATTATGTTAATTCTATATAATATATTTAGAACATGTCAAAAAGGCGTGCACTCCAGGAATCTTTTTTTATAAAATAGATATTATTTAGAATTATAGAATTTAGATTTATAAATGTAAATAATAAGTTAGAAAGTATAAAATACATGCATATGTCACATAAATTTAAAGCAGTCTCTGTCCTTAAAAAAAACCAAAAACAAAAAAAGAACAGTATATGTGTGTGGGTGCTGTAAATGAGATGGGTGGAAATTACAGCGGAGCAAACACAGATTTGCTTGTGTCTTCAGGTACCAAACAATCAAAATGTGTCCCTAAAGGGGGATTGGGAGAGGTACAGAGTCATCATTCACCTGCAGAAATTGTGCTCTCCGATGCCGTACATGTAAATACCACTGACAAATGCATTGATGCTCTCTTTAGTCAGCAGGTAGGAGTCCCAGGGCAGGCAGGTGTAGCCGCTGTCCGTGGTGCTGACTTGGCCTCGATACTGGAGTCCATCGTTCCTGTAACAGTCATTCGGCCCTGAAAGAGAACAGAAACCGTGGAGTTCGAGCCTCCTGAAAAAATGTGTTGCATCATCAGCTTCACACTTGCTGGCAGTGTGGAAATGAGAAGGTGAGTTAGTACAGCATCACTGTTCACTTTATGATTGCAAACTGAATAATAGTGCTGCGTTAGTAACGAAAAAAACACAACAATATTTTGTTATATCATTTTTACATAAATCTAACCTGGTTACATTTGGTATCAATGGAAAGGCCTTTCTGGCCTGGAAATCTTGCCGTTCCAATGATACCTCATATGTCCCTCTAGCCAGTAGGACTCCAGACATACAGGAATCTAAATGATTGATAAAAATAATTAACAGAGCAAGGCGCCCCCTTATGGCAGGCGCCTGTAGGCACATGCCTACTCTGCCTAACTATAAATCCAGCCCTGGCCCCATGCCTACCGTTCAGCTTATTTTAGTGCCTCCCTGCACCCTAAAACTACTCACTGTCTCACTGCCCCCACCCTGTACAGCTCACTTATTATCTCACTTTCAGCTTTCCCTTTTATTCTGAGATCAAAGAAAATGATCTTATATTACATATATTGGATTTTGAAGGGGGTGTGCACATTTTAAAACATTAATTTACTACTTTATTTTCATTATTTATTCACTCCAGATTTCTGTGCTTACAGCTCCTGGCATGTAAATTCCAGCCCTGGCTGTGAGCCAAGAGGTGGTAACATTGACATTAGAGGAGGATGGTGTTTAAGAGTTTTTCAGGATATTTAAAAACAAATATATAGTGGAGATTTAAAATATATATATATATATATATATAAAAAAATATATAACAAAAAAAGGGATGCACTCGAGGGCTTACTAAAACAATAAATTGTATTCAATAACCAATGTTTCGGCTCCAAGTGGAGCCTCCATCAACCTTGATAAAGTCTCAACTTGGAGCCAAAACAGTAATTTTTAATGGTTATTGAATAATATTATTGTATTAGTAAGCCCTTGAGCGCATCCATTTTTGGAATATTATATGGAAACTTGGGATATTTAGCCCCGAGGCCACAGACATTCTGATTCTATATAGGCTCGAGTCCTGATAATTTTTGAGTAAAAAAAAATTAAATAAATTGAAACGTTACATATATATTTTTCCATGTGGAATTGATAAGAAAAAATAACCCATCATCAAAAAAATAATGTGCTGTGGAATCTAAGCATCTTATCCTAACAGGGAGGTCTTGCTAGTCAAGAAGACTCAGTGGTTTGATCACCCTCTCATTATGATGGTATCCAGATACACAGGGATAGGTGAGAGAATTCATTGGGGTCACCCATAGCTCCATGAGTTGATCCAGAGTGTTCCTCATCACTAAGAGAAAGCCACGGTGGGATAGCCTGGCTCCATTTTTTTTTTGAGAAAGGATTTTACCAGGAAGGATACATTGAGATTTCTCTTGTTTTCAAGTATGTCCTGGGTGGCGAGTATGTACCGTTAGGGGTCTGCCCAAGGACACTTACTGGAGAGGTGCTCTTGCCGGGATTCCAACCTGGGTCTCCACAGTCCCCATGGTTATAGAGCAATAATGTTACCTCTACTCCACCTAGCCGGGACTCTTCCAGTGAATTGGGCCACTGAGATGCCTGAGGTGCAAACATACACTCCACTTAAACTCAGGAGTGATGTCCTCCAACACCTCGAAGACACACAATGGGGAGATGTGGTACTGGCTGAAAATACTATAATGATTTAATGTAATGTGTTGTTAACCTGGAAGAATCACAAAGTATCACATTACGAGAATAATGAATGATATTACAGTCAGGCTAAGGAGAAAGTAGTTGGGCGGCACAGATGGGAAAGGGGGGGCAAAGTGTATGAAAGAAAAGGAAGAATCAAATAACTGGTAGAAAGATGGATGAGATACATACAACACAAGAAATATCACACAATGGATGCACCCAGTGAAACAGAGAAAAGTATTCTCTTAACTAAACATACAAGAGAAAAACAAAACACATGTAAGATATCAGCAACATACAATAAACACAATAAGGACATTGCATTTTTATGTTGGTACTGGCCCTTTAAGAGGAGAGTAAATGTACTGCAGTGAGAGATGTGCGAGAATGTGGAATCATGGCAAAATGAATTGTATCAAGAGGTCGCGGCTGGAAAACATACCTATTTCACAGAAGGTCCCCCGGTAATACAAAGGGCAGACACACCTGAACCGGTTATTGTCTCTGATCGTGCACAAACCTGCGTTTTTACAGGGATTGTTGTTGGAAGAACAAACGTCCACGGCTGAAAAGGCAGGAGAACATTCATTCAGAGCGGAAGGTCTCCAAACAAAGACCTCAGTAAACGCACGGAGGTGCGAGGAGAATAAATGACCTGCGTCGCATTATTGTTTCATGTCAGATGTTCGTACGTTTATAAACACACAGCGCTCACCGTCACGTGATGATCACATAATGGAAAGAATTAATTGGAGCCATGTAATTATGTAACACTTCTTTGTTTTAATTTACGGTGTTAATACAATGTGTATCGACGATGACAGCAGGTTTATTGAACGTATTCCCGGCCTGTGAACTGGTTATGGCAATAAAGCTCTTCGGACGATCAAAAATTCACATGTAAAAAAAGAAACCTTGTTTTATGGCTTCTTTCTGTTAGTGTTCGATTGTCCCTTTGTACTGCACGCTTGTATTCTTGTACTGCACCTGATCCAATAATAAATATATTTTGAAAACAAAATCCCTGTGATAAGGACTGTGACATAAGTCACTTTGGACTTGGGGTGCACAGACCTGGCAGTATATTTGTAGGGCGCGGGCCTCATAATCCATATTATTTCATTGGCCTCTCTTGCGTGCAGAATGTTTGTGTAATCTGTGTTATGCAAGAATAATGCTATTGTCTGTCTATTGTCTGGTCCATGTGTACCTTGTTTTCTTGCAGAGAGGATTAGACTCCCAGGCTACCCTGGTCTCAGGAATGTGTTGATATCTGTTTATATTTGAGTTTGTTATATTGAGTTGGGCAATCTGCTTTATCAGGCAAACACTGCACCATTGTCTTGTTTATCATCCCGATTACCATTGTCCTGCCTTGTTTAGAAATGTTACGTAATGCTTTATTTAACTGTCCCTAATCTAATTATGTTTCAAATTCCAAGAAGTGGAAGGAACAGAAACATGAGAATCCCTCAGAACATTTCTTAGGGGAGGTTTTGTGTATGTAAATGACCCATGTGCGAACGTATAAATATAGGGGTGTGTGTCCCTGATTAAACCAGTTCTATTTTGACCCTACATGCAGTCACGACTAACGGTGTGGGTAGCAGCTATTTATACAGTGATAGCTGTTCCAACGAAAAGCTCCAGATCTACAGCCACGGCTTATTTCTGGGGGACACTAGCAAGGTTCTCTACGTGTACCCGTCTTTAAGCTGCGGCTAAGGACTGGAGAAAGGCACAAGAGCCATGTGGGGAACACGGGGGTTCAGCAAGGAAGCGGCATTGGCAGATGTGACCCTGTCAAGGTACTGAGATCTGTTACTATGCCAGCATATGACTAGATGCCCTGGCACAAGGTTTTTTAGCATGATGATGTAGGTTTTAGTGTCCCTCTGCCCCATCACTCTCACCCCTAAGTGCCTCTGATCCAGCTCGATTGGCCATACGCAGGGGAGGAGGAAGACGGCTGACAGACGAATAGACAGAATATAGACGGACTATATAGTCAATTATTGATATAGAATGTTGACAAATAAAGTTCTGAGTGACATTAATGTGTGTTAACCCTTACAGTATTCCTGTCCTCAATTTTAAACTGTCAGCTGCATTAATCTATAAGGATCCATCATGTATTAGTGCAGATAACAGATTAAAACGGAGTTGGGATGACAGACGGACAGAAAGACAGACAGATGGACAGACAGAAGAGCCGAGAGACAGTTGGACAGGCGGACAGACAGGCGAATAGACAGGTGAGTTTACAGACAGGCGGGTGAGCCGGCAGACAGGTGGACAAACAGGCGAGCCGGCAGGCAGGTGGGTGAGCTGACAGACAGGCGGATAAATAGAGATAGTATCGTGGGGGTTTTTAGGAAGCTAAAACGTCCTCTTTAAAGTTTGCGCTAGTGCAGAGGCATAAACGCTGTATTGGGGTAAAATCAGTATTTTTGGATTATTATATTTTAACACACACTTTCTCCTGGATTTTCCACTGAATTTGTCCTCACTTATAAAATAGAGAAATCACTGTCCGACATAAATGGAAAGTCTCGTTTCGTTCCCTATTGTAGATGATCATAGCTCGCAGAGCTCTTACCCATATTGCACGTGGGCCCGTGGTATGGATAGTCACACCTGCACCTGAAATGCGGGGCCGCCTTCCTCAGGACGCATTCTCCTGGGCCGCACAGGTCAGACGTGCATCTTCTGATCGCTGAAATCATAAAAAAAAAGACGAATCGCTTTAAAACAACAACAAAATAATAAGAAATCTAGGCTGGAAAGAGAAGCATTTCAGCAACAAGAACTATTACTTCATTTCTGCCTACAAAGAGTTAATTCTATTGATTCCATCTCATGCAGACCCAGCCCTGTGATCCGTCTCCTCCTGGACCACAAAAAGGGGGCCTGGAGATTTTCTATGCATTACTCAGTGCTGAGGAGGAGAGGAAAGCTGAGGGGTTGATATCAGCTTACAGAGAGAATGTGTCAAAAAACAAGATTAAAATGCAGGATAAAAACATAAATAAATAGTATTTGGCGAGGCTTTTCAGACTTAACGTGAATCATGGGGGGGGGCAAGTGGCAGGAGATCATATGGATTTAGGGGACAATCAAACTGTTCAAGAACATCCCTTTAACACTTTCATGGCAGGAGGATAAAATGCAAAAAGAGCCTTTTTTGGAACACAGAGGACCGTTCAGTTAAGCAGCAGCTGCTGAACCGCTGTTTTGGAAGCGAACCTGGCAGCAGCGTTACTGAGCACTGTGCCACAGGCCCACAACTTGGGCTAAAGCTGTATGAACTTCCTGATTGTACTGGTCAGGAGCCAATCAGCTTCTAGCTTAGCGCTGCAGCTACTCGGCAGCCGCAATCACCTCCGCTGCAAGTGCTTTGTTAGCCGTCCTGAGCACTGAATTGCAGCACCAGGTTCAGCTGCGATTTTATAGCCTAGCTCTTGCTGCCACAAACCGACTGAAAGCACCGCTGGCATCAACTCCAGCCTCTCCCATCGCTTTAAATCGCTGCGGATCCAAAAATATATACAGTATTTAAAAAAAATAATTGTAAGCAATGACAGATTTCTCTGTGGATCCTCTAGCTCAGGGATCTCAAACACGCTGCCTCCCAGTTGTCGATGGCCTACAATTCCCAGAATGCTCTGAATTTAATAAACGGCCAGGGAATCATGGGAGTTGCAGTTCAGAGATGTCTGGGGGGGTTGGAGTTTGAGGTCCCTGCTCTAGCGTTTGTACTTTGCAGTTTCTGTTCTGCAGATGTGAATCTTCTCACCTTTCTCGCAGTGGACTCCGGTGAAAAACTCGTTACATTGACACTGGTAACCGCTGGACGTCACGATGCATTTCCCATGATTCCGACACGGGTGCAAGCTGCAGGCATCTGGGAAACGAAGAAATGAGGATTACTGTCCAGGTCTCCCCAAAAGTGTTAGGGCTCTCACAGCTGGTGTGAGCTAAAACGACAACGCTACATGAAAAATCTACCGCGAGTCGCTAAAAGGCAGCGCCTGACGACCCGCCAACAGGTCACCTTGTTCGCGGGAGTCCGTGTTCAAGATTCATTAGCGCGCGCTAGGGAAACGCTAAGACCCGGGCTGAGAACCAGCGCTAATGCATTGTATAGGAAAACCACCGCGTTTCGGGAAACGTGAAAAGATGCATTGTATGGTTAAAAATAAAAAGTGTTCCAGCACAAAAAAGCCTCGCTTTAAAAAAATAATATATAGATATCAGAACCCGAAATATCACTTGAAAAATCCAGAAAAAAAACTAATAAATTCTAAAAATTTCAATAAATAAAAAGGCTTTTTGCTGCGGATTAAATAAATAAACAGTTGAGTAAATAAGGAATAAGAATGATAATATTTTTTTTCACTGGATCCTATGGGCTTCACACACGGCCGGTTTAACCATACAATGCATCTTCTCACATTTCCCCGCAGCGCGCCGGTTTAACCATACAATGCATCTTCTCACATTTCCCCGCAGCGCGCCGGTTTAACCATACAATGCATCTTCTCACATTTCCCCGCAGCGCGCAGGTTTAACCATACAATGCATCTTCTCACATTTCCCCGCAGCGCGCCGGTTTAACATACAATGCATCTTCTCACATTTCCCCACAGCGCGCCGGTTTAACCATACAATGCATCTTCTCACATTTCCCCGCAGCGTGCCGGTTTAACCATACAATGCATCTTCTCACATTTCCCCGCAGCGCGCCGGTGTAACCATACAATGCATCTTTTACACGTAAACTACATCCAGCGAGCCGAGAGACACCTGCTCTGCATTCCTTTCAATCGCCGGGTCATTGTGGGACTTCTGACGTTTCTCCTTTTTTGTCCTTTTGCGTCAGTTAACGCCAGGGTTGAGCAGTAGGTAAATTTTTGCGATTAGCGTCAGCGCTAACATTATCGCCGGGACCAAACGATCTGTTGTTTAGAATAACTCGGGTGCTCGGTAACGCTGCCCGTGTTAAGTATAGGATGCGGTTAGTACATTAAGCGAGTGTTACGAGTCGTTACTTACCACGCGCTAAGTGGTTTTCGCCATTTGTAGCGAGAGGCAAACGATCTATTGGTCCGGCGCTAGACTGAATTTACCTGGCGCTAACGGGAAAACAGGCCGACGCCAGGGTTAGCTCACACCAGCTGAGAGAGAGCCCTTATTTACTAACCTTCAATTTGGCCCCATATTTCACAAAGCTGATAATTCACTATGTACAGGGCAGTTCACCGCAATTCGGCGGCACCAAAATTGTTCCATAAAAGACTATCATGTCTTCTATTCACAGAATGCCAAACTGCACCGAAATTCCGTCAAAATGCCCTTATCCCATAAGTTTCAATGTAATAAAAAAATAATTAAAGATATTCCATTTAAGACAGTTTATTTTTTTTATTCTTTAAAATACCTTTTTGTATTTTTTAGAGACTTTTTATTTTGTAACAAATATTTTCATTATTTTTTCTAAAGGACCTTAATATTTTTTAGACACATTTTTATTGATTTAGGCTGGCCTTCCGACCGATCCCACAACATGCAGGGGAATCAGCCCTCTTCCATTGCCTCCGACTTCCATCGGACGTCTTCAGACGATTTTATGCGACTACAACAGATTAGCGATCTTTCCCATTTGAATGAGATTTGTCGGACGAAGCCAGGATGATCTGGTACAAGTTACATGAAAAAAAGATGAATTGTATAGTTAAACTGCCATGCGGCGGCAGGGAAATTGTCCCATAGAGAAGTGATTCAGTTCGACAGCCCATTGGATTCAACCATTTATTCTTTCGCAGCAAAGAGCCTTTTTATTTTCATTTTCTTTTTTTGGAATTTTGAGTATTTTTTTTTTATAGGCGAAATTTTTGATTCCCACTTTCTTATTTAAAAAAAGACGAGGTTATTTTTTGCCTTGCTGAAGGCGGCGTTTTTTTTTCTTCAGTCTGGCTGCATTCGGCAGTGCTGTCCATGGTGTTGAAACCTATTTCAGCACCAGGGACAGGTGTTTTTTTCCCCTGTAGCCTTCAGCGGGGTGTTTTTTTTTCTGCCTTAGACGTTGCTGTCCTTGGTGCTGAAACACCATTTCAGCAGCAGGGCAGGGTTTTCCTCTCTCCCCAATAGAGAAACCAAATTGCATCCGGTATGTTTTGGGGTACACTTTTATAAAATTGGACTCAAAATCATGTTTAATTTCATTTAACGTTATGGTACCCCAAAACATACCGGACGCAATTCGGTTTCTATACAGTACTTAGGTTGTAGGTTTAATCCCTATATAAAAGGTACCTTATTGGTCTCTTTCTTCCATTTTTCAGTCCCCCACCCCTCCACAACATTTATTTTCTTCCCCTTTACTTCATTCAGCGGCCCTTCCGTCGTTCAACCTGGGTCGTCCACAGACGCTTCCAGTGAACGATCCTGGTCCAAAGACCAGGTCAGTTGTCTGACTACAGACCCAGTGGACGGCCGGTCTTAACCTCCTATTTGGAGAATAGGAGACTTTTTTTTTCTAAAGTTCAGTGGAAACCGCTGATGTCAATTCGGCCATGTTTGCTGAAGTCCGATACTTACTTCAGCAACTCCATATCTTGCAAAATATAGTGACCGTTTGCTAAACAGTGAATTTGACGGAATGGAATTGCTAATTTGCCCCGAATAGCAAAGCACCGAAATCGCCCACAAGTTGGGTGCTCTGTTAATAAAACCTTTAGTAGTTGTTCTGTTTGTGCTTTATTTGGGAAAGTTTCTTATTTTTTTTTAAAAAAAATGATTTTCATTCATTTTATGTCCAATAAAATAATCAGTAAATATAGGGTGAGGACCTAATGAGGAGAACCATCTCCTTGACCTGTGGTCCAGGCGAGACATAAAGCGGGTTTTCCTGTCATTTCAAAATAAATAAATAAGGGCCGCTTCAGATTCACTTGGAGGGCCGCTTCAGATTCACCCAGAGAGCCGCTACAGATTCACCCGGAGGGCCACTTCAGATTAACCCGGAGCGAAGCTTCAGTTTCACCCGGAGAGACGCTTCAGATTCACCCAGAGGGCTGCTTCAGATTCACCCAGAGGGCTGCTTTAGATTCACCCAGAGAGCCGCTTCAGATTCACCCGGAGAGCCGCTTCAGATTCACCCGGAGGGCTGCTTCAGATTCACCCAGAGGGCTGCTTCAGATTCACCCAGAGGGCTGCTTCAGATTCACCCAGAGGGCTGCTTCAGATTCACCCAGAGGGCTGCTTTAGATTCACCCAGAGAGCCGCTTCAGATTCACCCGGAGAGCCGCTTCAGATTCACCCGGAGGGCTGCTTCAGATTCACCCAGAGAGCTGCTCAGAGCCCAAACAGAGTGACCATTCACTACGAGGCTCCACCGGGGAATATATGTGACAACATTGCTCACACATCTACAGTACTTACCATCATTGTAATCATGGTAGTGATGGGCCAATGCGAATTCTTTTGTGATTTTGTCGTGTAGTTTATCTGCAAATACAACCAGTATGTGATGACAGGGGCCACATTGTGTCTAGTGAAGCACAGAAAGACACAACATATTAATCTGCATTATAGGATACGTTTTACACCATTAAAATGGGCTAAAAACTACCACCAAAAAATGAAATGTCCTTATTGAGTTTATGTTGCTGATATCTTATATGTGCTTTGTTTTTCTTCTGTAGGTTTAGTTGAGGAGATATTTTCCTCTATATGTGTCACTGGGCGCATCCATTGTGTGATATTTTCCTCTATATGTGTCACTGGGCGCCTCCATTGTGCGATATTTTCCTCTATGTGTGTCACTGGGTGTATCCATTGTGTGATATTTTCCTCTATATGTGTCACTGGGTGCATCCATTGTGTGATATTTTCCTCTATATGCGTCACTGGGTGCATCCATTGTGTGATATTTTCCTCTATATGTGTCACTGGGTGCATCCAATGTGTGATATTTTCCTCTATATGTGTCACTGGGCGCATCCATTGTGTGATATTTTCCTCTATATGTGTCACTGGGTGCATCCAATGTGTGATATTTTCCTCTATATGTGTCACTGGGCGCATCCATTGTGTGATATTTTCCTCTATATGTGTCACTGGGTGCATCCAATGTGTGATATTTTCCTCTATATGTGTCACTGGGCGCATCCATTGTGTGATATTTTCCTCTATATGTGTCACTGGGTGCATCCAATGTGTGATATTTTCCTCTATATGTGTCACTGGACGCATCCATTGTGCGATATTTTCCTCTATATGTGTCACTGGGTGCATCCATTGTGTGATATTTTCCTCTATATGTGTCACTGGGTGCATCCATTGTGTGATATTTTCCTCTACATGTGTCACTGCATCCATTGTGTGATATTTTCCTCTATATGTGTCACTGGGTGCATCCATTGTGTGATATTTTCCTCTATATGTGTCACTGTGCATCCATTGTGTGATATTTTTCTCTATATGTGTCACTGAGTGCATCCATTGTGTGATATTTTCCTCTATGTGTCACTGGGCGCATCCATTGTGTGATATTTCCCTCTATATGTGTCACTGGGTGCATCCATTGTGTGATATTTTCCTCTTTGTCACTGGGTGCATCCATTGTGTGATATTTTCCTCTTTGTCACTGGGTGCATCCATTGTGTGATATTTTCCTCTATATAGAAACATAGAAAAATGTCGGCAGATAAGAACCTTTCGGCCCATCTAGTCTGCCCAATTACATGGATACTTTACCTGGATTTATCTTTTGTTTAGGATAGCCTTATGCCTATCCCATGCCTGCTTAAATTCAATTACTGTTTTGGCCTCTACCACTTGTATGTGTCACTGGATTCATCCATTGTGTGATATTTTCCTCTATATGTGAAACTGGGCGCATCCATTGTGTGATATTTTCCTCTATATATGTCACTGGGTGCATCCATTGTGCGATATTTTCCTCTATATGTGTCACTGGATTCATCCATTGTGTGATATTTTCCTCTATATGTGAAACTGGGCGCATCCATTGTGTGATATTTTCCTCTATATATGTCACTGGGTGCATCCATTGTGTGATATTTTCCTCTATATGTGTCACTGAGTGCATCCATTGTGCGATATTTTTCTCTATATGTGTCACTGAGTGCATCCATTGTGTGATATTTTTCTCTATATGTGTCACTGAGTGCATCCATTGTGTGATATTTTCCTCTATATGTGTCACTGAGTGCATCCATTGTGTGATATTTCCCTCTATATGTGTCACTGAGTGCATCCATTGTGTGATATTTTCCTCTATATGTGTCACTGGGCGCATCCATTTGTTGATATTTTCCTCTATATGTGTCACTGAGTGCATCCATTGTGCGATATATTTCTCTATATGTGTCACTGGGTGCATCCATTGTGTGTTATTTTCCTCTATACGTGTCACTGGGTGCATCCATTGTGTGTTATTTTCCTCTATATGTGTCACTGGGTGCATCCATTGTGTGATATTTTTCTCTATATGTGTCACTGAGTGCATCCATTGTGTGATATTCCCTCTATATGTGTCACTGGGCGCATCCATTGTGTGATATTTTCCTCTATATGTGTCACTGGGCGCATCCATTGTGTGATATTTTCCTCTATATGTGTCACTGGGCGCATCCATTGTGTTGATATTTTCCCTATATGTGTCACTGAGTGCATCCATTGTGCGATATTTTTCTCTATATGTGTCACTGAGTGCATCCATTGTGTGATATTTTCCTCTATACGTGTCACTGGGTGCATCCATTGTGTGTTATTTTCCTCTATATGTGTCACTGAGTGCATCCATTGTGTGATATTTCCCTCTATATGTGTCACTGAGTGCATCCATTGTGTGTTATTTTCCTCTATACGTGTCACTGGGCGCATCCATTGTGTGATATTGTGTGTTGTTAACTGCGCCCCCTCACACAGTGTTGTTACACCACTTGCTCCTCACTATGTGGCATTGGGCATAGAGTGGACTCTATGGATAGGAAGTAGAGAAGAGGGTAAAGCGCACACCGGAAATGAATGTCGAAACCACTCGCTGAATGTGTGTGGAGGTTTCTCCATGCACCTGGACAACAATTTAGAAAAAATTAAACAACACAGCGCTTATAGGGCCTAGGTCCGTAAGAAAGTGGAGTAGACACGCTATATGTCCATAAACACAATTGTCCTTTTCTTCAAGCAATATGCTTCTTTAAAATATAGGTGGTGGGACATATGCTGCAGGAGAAAACACATATAGGTCCTATAAGCGCTGTGTTGTTTAATTTTTTCTCTATGGATAGGAAGTCCAGAAAACCAATTTATTGGCTTCCATTGTGTGGCAAGTATGCAGATCACATCACCAGGGGGTAGTATCTGGTGTTTGAAACCCACTATCAGATGTCATTCAGCTGCCATCTCTCTTGTAGCATAGGCAACACAATAGATCCCCTGTAGCCTTGTCTATACTTCCCCCCTATTGCCTCTTCACTACAGAATTATCCTATACCACAGCTGTTAAGCGAGACTTGCCATAAGATTTTGGTAAATGTTGCATCATGGGGTAAAATACACAAAATGGAAACGGGAGATAAAAACCTAACTTTGTTTTTCCTTTTTACATGAAATTACTTCAAATAACGAAAAATAAACACAGCATGTGTTTTATAAGAAGGTGTTTGCAATACCCTCGCAATCTAGTTACGGCTTACATTAAAGGTAGTGTCCCTTTAAGGACCGTTAATGTTTTATGTTTTGATTAGAGATACTGTAAGAGATTGTTTCATGTAGGAGTAAACATGTGCACAGCACAAAATTTTGTTTTGGACTAATGGATTAGTCCTAAAATGCAATTTATTTAGTTGCTAAAGAAATTCGTTTTCAGTTCTTTAGTATGAAAGCTAATTCCATTCATCCAAAAACCAGCGGATACAATTACTATTGTAGTGGCTCCTCAGAGGGCTGAGATCGCTTCTTGTTACAGTATCTCTCACTCTCAGCACAATGTGTCAGGCAAAGCTGTTACAGTAACTGACTGCTGCTCATCACAGCGCTCAGAGTTTCAGTAAAACTAGTAAATAATATTTTTATATATAAGAGGTTAGAACAATATTATTTCCTTGTTTTACTGAAACTCTGAGCACTGTTACAGTCAGGTACTGTAACAGCTGAGCCTGATACATTGTACTGAGAGATAATATAACAAGCAGCCGATCTCAGCGCTCACAGCCACTGGATTTAAAGGGCTAAAAGAAAAAATTCTCCTCTCTGTATAATGTATAGAACATCCTCCTGCATTAATTAATACCCCTCTCTGTATAATGTAGATAACATCCACCTGCATTAATTAATACCCCTCTCTGTATAGAACATCCTACTGCATTGGCATGTGGAGGGTGCAGAACTTCGGAATGCAATGCTTATCCAGCACAGGAGAGGGAACTTTTAGGCTAGGGTCAGACGAACGCATTTTCACATTGTCTGTGAAAAAGTGCATTCAAACGAATGGACGCATTTTTTCACGGAGTACGCGATAGCGGTCATACTATGCGCATTTGCGTTCGTGATTTTGTACGGATCATCAATAAAACACTTTGTGCATCTGGACGTTATGTTGGCCGGACATTAGCAGTGTCTGACATCTCCAATTCACGCACACAAGCCGCTAGCGGACGCAGCGCACTCTGTACAACCGTACTAGCGGTTTTACATTCTCGACAAAATGCGTTCGTTTGCCACTTGCGTTGCGCAGCCGGACTTTTGTGCGACCGTACTTCGTATATTGGCCGTCATTGCCCGTCATTTGCTGCTACTACGGCCGTGATTAAGTGCGCCTGCACGCGCGTTCGCACTGCCTCAGTCTGACCCTAGCCTTACTTAAACTTTGTATCTCTGTGGGGGAGAAACAGGAATATAAAAGCAGGGGAGAGGGAAAATATTAACGTAAATTGGTCTGAAAGCTCAGAGAAGAGAAGACTGGTGCAAATTTATTTTTATAATAAAATAAAGAACTTTAAATCTAGGGAAAACATTCAAATAAATCACACTGAAGGCTCATAATGACAGAGTAACTGTGAGAGCTGGATACTAAATGTATCAGATGTAAAAAAACTTTATAACAAGCAGCACTGGGAGAGGAGAGGGACTTTATATAAAACGTGTATTATAGATGAGGAAAGGGGGATAGTGCTCCTGGATAATATAAAATGTATCAGACCTAAGCCCCTATTATGCAGAGCGGGAGGGGAGATAACACACGTTTTATAAAGTCCCTCTCTTCTCCCAGTGCTGCTTGTTATAAAGGGGTTTTTACTATCCAGCCCTCCTCTGTCATTAGCTTTCAGTGTGATTTATTTGAATGTTTTCCTTCTCCAGTTGCTTTTATCATCTTGTCTGCCTCAGACATGCAAGGGTTAAGTAAAGGTTTCCTCTCCTGTGCTGGCTGTCTGTGCTGCGAGTGAGTATTCTGGAGCTCTATCACTGTCAGATTGTCGAGTAGGGGTCGGGAAGGATTACACATACAAACCTTTTCTGTAGCTTTGCGATGTTGTGCTCTTAATTGCTGGTCTCCTTCACTCATCAATGTAATATCACAAAAAGGACTGAAACTAAAATATAGTGCATTTTATTTTAGTTTCTTTCGTTTTCTGTACTGAGCAGTTTCGTATCTCTTGGGTCATACTAAACTAAATTATCCCAAAATTCAGACTAAATCGTTTTAGTACTAAAACGAATGCACATGTCTATGTTGGAGTGAGTTTCGTGCAGGTCTTGAGGGAAAGCTCAGGAGGTCAGAGAATTTACTCTGTGCTCTATCATTTTCAATGTATCATCATCATCACCGGTTACATTGTTTATACATAATATTTACCTAGTTTTGATTGTCGACGAGGAAGCTGTGAAAGTAAAGGAAGATGTTAAACATGGATAGACTTTATAAACAGCAGAAAGAAATGAAGAGGCGCAATGAAAGGCACGTGATGTTATGAAGGGCTTCACTAAACAGGACTATAGGGGTTACTCAGAGAGCACTGAAATGTCACCAACATTTTGGTGCTCTTTCGTTCCCTGCACTTCCACAAAGAAGTGCAGGGAAAATCTGCAACAAAACCGCCAATTCGAACAAAAATCAGCGTCGCATAACCACCAAGTTAACGGATCCGATAAGCCGCCGATCCGCTGAACACAGCGCTGACCAGCCGCCGGAAAAAGCAGACAAGCCGACGAATGGGGTTAAAAAAAAAAAAAAACTATTGAAACTGTAAAGATTGTAAACACCGTTTGCAGAAAAACCTCTGGATGAAAATGTCTGGAATTAACAAATAAGGAATATAAGGTCCTATGAATAATAATATAAAGGTCTGTTACAGAAAAAACAAAACATACTGTATATATATATTACCAAAAGAAAGGGCACTCCGTATCCTCCATCACCACCTTCTTCTCATTTTGTGGCTAAAACAAACTATGATCATACTTTGTGAACTGAATCACCATCATTTATTAGCTCAGTCGGGTTTTTGAACTCCTTGAAATTGGTTTTTTTTTGCTGCAGAAAATGATGGATGAAGGTGGTCATGGAATGCTCTTTTTTTGTATCTTGTATTAAATGTCTGAGATGCACTCGCTGTTGTTGGTTAAGGCTAGGGTCAGACTAACGCATTTTTCGCGTCGTCCGTGATAAAGTGCGTTCAAACGAATGGACGTATTTTTTCACGGAATACGCGATAGCGGTCATACGATGCGCATTTGCGTCCGTGATTTTGTACGGATCATCAATAAAACCCTTTTTGCATCTGGACGTTATGTTGGCCGGACATTAGCAGCGTCTGACGTCTCCCAATCACGCACACACGCCGCTAGCGGACGCAGCGCACTCTGTACGTCAGTAGTAGCGGTTTGACGTTCTCGAAAAAATGCGTCAGTTTGTCACTTGCGTTGGGCGGCCGCACTTTCGTTGCAGGGCAATTGGGTAAAGAAATGCAGCGGCACTGAGGTTGAGTGGGCACTATGTCTTAAGGTGAGGTGGAGGTGCAAAGGGTGTCACCAGCACAGTGGCCCTAATATGAGACTGTGGCAGACTGTTCTGTTTTACAGACGGTGAGGTTCTCACCTCACCCATTAAGGTCAGAGCGACCCGCGTGGTGAACCAGCAGTCACACTGGCCCAGCATTCTCCCTGTAGTCCCTATGGCCAGTACATGCCTGTCACCCTTATGGGTATGCACCCCTCCCTGTTCACAGGTGTGTCCCACCATGACAGCCTATAAAGGCCTCAAGCTGCCGGGGAGCTCCAGGGTGAGTTGATCCTGTAAGTGCAAATTCGGTCGAGTTAGACCGGACCTGTCAGTGATGGGATACATTGGCGACTGTGACAGCTTAAGAAAATTATGATCATACTTTGTGAACTGAATCCCCATCATTAAGGCTGGGGTCAGACGAGCGCTCTTTTCGCGTCCGTCTGGCCGCACTGTTTGCTGTCCGTTGTAGCTTTTCAAAGGAGTCAATAGAGAACATATATTTCAGTGTTCACTGCATAGATTAGCCATTACGGGACAATTTCACTGCCACCGAAGATCACCAAACTATGGCGAACTGCACCGTATTTCACTAGTAGTCGGCGAATTGACAGGTTTCTGAATAGACAAACTGTCGTGAAATAGCTCCGGTGAGATTCACTGTTCGGCGCTCTTTGAATAACCCATATAATACACAAAGAGGGCTCATCAGTAAATCCCAGACTCTCTGTATTGTGCCCTCCCTGTGTATTATGTGTAACACAAACATATTCCAGACTCTCTGTATAGTGTCCTCTGTATATTATGGGTAACACAAACATATCCCAGACTCCCTGTATTGTGTCCTCTGTGTATTATCTGTAACGCAGGCATATCAGTGAATCCCAGGCTCGCTGTATTGTGTCTGTGTTAGAGAGAATACAGAGAGGGGACACAATGCAGTCTGGGGGGACTTTGCCTGGGATATCCAACCAAACAGGGGGTGGATAATATAAGGCACCGGCCATAAAGATCTTCCCATGATGAGCTATCCCTGCCGGTACTTACCCTCCCTACGGCAGGTTGGAGGAATGTAGGGAGAGACAGAAAAGGGGGCACAGGGAGAGACAGAAAAGGGGGGCACAGGGAGAGAGAAAAGGGGGGCACAGGAAGAGACAGAAAAGGGGGGCACAGGGAGAGAGAAAAGGGGGCACAGGGAGAGACAGAAAAGGGGGGCACAGGGAGAGAGAAAAGGGGACACAGGGAGAGACAGAAAAGGGGGCACAGGGAGAGAGAAAAGGGGGCACAGGGAGAGACAGAAAAGGGGGGCACAGGGAGAGACAGAAAAGGGGGGCACAGGGAGAGAGAAAAGGGGCACAGGGAGAGACAGAAAAGGGGGGCACAGGGAGAGACAGAAAAGGGGGCACAGGGAGAGACAGAAAAGGGGGGCACGGAGAGAGAAAAGGGGGCACAGGGAGAGACAGAAAAGGGGGGCACAGGGAGAGACAGAAAAGGGGGGCACAGGGAGAGACAGAAAAGGGGGCACAGGGAGAGACAAAAGGGGGGCACAGGGAGAGACAAAAGGGGGGCACAGGGAGAGAGAAAAGGGGACACAGGGAGAGACAGAAAAGGGGGCACAGGGAGAGACAGAAAAGGGGGCACAGGGAGAGACAGAAAAGGGGCACAGGGAGAGAGAAAAGGAGACACAGGGAGAGACAGAAAAGGGGGGCACAGGGAGAGACAGAAAAGGGGACACAGGGAGAGACAGAAAAGGGGACACAGGGAGAGACAGAAAAGGGGACACAGGGAGAGACAGAAAAGGGGGGCACAGGGAGAGAGAAAAGGGGGCACAGGGAGACAGAAAAGGGGGGCACAAGGAGAGACAGAAAAGGGGGGCACAGGGAGAGAGAAAAGGGGACACAGGGAGAGACAGAAAAGGGGGGCACAGGGAGAGAGAAGGGGACACAGGGAGAGACAGAAAAGGGGGCACAGGGAGAGAGAAAAGGGGACACAGGGAGAGACAGAAAAGGGGGGCACAGGGAGAGACAGAAAAGGGGGCACAGGGAGAGACAGAAAAGGGGGGCACAGGGAGAGAGAAAAGGGGGGCACAGGGAGAGACAGAAAAGGGGGCACAGGGAGAGAGAAAAGGGGACCCGGAGAGACAGAAAAGGGGGGCACAGGGCGAGACAGAAAAGGGGGCACAGGGAGAGACAGAAAAGGGGGCACAGGGAGAGACAAGACGTTGAGTTAATAAGGTAAATCCATTCAGCTTTATGAGGTAACGCAGCCAATCATACAACTCCACTGAAAATAATAACCCCGGGGTCACAACGTGGATTCTGTGATTTGCATGAAAGTATTTGCAGAGATTGTGATTAATCAGGTTTTTGCATCGTACTCACGGACTCTGAGAAGGGTGTAAAGGACAGGAGGACCCCGATCAGCAACGTCCCTGGGAATGTCATGGTGGGGTATGGCACGAGCCGGACTGTGACCCCGCTATACAAACTACACAGGACAGAGTCCGAATGATACAAATTAACCAGCTCAGGGACCTGCAGAAATGCCCCCGGACCCCCCCACCCCAGGGTCTACATAAGCAAAGAATGGATGTTTGAGGAAGATAAGAGCAAAACCAAACAGAATTCCTTTTTTGTTTGTTATTCCCACCAATGGGTGCGTTTGTAGAGACTTAAAAACCTTAGAGGAAAGTAAAATCAGGATTACGTCTGACGCACCGAATCGAAGAATTCACCACGACTTCCAGCCGCCAGCGATGACTTTCTGTGAATGGCCGAGAATTCAGAAGCTCCATGTTCTCCAAGTACTTGGAATAGAGTGGCCAGGTCGGCCGTGTTTTCCTGGACACATGTTATGATTTCATATGGGGGGGGGGAGCACAGGGAAAAGTGCTGCCCTGTAACATGTATAATTCATATGCTGCCGGAAGGAAATCGAGGCAGGTCACCTGGGATTTCTTACCTGCAGCGTATGGATTATACATCCCGCGGGGTGGCATTTTTCATCCACTGCCCATCAGCTTGAATACGTTATAGGTGTCCAGGAAAATTAGAATCGGGCAACTGCATAGAAAAACTCCTGATCCACAACAAAGAGACCAAACGCAGCAAGCTTTCCAGTGGAGCATCTGCTGCTCCAGGAGGCTTCTTCAGGGATAACTTCTTTAATTAATCATTGAGATGAAGTTTCATGGACCACGAGGACCTGGCTATGGGAATTGAGAAGATCTCCAAGGCTTTTTAGCACCTGCAGCAGTTCGATCACACACCAGCCTCTCCTACTTATTATGTAGCGCACCCTGATACATGTTATTGATGTTGATCATGTTTGTTTGTTTGTTTGTTTGTTTTTGATACCTTCAGTTGGAATTGCACCCAAAGCTCAGTGTGTCATTTCCTGTTGCGATTATTATAATCCTCTAGACCAGGGCTGTCAAACTCTGCCCCCCCTCCCATGTTTCTGAACTACAACTCCCATCATTCTATGGCTTCTACGGGGTTATTCAGAGAGCACCGAATTGCACCGAACGGTGAATTTCCCTGTAACGTGCAATTTTGTGGCAATTCAAAAAGCTGGTGAGTCACCAAATATCGCAATTCGGCGGCAGTGAAACTTCCCATAGAGACATAATGATTAACCCCTTCACTGCTGAGCCCTTTCACCCCTGTGTGCTGAGCTCATTTTTACTGCTTTTGCTCAACATGTTTAAACGCGATTTGAAGCCTTGTTTTATTATATGACCCAGACATATTATATATCGTTCTTTCCGTCAGACTCGGCAGATTCATAATATGTCATTATTATATGTATACGTCATGTCCTGTCTGTATATTATAACAAAAAATGCAATAAAATTAGAAATTTCAATAATTTACAAGGTGTAAAGTGTTTTTTTTCTCTTTTTATCATGCGAGCGTTTGCGATTATATTTTCTATGGGTTGCACTTGTTAAAAAATTTAGAAATGGGGACTTACATATTTTGGGGGGGGGAAATTACATGCTTTTTAGCAAACGCCCCCATAGAAAAAATTGTTAGTGCAGGATCATTGTTCACATTATAATTGCAAAGAGAACAATATTGCTGCATTAATAAAACAAAAAACGGATTATTTTCTTTTATTATTAATATTTTTTTATCTTTTAGTATTTTTTATTTTAACTTAACATGGTCATGTTTGGTATCATTGGAAAGGCCATGCTCTGGCTAACCCCTTGCTGCCACAGATCGGGAGATAGGGGGGTGCAATGATCCCACTAGGTGGCAGCTAGGGGTTAACTCCAGAACTGACGTCATCGCACTATGCGCGATGATGCCAGTCGTCAGCGGGAGATCCCGGAAGCTAGGCTGACATCCAAGTTGTCGGCCAGCTCCGGTAGGGGTCCGCAATACGGCACCGAATCGTGATCCAGCCCCCTAGGGGTTAAAGACAGCCGCCGCTTGGAAGGGTGCCTGCCTTTTTGGACTGCCCCCCCTCCCCTTCAGGCACCTTTCCCTCACTGGCGGGGGGGGGGGGTGCCTGAATAGATGTCATTACGGACGGCGCGATGACATCTATTGGTGCCCGCTGGTGTCCCGGAGGTTGGGCTGACAAAGATGTCAGCCCGCACCGAGGAGCACAGCGATCGGACGGAAATGAATCCAGCCAATCGCTGGCTGCAATGGGAGGATACGCTCAGTGCGTCCTCCGCAGCCTAGGCTTTGCTCAGCTGCACGCGCCCAGCGCGTCTTCCGCAGCAAAGTGGTTAATCTATTCGGAGAACACAATACAGCAGGGAAAAGTTGACGAAATGCCAAGATTTTCGGTGGTTCGTTTGACAGGTTTAAAACAGGCAAATCCCCTAGGTTTCAATGTAAAAAAAAAAACGTTTAGTCAACCATTAAGGCTAGGGACAAATGAACGCATTATTTGCAGCGACCGTCAAAAAGTGTGTCCAAACCCATTGCCGTATTCTTTCACGGAATGCGCTTAAATGGTCATACGATGCGCATTTTTGTGTGTGATTTTTTACGGATCCAAACCAGGAAACTTTTTGCGTCTGGACGTTATGTTGGCCGGACATGAGCAGGGTCTGACGTCTCCAAATCACACACACACACCGCTAGTGGGCGCAGCGCACTCTGTACGTCCGTACTAGCGGTTCTGCGTTCTCGAAAAAATGCGTTCATTTTCCACTTGCGTTGCGCGGCCGGACTTTCGTGCGACCGTACTTCGTATATTGGCCGTCATTGCCCGTCATTTGCTGCTAGTGCGGCCGTGATTAAGTGCGCCTAAACGCACGTTAAAAATGCGTTCGTCTGACCCCAGCCTTATTCTTTTCACTTGCAGCAAGAAGTCGATTTAGTTTTTAGGCATTTTTTCGACAAAATTTTTGAATCTTATTTCTTTTTAAATGGTGTTTTTTTATTCAGTAACAGACCATTTTATTATTACGCACAGGACCTTATACACTATTTCCATGCTTTATTTTATTTTTATTTTTTTTTTAAAAAACTTGTTTTAAAAGTTGCAGGGTTTTTTGTGTGTTTTTCTGCGTGTTTTTTTACCCCTGTTCGGTGGCTCTCATTTGCCCTCTTCATTTGCAGCAAAGAGTCTCTATTTTTCAGAACTTTTTTTGGCATCTTTCTGGATTTTTTTCAGTGACATTTTTTATTCCGATTTTTTTTTTCCTAAGTGGCATTTTTTTAATTCTGTAACAGACCTTACAAAATTATATTTAGTTTCAATTCATTCGTTTTGTTTTAAACTACTTTTATAAATTACGTTTTTTTTTTTTACCCCTGTTCGGCAGCTGGACGGCTTTTTGCAGCCGCATTTGGCAGTTTATCGTTGGATCCATTTGACTCACACTGGAATCTTCACATTACCCAGAAAAGGACAGAATTACTGAGGAGTTACAAAATAACACTATTAAGGTAAGATTAGGGTGAGGGCGAGAGAATATTTTGGAGGTACTTAGTGCTAGGCATTATGGGGGTTTGAGGTTAGAACGTCTTTACATTTTGGAGAATACACTTAGGAAAGCTTAAAAAGTCCCTCTTTTTCTTTCTGTTTAAAAGGGACACGTCCATTTACATCAGTTATGACATCATTATGTGTGCATTGCAAATAAAATCACATTATAAAACACTTTATAAAACACATGCTGCTAATTTTTTTTCTTTTAAAGCTCGACCGAAAATCCAAACCTGGGGTGGGTGCTCGCCAAGGTGGCGGGGAGGGGGTCAGCAGACTCCAATCGGGACTGAGCGACCCCGTCGGCAGCCGGGTGCTGCCTGGACGGCGGTGACGGGCTGGCTACCACGGGACAAGGGCCGGCCTCAAGCAAATCGTCCTCCTGCAGCTCGACCTCATTGAGCAGCAACAGCAGCGGTTCCAGGACCAGGACCGGCACAAAATGATGTATGTAGGTAAGTATGTAAGGTAAGGGGATCTCACCCCCAAAATCAGTCATCCGAACCTGGACCTTCCACTCTCAAAAACGCTTGTCTGACCCCAGCCTTACAGCGTGTAAAATGATTTTTTTTCATATTTTATCATCCGAGCCTTGTGGTTATATGTTCTTGTAAAAAAAAATATATATATATATATATAAAATATAGAAACCTGAAATGCGCAATTTTAACTAAAACTGAAAAAACAACGTCCAAGATGTCAGCCCCCCACCAGAAGAATACCACGATCCAGCGCCGACTGGTGCTGGATCGTGGCACTGGCAGGTAAGGGGTGAAGACGGGCAACGCTGGAAAGATCAGACTGTAACCTTTCCAGTGATGCCCCTCTTATTTATGTAGCCCATACTGATGAGGAGATAGAGGGGTCCAAAGGACCCCACCCCTTCAGGCAGTCTCCAGGTATGCTGGGGGGGAGTGCCTGAGAACTACGTCATTGCGCGCATGCACAATGATGGCTGTGGCCAAGGGGCAGTCCCACAGCGAGGGCTGATCTAAAAGATGTCAGCCCCCTGTGGTTGAAGCTAGGCATTGGTGCCAGGTAGGCGCCGAACCGGGCGAAGCGTAGACGTGCAGGGATCATCCTCAGCGCATGGGAGTGAAATGGAAGGACGCTCCCTGCACGTCCTTCGCGTTCAACTGATTAAAGGATCGCCTGTGTTTTGCTACTAGGGTTGCCAGGTCGGCCATGTTTTCCTGGACTTATGACCATTCCCCTGTACTTCCCACTGTATGAAAGCACTGCCCTGCAGCATGTATAATTCATATGCTGTAGAAAGGAAATTAAGGCAGGTCACCTTGGATTTCTTGCCTGCAGTGTATGGATTATACATGCTGCGGGGTGGCATTTTTCATGCACTGCCCATCAACATGAATATATATATGCGTCCAGGAAAACATGGCCGATCTGGCAACCCTAGCCTGTTAGAGATTTATTTTCCAGTAGGATAGAGTGATGGGAGTGGTAGTCCGTGATCAGCAGCGTGCTCCAGACGGAGTATTAATAAATCGGTTTCTTGGCAGAGGAGCTGACACACTCGGCGGCCGGGGTTTTCACGGCACCGGGATGTGTCTGGCTGTTCATACACATATAATTACTTTCCCTGCACTGCATTAGCGGGTAATTAGGCGGCTTAGAAAGGGCATTAACCTCGTAAATTTACTTTAAATATACAAAAGCAATCTGCGACGTGATACAAAGTAGAAAGGAGAAATTATTTCAAATTGTCACACGAAATAATGATGTATTTATTACATCCCGCTTTTAATTTCTTGGAGGAGATAACATGAAAGCGCGCACCGCCTAATTTCAGCTTTCATGACCGCGATGATAATGAGTGTTAAAGCCAAAGTACATCTGTGCAGCGGCGCTTTTACCGAACTAATTACAGGCTCTGGATCTTGAGGGTACATGGGGTGGATTCCCAAAAACTGGGGGGGGGGGTTATGGACAGATTTTCATGGTCTCTCTGAGCGGGCGGATTCTGGGGGCGAGCGGGCACATCCTCAGGGCGAAGGGACAGATTTTCATGTAGGGTTATTCAAAAAGAATCGAAAAGTCACCGCACGTTCAGTGACTTTTCGTTCTCCTCAATTCGGTTCGTTTTGCCGATCCCATTTCGGCCACCCTGCGGTGTATTCAGCAAGCACCACAGGGTCCCCGAATTGCAGGGAAAAGCTCCCGCAAACCCGCCGAAACCTCACCGCTAAACCCGGCGAATGCACACCGAAAACCCGTAAAAACATCTGGATTAACCCACCGAAAACGCCGGAAAAACCCGAGCAGGAGCCCGATCACACGCAGCGCAGCTGCCGGAAAAAGCCGACACAGCAGACGAATGGAGTGAAAAAAAAAACAGTTTGCTTGAATGTTTGAAAAGTGAAACGCTGTTTGCAAAGAAACTGAGCGAAAATGTCTGAAATTGACATATAAGATCCAATGAATGATAATAAAAAGGGCTGTTACAGAAAAAAGAAAAAAACGATTTCTAAAAAAAAAAAAAAAAAAAAATATTTGGGCAAAAAAATCCCGAACAATGCTTAAAATATCCCCCAAAAAAAAAAAAAAAAACAATAAATGAAAGAGACTTTTTACTGCAGAATATTATAATGAAAGGTTTATTAGATATTGAATTAAAAAGGGGATATTGTTAACATTGAAGCCTATGGGATTCTCCTGAATAAACCTGCCGAATTAAACCACCGAATGGCAGGGCATTAGGGGAACCTTTCACTGCTGTTTTTTGTTCTCTGAATAGACGAAGCAGTGCTTCTCTATGGGGATTTCACTGCCCTCGAACAGGGACCGAACAGGCACCGTATGTGCAGGCAATTCGCCAGGATTTGGCGAATTGCCTGCTCTCTGAATAGCCGAATGGCCAGGAAAGGTAACTGTACCCTGAATTTCAGCATTCGGTTCCCTTTCGTAAGCCATTTGGATCTCTTTGAGCGGGCAGATTCCCAGGGCGAGCGGGCACATCCTCAGGGCGAATGGACAGATTTTCATGGTCTCGGTGACTGGGAAGATTCTCAAGGTCTTCAGGTGAATGAGCAAGATCTCATGGTCTTGGGATGAATGGGCAGATTTCCTGGGTCTTGGGGTGAAAGGTCAGATAATTAATTTAGATATGTCGGCTGAGTTTCAGCCAAACTCACCGAGTGGTCACCATAGTGCGTCAAAGATAGAGTCGCCGAAGCACTGTGAAAAACTTTGAGAACAATCGCCGAAAAGCACCAAAGTGGCCTTGGCGAATTGCACCGAATTGAAAATTTAAAAAAAAAAACACGAACTCTCCCATTCTCCTAATAGGTGTCTAAACCAATAAAAATGCGTCTAAATAATAAAAAGGTCCTTTAAAAAAAAAAAAAAAAAAAAGGTCTGTTACACAATAAAATGTAAAAAAAATTAGAAACAAAAATTTTGTCTAAAAAAATTAATAAATATACAAGAAGGTGTTCTAAAAAAACAGTAAAAAATAAACAGTCTTATAAAATTGAAAAGAGGTTATGTTTTTACATCGAATCCTATGGGATTGTCCGGTTTAGACCTGTCAAACTCAACCACCGAAAACTGGGGCATTTTGCTTGAATGTTGGTGCAATTCAGCGTTCTGTAAATAGATGACATGATAGTCTCCTATGGCACAATTTCGGTGCTGCCGAATTGCTTTGAATTGCAGCGTATTTTGCTGTCAGATCGCTTGTATTTGGTGAATTCACAGCTTAGTGAATAGACGAACTGACCCAAAATTGCGCTGAACAATGAATTTTAACATTCGGTGGCATTTCGGGGGAATTCGGAGGTTAGTGAATAACCCCTTTAGTTCTCAAAAGGTCCCTGAACTAGGGATGAGCCGAACACGGTTCGACTTCGAACTTGAACAATTTCAGAAGTTCGAGTTCAAACTCGAACACGATCCGAACTCAATGCAAGTCAATCGGACCCGAACGTTCGATTTTTAGAGTGCCCTCCAAGAGTGCGTATATGCAAGATATTTGCCATAAAAGGTGTATGGGGGTCCGGGTAGTGCCCTGGGGGACAGGAAACAAGGACAAAAAGTAAAAAATAAAAGTTTTTAAAGGACCAGTGAGTTTTCCATGAAATAAAGGTTAAAAATAAAAACGAAAAATACCTTCAAATATCGTGCCTAGGAGGTCCCCATAACCTGCCCATGAAGTGGCGGATTTCTAGGATGTATAGAAACATTTAAAAAAAAAAATGACATTTCAAATGACGGTAAATAGTTTTCCTTTAATCTATTCATAAACAACTGCTTGGGGCGGCCGCCTGTATGAAAAGAGGAGACATTTTAGGACATACAGAACAGGTTTAGTGACTTTTTGGCTAAATTATTGTGAAACTTATGCAGGCTTTGGATGAAAGTAACAATAGGTGCTTTAAAATTGGGCCTTTAGGCTAGGGTCAGACGAACGCAGCTTTAACGTGCGTTTAGCCGCACAAAATCACGGCCGTGCTAGCAGCAAATGACGTCCAATGCCGGGGAACACACGAAGTACGGCCGCACGAAAGTTCGTCCGCGCAACGCAAGTGGCAAACGAACGCATTTTTTCGAGAACGTCAAACCGCTACTACTGACGTACAGAGTGCGCTGCGGCCGCATAGCGGCGTGTGTGTGTGATTGGGAGACATCAGACGCTGCTAATGTCCGGCCAACATAACGTCCAGACACAAAAAGTGTTTTATTGATGATCCGTACAAAATCACGGACGAAAAGGCGCATCGTATGACCGCTACCGCGTATTCCGTGAAAAAATATGTCCGTTCGTTCGACCGCACATTTCCACGGTCGACGCGAAAAATGCGTTCGTCTGACCCTAGCCTTAGTGTCGGCAACAGTGCCGTCACACCGTAACCCCTCTGTGGTATTGTGGAAGAGTGCAGGGTTGGACCCTGTGGTCAAATATTAAACTGATATGAATCTGGTATAGGCGTCAGTGTCAGTGCACCCAAATATTGTGCCTTTGGTGCCAGCAAGTGCCTCCACACCGTAACCCCTTTGTGGTATTGTGGAAGAGTGCAGTGGTGGAGGCTTTGTGAATGCAGAAGAGATCCCCGATCTATTCCATTACGTCAGCATCAGGGGATTGATAGCTGCTGATCCAGGACTGATTCATTTTTATAAATGTCAGCCGGTCTACAGAGTCGGTGGACAGACGCACTCTTTTGTCTGTGACAAAACCTCCAGCGGCACTGAACGTCCTTTCAGAAAGCATGCTGGATGAGGCTAGGGTCAAACGAAAGCATTTTTACACGCGATCGTAAAAAAGTGCGTCCGAACGCATTGATGTATTTTTTCACAGAATATGCGAAAACGGTCATACGATGCGCATGTTCGTGCGTGATGTTTTACGAATCCAAACCAGGAAACTTTTTGCGTCTGGACGTTATGTTGGCCGGACACGAGCAGGGTCTGACGTCTCCAAATCACACACACACACCGCTAGCGGGCGCAGCGCACTCTGTACGTCCGTACTAGAGGTTCTGTGTTCTCGGAAAAATGCGTTCATTTTCCAGTTGCGTTGCGCGGCCGGACTTTCGTGCGACCGTACTTCGTATATTGTCTGTCATTGCCCGTCATTTGCTGCTAGTGCGGCCGTAATTAAGTGCGCCAGAACGCACGTTAAAAGTGCGCTGGTCTGACCCCAGCCTAAAGGGCAACAGATTCTAATTTGCTGAACTGCAGTATAATTCACTGATAGCCTGGCAGTGCCAAGACAGATTCAAATGCCCAGAAATCTCCTACAACGTCACTGATACACCCTGACAGAACAATCTCCTCTCCTCTCTGATTCACTCCTGCAAACACACACGCTGGGGCTGCAGGCAGGGAAGCCTTATATAGTGTGCTGCGTGACTTAGCTCTGTGAGCCCATGATTGAGCTGTGATTGGCATAGTCTTGCACCTGTCTTGCACCTGACCTGTGGTCAGGTGGTGCAAGGCTGTAGCCAATTACAAGCTTCAGGCCAGTGGAAAAGTGCATTGTGGCGCATTGTGGGCGAACATGCGGCGAACACGCGGAAATGTTCGGAGTTCGACGAACAGCCGAACGGGCGATGTTCGAATCGAACTCTGAACTGATCGGAACCGAATGCTCATCCCTACCCTGAACCCCCGAACCTGACCTCAGCGCTCAGACCTTGGGCAGAACTTAGGCTGGGGTCAGACGAGCACAGTGTTCACGTCGGTGTTGCCGCACAAAAGTACGTCCGTGATAGCATACAATTGTGTTAAATGGAGCTCCACTCACAAAGTACGTCCGCACACAGAAGCGCGGACGCATGACGGACGCTGCAAACGGACGCAGGTTAGGCAAGAACGTAATACTGCTAGAACGGACGCGCGGAGTGCGCAACGTCCGCACAGCTTTGTGTGTGAGTGATGGAACGTGGTCAGACGGGCTGCATTTATACGCCCAGCATTTTTGACGGACAAAATGTTTTTTCATTTTAATTTATTTTCCCTGCTACATCCGTCAAAATATACATCTGTTATAAAACAGGCTGTGTGACCACTACTGCGTCTTCCGTCAAAAAGTGAGTCCGTACTGCACAGGCGCACAGTCCGAAGAAAATACGCTCGTCTGACCCTAGCCTAAGCCCCTGCCAACGGAGGGCTAAATCAACCCCACTTGGAAGAGTAGAGGGAGCTAAAAGCAATGTGAACACGGAGATAAGATTGAGTGGTCATGGTGTGTATAGTGTCGCTCAAATTCAAATAGATGGGGTGCGCGGCTGTAATTTTTGCATGGGGGTGTCAGATCTGGGTTTCTCTGAAGGTCTAGAGCCGCCTCGAATGATTATGGGGACAGGATGATGATGACGGACAGGAAGTGTAAGCGATTCCCGTGGATCCTCTAAGAGTTGTCGAGGTCTCTGGTCAAATGTGAGGCTGCTCTGATTATGCAACAATGAAGCAGATATCTCAAAGTGTGTGAGTGCAGGAGCGTATTTGTGTGGAGTGTCCATATGCATGTGAACGCCACGTCTTCACGGACAGTCCACATACACACATTGTGGCATGGGAGGCCATGGTCCGCATGAGGCTTTAATCAGCCGCTTACTTTGCCCAACTATAGGGTCACCTCTGATAACAATGAAAGCTCAACCACAAGGCGTGACCTGAAACGATCAGCATATGACATCACGTGTTAGTCCCATGTTCCATCGACTGGGTTGTACGAAACCTATAGCTGTGATCTCCACCTCAGAATCTCTTGAAGACGTTACAAGAGGTCCACTCCGGTAAATAGACCTTCACCAAGAAAATCGTGAGGTTCTATTATATGTGTGTAAGTGCAACGTGTTTGTGAGAAGCAAATATATTCCAAGTCATTAACGACTTATAGTTTCAAGATTTCTATAAAGAACAATCATTTACCAAATATTAAAATATATATATATATCTCCATACATCTAACACTACTAAGATACAAAATGCATTCTGCTCATTCATGGACACTGGCACCGTCATACCATCCCCAGTAGGGGGCAGCAAGTCACCAGATATCTCAGGGAAGCACACGGTGTCTCTTTCAGCGTAATTATGCAGCAAACTTCTGAGACCTGGATTCCCAAACACAACATTTATCAAACCCACAAACAAGTGCTTGGGAATCACTTTCGCACAAATCAGCCAGACATACTGAAATTACTGTGTGCAGTGCTGTGTATCCGCCATGTACACAGGTTATGTGATAAACGGCGTCCACATCCAAGATCATATTAACGGTACAGGTTGTTATTCCTCACATGGAATAGTATACATTATAATGTAACAAGTGCAGGTAATTATTACTCACATATAATGTGTATATATTCTGAAGGATAAAAGGCAGTTATCCCATACGTGAAATAGTATGCACATTATAATGTAACAGGTACTTATTATTCCTTGCGTAGAATAGTATACACATTATATTGTAGCAGGTACTTTTTCCTTACATAGATTAGGATATATAATATTGTAGCAGGTACTTATTCCCTGCATAGAATAGGATACACATTATTATTAGGGATGTGCATTTCGGGTTTTGGAATTTTCACGAAATTTCCCGATTCGTGCATTCGGAGTCAGCCGATTTTCCGAACATTTTAAGATCCGAACGAATGTTCGTGCCGAAACGAACACTTTTCAGAATTTTCAAATGGACTAGAAATGTCCATTCGGCTCCATTCCTGATTTCGGTTCCATTTCAGTAATTTCAGACATCGTATTTATATCGCTGATTCTGTAATTAAATTTTGTATCTTTCCCATCTCAATGTATCCTTCCTGGAAAACCAGAGAAATCTCAATGTATCCGTCTTGTAATACCAGAGAAATCTCAATGTATCCTTCTTGTAAAAAATGAGAAATCTCAATGGCAGAATTATCATATCGGCAGAATTATCATATCGTATAATTATCGTATCCGAAAAACCATTAGTTTACGTCAAAACGAATAGACACTTTGAAACGAGGAGAACAGACGTTTCCGAAAAACACAAAAATTTCCGAAATCACGAAAAAAAAGTCGATACGAAAAAAGAAACGAAACTCGGCCGAAACGAGTCGAAACGAAAATTTACAAAATCCGAACGAACCGAAAAAAAATTGGTGCACAAGCCTGATTAGTATTATTTATTTATAAAGCACCAGCATATTCCGCAGCGCTGTACAATAAGCACAGTATAGACAGGGTTACAATACATTGAACAACATTTGACAAACAGTACAGGAGGAGATGAGGGCCCTATTCCCGTAGGAACTCACAATCTGGGAGGGTTGGGGTTGGAAACAGGAGGAGAGGACTGTAAGGTGAGGGTGATTGATGGTTGCGTCAGTGAGTTGGGTGGTAGGCTTCCCTAAATAGGAATGTTTTAAGGGAGCGTTTGAAGGAAGAGAAGTTAGGGGAAAGTCTGACCGTACGAGGGAGAGCGTTCCAGAGAGTGGGGGCTGCGCGTGAGAAATCCTGCAGTCTAAGGCTAGGGTCAGACTGAGGCAGTGCGAACGCGCGTTCTGGCGCACTTAATCACGGCCGCACTAGCAGCAGATGACGGGCAATGACGGCCAATATACGAAGTACGGTCGCACAAAAGTCCGGCCGCGCAACGCAAGTGGAAAATGAACGCATTTTTTCGAGAACGTTAAACCACTAGTACTGACGTACAGAGTGCGCTGCGCCCGCTAGCGGCGTGTGTGAGTGAATTGGAGACATCAGACACTGCTAATGTCCGGCCAACATAACGTCCAGATGCAAGAAGTGTTTTATTGATGATCCGTACAAAATCACGGATGAAACTGCGCATAGTATGACCGCTATCGCGTATTCCGTGAAAAAATACGTCCATTCTTCGAACGCACATTTTCACGGACAACGTGAAAAATGCGTTAGTCTGACCCTAGCCTAACATGGGAAGAGGTGATGCGGGGAGAAGCTAGGCGCAGGTCACTGTTTGACCTTAGGGAGCGGGCTGGGGTGTATTTGGTGATTAGTGAGGACAGGATTACTGAGGTCAGGGTAAGGATTTTGAACTTAATTCTGCAGTGGATGGGGAGCCAGTGAAGGGACTCGCAGAGGGGAGCAGCAGAGACAGAGCGGCGGGTGAGGTGGATGAGCCTGATAGAGGCCTTCAGAATGGATTGTAGGGGGGAGAGGCGGGAGAGGGGGAGGCCAGATAAGAGATTATTGCAATAGTCAATTCGGGAGATTACCAGGGCGTGTATGAGTTGTTTTGTGGTGACAGCGGTAAGAAATGGCTGAATTCTGGAAATATTACGCAGTTGGTATCGGCAGGAGGAGGAAAGAGACTTGATGTGGGGGATGAAGGAAAGAGCCGAGTCAAGTGTAACTCCGAGACAGCGAACCTGGTTTGATGGGGAGATGGTGATACCCTCCACCGTGATGGAAAAGTCAGGAGGTGGGGAGGCATTAGAGGGAGGAGTAAGTAGGAACTCAGTCTTTGACATGTTGATCTTTAGGTGGTGGGAGGCCATCCAGGAGGAGATGCCAGATAAACAGTCGCTGACTTTGGAAAGGACAGGGGGAGAGAGATCAGGGGTAGAGAGGTGGATCTGAGTGTCATCAGCGTAGAGGTGGTAATTGAAGATTGAACATTAAATTGGAACAGGTACTTATTCCTTACATAGAATAGCATACACATTATATTGTAGCAGGTACTTATTCCCTGCATAGAATAGTTTATTCTAATTAAATAGTACTGAAACATTTCAATATGTTGTGCAATAAGGGTCACTCCTCAGGTTTGTTACAGTTGCTTCATTATCAGAGGTTTGGCAAATTTCAGACAAAAAGTAAAACAGGGAAGGGGGGGGCAGCCAACTATTTATCCTGTTAAATACTTGGACTGAGATTGTTCAATTTCCAAGTTTGATGAATAAATCTCACAGAGAGTGTGTAGAGATGCCACTGTTAGTTCAGCAGGAAGAAAGGGTAATCTGGCATAAAGTGTAAAGATTATACCGACTGGAAAAGAAGAGAATGTAAACACATGCTAGAATAGAATAGAGTTAAAAGAATTAAAAACATTTCTAAACAAAGGAATCGTGACAGACACAACAATACAAATGCAACTACCAACAACATCACAATAAAACTAATAAAAGAAGTAATAATAAACATAAGGATGAATAAAACTAAAGATTATACTGACAAATCAGTGGATCAAGAATATTATCAGCTAAAGGTTTTATTCACTGGAGAATAGTCAGACCTTTGTCTGGTAATTTAGCTTAATGGTTTTCTTTTTAACTCGCTTTCAATTGCAAAAGTATATTATATACATATATAGTTGTGCCGATAAGTTTCCATATCCTGGCAGAATGTATGATTTCTTGGTCATTATTCAGAGAATATAAATGATAACAGTTACATTTCTTTCCCTCATGGTTAGTGTTTTGCCTGAAGCCATTTATTATCAATCAAGTGTGTTTACTCTTTAGAAAATCATAATGACAACAGAAACTCCCCAAATGACCCTGATCAAAACGTTTACATACCCTGATGAGTTTGGCCTCATAACATGCACACAAGTTGACACAAACGGGTTTGAATGGCTATTATAGGTAACATCCTCACTTGTGACCTGTTTGCTTGTAATTAGTGTGTGTGTATAAAAGGTCAATGAGTTTCTGGACTCCTGACAGACCCTACATCTTTCATCCAGTGCTGCACTGACGTTTCTGGACTCCTGACAGACCCTCACATTTTTCATCCAGCGCTACACTGACGTTTCTGGATTCTGAGTCATGGGGAAAGCAAGAGAATTGTCAAAGGATCCGCGGGAAAAGGTAGTTGAACTGTATAAAACAGGAAAGGGATATAGAAAAGATATCCAAGAAATTGAGAATCAGCCAATCAGCAGTGTTCAAGCTCTAAGAAGTGGAAAATGAGGGGTTCTGTGGAAACCAGGCCACCAACTAAAATTTCAGCCACAACTGCCAGGAAAATTGCTCAGTATGTAATGGGAAACCCACAAATAACTTCAGGTGAAACACAGGACTCTCTGAAAACATGTGGTGTGGCTGTTTCAAGATCCACAATAAGGAGGTACTTGAAGAAAGATGGGCTGCATGGTTGAGTTTCCAGAAGAAAGCCATTACTACGCAAATGCCACAAAGTATCTCGCTTACAATACGCCAAACAGCACAGAGACAAACCTCAAACCTTCTGGCACAAAGTCATTTGGAGGGATGTGACCAAAATTGAACTTTTTGATCACAACCATAAACGCTACATTTGGAGAGGAGTCAACAAGGCCTATGATGAAAGGTCCACCATTCCTACTGTGAAACACAGAGGTGGATTACTGGTGTTTTGAGGATGTGTGAGCTACAAAAGGTACAGGAAATTTGGTCAGAATTGATGGCAGGGTGAATGCATGTTATCAAAAAATACTGGAGGAAAGTTTGCATTCATCAGTCCGGAAGCTGCGCATGGGACGGACTTGGACATTTGAACATGATAATGATCATAAACACAAGGCCAAGTCGACGTGTCATTGGCTACAGCAGCACAAAGTGAAGGTTCTGGATTGGCCATCTCAGTCTCTTGACCTCAATATCATGGAGCCGCTCTAGGGAGATCTCAGACGTGCATTTCATGCGAGACGGCCCAAGAATTTACAAGAACTGGAGACTGTTGGTCAAGAAGAATGGGCAGCTATATACCATCTGAGAAGATAAAGAGCCTCATCCACAAATACCACAAAAGACTTCAAGCGGTCATTGATGTTAAAGGGGGCAATACATGCTATTAAGAGCTGGGGTATGTAAACTTTTAATCAGAGTCATTTGGGGAGTTTCAGTTGTCATTATGATTTATAAAACGTAAACACACTTGATTGATAATAAATGGTTTCAGCCAAAACACTAACCATGAGGGAAAGAAATGGACCTGTGTTATCATTCATATTCTCTGAATAATGGCCAAGAAATCATAAATTCTGCCAGGGTATGGAAACTTATCAGCACAACTGTAATATATATATATATATATATATATAAATAAACAACCCACGAGTCGTTGACCATTTGTGGCTTCTTATTGCCGGTTCTTATTGGGAGCAAGCCGGGAGCAAGGACTCCAGGAAGTCCATAGGAGTCCAGAAACATCCCCCATGAGATTGAATGTATTATCTTGCAGGGCTGCGAGAAGAAGAACACTGGGACCTATTTCTTCTCTCTGTCCTTGCGGCAAGTAAAGGCTGTGGTTCTCTCACCTCTCCTCCCACACTGAGGGAGAACAGAGAATATAGAGGGCTTTCTGTTTCTTAGTACCTGTATTTGAGGGCCTGCTGTGTATCGGCTCTCATTATGATCGAGCTGCCTGTCGGTTACGTTCTCCCACCAGTAGTCTTTTGTGCCTTTCTTCAGCCGTTAACTGAATCTTAAGGATGGGTACACTGAAAGCGTGGTGATAACATTCCCGAGAATTGAGGCAGCACGCAGATCTTGAGGTTAGAACAGTCAGACTCAGCCTTTAATTAGCCAAATATTAACAGTGCCAGGAGGAGCCTTGCAGGCAATGGGAATTACCTCCCTGGCATATTGCAGAGACAGCTCAGGAATCACTGCCATGTGTTGGTGACAAATTAGACCAGGGACAGATAATGGATTTAACTCTGGTCACCAAAATGCATTGTGCAACATCCCAACAAAAACATAAATAGGACAATAGCAGATTGTGAGGCTAAACAGGGGATTCAGATTATACAGTATCAGACAATAGGGCAGGGTTTGCCAAACACGGCTGACAAACAAAGACCAATCCAACCTTTAATAGATGTAACCACACTCCAGAAAGGGGAAATTGGAAAAGGCAGAGTGACCCACACAGTAATCATATAAACTATAGAAAGAGATAAGCATAAACAATAGCAATAACAGTATTCATGTGAAGCAGAGATGACACAAACGTACATGTGGAGCGTCCCCACCCCCAACAACAAAAAAACATGGCAAAATTACTTTTTAAAATTCATTTTGGGGCAGAATTTTTTTTTTTTAAATCCTGAAAACCAGTTTCTCTCTGTTCTCAAATCAAAAGAAGGGGCAGAATCTGTTGAGTTAGTGCAGCGGCATTGTTTGTTTTATATGTAAAAGCATATATTGCCTCTGCCGTAGAACAGAGGAATTAATACGTTTTATGTTTACTTTTTTTACACATTACATGGTCATGTTTGGTATCATTGTAAAGACCAGACTCTGACCTTTCCAATGATGCCTCACTTAACCTTGTTCAATGTACAATTCAGAGATGCAGGTTCCAAAGTCCCCCTGTCTCTCCTCACTGCAGTGCCACGGTCTAGGTTGTCGATGAAACAATGTGTTGGATCATTAGCTCCACACTTTCTAGCAGTGTAGGAAATGAGAAGGTGAGACTGAAACCACCCCAAAAACCCAACAATATAGCTTGGTTAGTTACAAAATGTAACTTAATCGCAGATTAAGCGGAAATTATTTCAAGAATCCTCCCTGCAATTACCAAGGGCCCCTCTCAGGGCCCGATGTGCAGGGCCGGTGCTAGACTATTTTGCGCCCTAGGCAAGACCAGCTACTTGCACCCCCCCAAAAAAAAGAAAGCTCACATGGGTATATTTGCCCCCAGCTCTCACATGGGTATATTTGCCCCCAGCTCTCACATGGGTATATTTGCCCCCAGCTCTCACATGGCTATATTTGCCTCCAGCTCTCACATGGAGATATTGCCTCCAGCTCAAACATGGAGATATTGCCTCCAGCTCACACATGGCATGGATATATTGCCCCAGCTAACACATGAATATCTGCCCCAGCTCACACATGGCATGGATATATTGCCCCAGCTAACACATGAATATCTGCCCCAGCTCACACATGGATATCTGTGCCAGCTCACACATGGATATCTGCCCCAGGCTCACACATGGATATTTGCCCCCAGTTCACACATGGATATTTGCCCCCAGCTCACACATGGATATTTGCCTCCAGGCTCACACATGGATATTTGCCTCCAGGCTCACACATGGGTATCTGCCCCCAGGCTCACACATGGATATTTGCCCCCGGCTCACACATGGATATATTTGCCCCCAGGCTCACACATGGGTATTTGCCCCCAGGCTCACACATGGGTATTTGCCCCCAGGCTCACACATGGGTATTTGCCCCCAGGCTCACACATGGGTATTTGCCCCCAGGCTCACACATGGGTATTTGCCCCCAGGCTCACACATGGGTATCTGCCCCCAGGCTCACACATGGATATCTGCCCCCAGGCTCACACATGGGTATCTGCCCCCAGGCTCACACATGGGTATTTGCCCCCAGGCTCACACATGGGTATTTGCCCCCAGGCTCACACATGGGTATTTGCCCCCAGGCTCACACCTGGATATCTGCCCCCAGGCTCACACATGGATGTTTGCCGCTCCAGCGCTGTCTCCCTCTGCCTCCTCGTAGTCGTAGCCAGTCCCAATACGTGCTGGTGTCGCCGCTGGCGTCAAGGAGACGGAGGCGTGGACTTGGTGCAGGAAGCTGGAAGCACCAAGTCCACGCCTCTGTCTCCTTGATGCCGGCGGCGACGCCGGCACGTATTGGGGCTGGCAGCAACACACGGCCGCCCCAGGCTGCCCCGCGGCCAATTTTTTTCAATTGGTCAGGCCGGCTGTGCCCTAGGCGGGCACTGCGCTCTAGGCGCCCGCCTAGCGGCAGCACTGGCCCTGCCGATGGGGCCATGGCCCCAGGCGGCCATTTGCCAGGGGCAGCATTTTGCCACCTTGTCAAAGGCCGCTGCATGGAGTGGCTGCCGGGGCTCTCGAGCAAGTCCAGTGCCTGCCAGGGTCTCGGCTAGCCTTGTTCAGGGGCGTGAGGGTATGTATGTGCTTTTGTGGTTGTGTGTGTGTGGATATGTGACCGCATGTGTGGATGTGTGGTGGAATATGTGAAGCAACTATGAGGATTTATGCTGTGGAGCTGCGTGATACGCTCATACACACCACATGTTTCTTTTTGGGGTGGGCAGCATTTCATCCTTGGACCCAGGCAGCACAGTGTCTTGGTCCAACCCTGGTCCCGCTACTGGTGCAAGACGACTCAAGCCCAATAAAGCCACCTTGGACTCAAGCTGGAGTGCCCGTATCATCTCTTATGGGGACCCCATTGTCCGGTTGTGTCGATGGTCCCATCGGGTCGTGACTCGTGGTCTCATTTATTTTCATAGAGCTGCAATGTCGTAAAGCAGAGATATGTACAAATAAATAGAAATTCGGCAGCCCCTTTACAAGGGTGGCTTGTTTTTTTGTATTGTTTAACTTTATAGATTTTCTTGCATTTCTTCTCAGTACGGAGCGGTTTTATCTGCATTTTAAGAAGAAACCAACAGAAATCTATTTGTCTGTATGTCTGTCCTGCCAATGGCCGCAGCTTTTCCAGGTCTGATGAGAAGTCCGTCTGCCATTAGAGGATATCTGTAGCCTGTTTTATTGATGGTTTTGCTCTTTTTCTCTTATTATTAAATGCTTCTAACTCATGGGTCCAGTCCTAAAATAATAAATGCAGGCACTGTCCAAGAATTAAAATCAATTAACCATTGACACGCTGCATTTAACCCACGACTCCACGTGGAAATTTGATGGCCAGATTTTAGGGAATCCTTATGGTAAATTTTAATAAATATTCTATATTTTGGGTGATTTAATGAAGAAATGTACGATTTAAACCTAATAAAATCTTCTCTTTCTGTGGGACAAAGGGGAATGTCCTTCCCTCTTTGAAAAGAGTGGAGGAACTGCGTTCCCACGAGTTCTGTTGCACCAATTTATATCGCAATCCAAGTATGCATATGCAGAGTCATTAACCCCTTCACTACCACACACTCAGGCTGTCTCAAGACCTTGTGCTGCCTGAGTCAGAAATTAAAATGCTCTGAGAGTAACAGCCCAGTGAAGATTGAAGACTTGACGAAGTCTGCAACTTCCGCTGGGCTGCCCACAATGCCGAGCAGCAATGCAATAACCTTGGTTGCCCTGCATCATAATGCCGCCCCTGGGATCATGGAGCCTGCTTGCCACCTGGGTCCTGCTGACCCATACTGACCCCTTTTGGATCGGCACTACACAGGATTTTTTGGGTGAAAAATCTTATATATTTGGAATCCAAGTCTGCAATCTCCTATGGTCTGCTGCCCACAATGCCAAGCAGCAAGGCAATGAAATTCCCCTGGCTACCCAGCATCATAATGCTGCCGCTGTGATCAAGGATCAGCTTGCCGCCTGGGTCATGCTTACCCATTGGCGAAAATAAATAATGTACTCACAGTATCTTCCAGAAGGGAGTGCACCCTCACATTATTGTAAATATTTTATTCTATCTTTTCATGTAACACTGAAGAAATGACACTTTGTTATAATGTAAAGTAGTGGGTGCACAGCTTGTGTAACAGTGTAACTTTACTGCCCCTCAAAATAACTCAACACACATAGTCATTAACGTCTAAACCGCTGCCAACAAAAGCGACTGCACCCCGAAGTGAAAATCTTCAAATTGGGCCCAATTAGCTATTTTCCCTCTCCGGTGTCATGTGACTTGTTTGTGTTACAAGGTCTCAGGTGTGAATGGGGATCAGGTGTGTTAAATGTGGTGTTATCGCACTCACTCTCTTATACTGGTCACTGGTAGTTCAACATGGCATGGCAAAGAACTCTCTGAGGATCTAAAAATAAGAATTGTTACTCTACAGAAAAACGGCTGAGGCTATGAGAAGATTGCCGAGACCCCGAAACTGAGCCGCAGCGCGGTGGCCAAGACCCTGAAACTGAGCCACAGCACGGTGACCAAGACCCTGAAACTGAGCCACAGCACGGTGACCAAGACCCTGAAACTGAGCCGCAGCACGTGGCCAAGATCCTGAAACTGAGCCGCAGCACGGTGGCCAAGACCCTGAAACTGAGCTGCAGCACGGTGGCCAAGATCCTGAAACTGAGCCGCAGCACGGTGACCAAGACCCTGAAACTGAGCCGCAGCACAATGGCCAAGACCCTGAAACTGAGCTGCCGCACGGTGGCCAAGACCCTGAAACTGAACTGCAGCACGGTGGCCAAGACCCTGAAACTGAACTGCAGCACGGTGGCCAAGACCCTGAAACTGAGCCGCAGCACGATGACCAAGACCCTGAAACTGAGCCGCAGCACGATGACCAAGACCCTGAAACTGAGCCGCAGCACGATGACCAAGACCCTGAAACTGAGCCGCAGCACGATGACCAAGACCCTGAAACTGAGCCGCAGCACGGTGGCCAAGACCCTGAAACTGAGCCGCAGCACGATGACCAAGACCCTGAAACTGAGCCGCAGCACGATGACCAAGACCCTGAAACTGAGCCACAGCACGATGACCAAGACCCTGAAACTGAGCCGCAGCACGATGACCAAGACCCTGAAACTGAGCCGCAGCACGGTGACCAAGACCCTGAAACTGAGCCGCAGCACGATGACCAAGACCCTGAAACTGAGCCGCAGCACGGTGACCAAGACCCTGAAACTGAGCCGCAGCACGGTGGCCAAGACCCTGAAACTGAGCCGCAGCACGGTGGCCAAGACCCTGAAACTGCCACAGCACGGTGGCCTAGACCCTGAAACTGAGCCGCAGCACGGTGGCCAAGACCCTGAAACTGAGCCGCAGCACGGTGGCCAAGACCCTGAAACTGAGCCACAGCACGATGACCAAGACCCTGAAACTGAGCTGCAGCACGGTGGCCAAGACCCTGAAACTGAACTGCAGCACGGTGGCCAAGACCCTGAAACTGAGCCACAGCACGATGACCAAGACCCTGAAACTGAGCCGCAGCAAGATGACCAAGACCCTGAAACTGAGCCGCAGCACGATGACCAGACCCTGAAACTGAGCCGCAGCACGGTGGCCAAGACCTGAAACTGAGCACAGCACGGTGGCCAAGACCTGAAACTGAGCCGCAGCACGATGACCAAGACCCTGAAACGGAGCTGCAGCACGGTGACCAAGACCCTGAAACTGAGCTGCAGCACGGTGGCCAAGACCCTGAAACTGAGCCACAGCACGATGACCAAGACCCTGAAACTGAGCGCAGCACGATGACCAAGACCCTGAAACTGAGCCGCAGCACGGTGACCAAGACCCTGAAACTGAGCCGCAGCACGATGACCAAGACCCTGAACTGAGCCGCAGCACGGTGGCCAAGACCCTGAAACTGAGCCGCAGCACGGTGCCAAGACCCTGAAACTGCCACAGCACGGTGGCCAAGACCCTGAACTGAGCCGCAGCACGATGACCAAGACCCTGAAACTGAGCTGCAGCCCGGTGGCCAAGACCCTGAAACTGAGCCGCAGCACGATGACCAAGACCCTGAAACTGAGCTGCAGCACGGTGACCAAGACCCTGAAACTGAGCTGCAGCACGATGAACAAGACCTGAAACTGAGCCGCAGCACGGTGGCCAAGACCCTGAAACTGAGCCGCAGCACGGTGGCCAAGACCCTGAAACTGCCACAGCACGGTGGCCAAGACCTGAAACTGAGCCACAGCACGATGACCAAGACCCTGAAACTGAGCTGCAGCCCGGTGGCCAAGACCCTGAAACTGAGCCACAGCACGATGACCAAGACCCTGAAACTGAGCCGCAGCAAGATGACCAAGACCCTGAAACTGAGCCGCAGCACGATGACCAAGACCCTGAAACTGAGCTGCAGCACGGTGACCAAGACCCTGAAACTGAGCTGCAGCACGATGAACAAGACCCTGAAACTGAGCCGCAGCACGGTGGCCGAGACCCTGAAACTGAGCCACAGCACGGTGGCCAAGACCCTGAAACAGAGCCACGGCACGGTGGCCAAGACCATACAGCGGTTTAACAGGACAGGGTCCAATCGGAACAGGCCTCGCCATGGTCGACCAAAGATGTTGAGTGCACTTGCTCAGCGTCATATCCAGAGGTTGTCTTTGGGAAATAGACGTATGATGCTGCAGAGGTTGAAGGGGTGGGGGGGGGGTCAGCCTGTCAGTGCTCAGACCATATGCCGCACACTGCATCACATTGCTCTGTATGGCTGTCGTCCCAGAAGGAAGCCTCTTCTAAAGATGATGCACAAGAAAGCCACAAACAGTTTGCTGAAGACAAGCCGACCAAGGACATGAATTACTGGAACCACGTCCTGTGTCTGATGAGACCAAGATAAACTTATTTGGTTCAGATGGTGTCAGCGTGTGCGGCGGCGACCAGGAGAGGAGCACAAAGACAAGTGTGTCTCACCTACAGTCCAGCATGGTGGTGGGAGTGTCATGGTCTGGGACTGCCGGCACTGGGAGCTACAGGTCATCGAGGGAACCATGAATTCCAACATGTACTGTGACCTTTGAACCTGTGTAGCTCTGGTGACCTCCATGCACAAAAAGGATTAAGGCAATGCTGGGAAATAATGGCGGCCACATGAAATATTGACACTTTGGGCCCAATTTAGAGATTTTCTCTTAGGGGTGTAGTCGCTTTTGTTGGCAGCGGTTTAGATGTTAATGGCTGTGTGTGAGGAGTTATTTTGGGGGACAGTAAAGTTACACTGTTACACAAGCTGCACTCACTGCTTTACATTGTAACAAAGTGTCATTTCTTCACTGTTACATGAAAAGAAAGAATAAAATATTTACAAACATGTGAGGGTGCACTCACTTCTGTCAAATACATGTCCCATGTTTCAAATATATACAGTAAGTAACAATTAAATACAGGCTAATAAAATAGCAATTTTGCAGAGAAATTGTTATTCTGAACTAGTTAAAATATTAAAAATGTACAAATTTTAACTTCCCATGCGTTACAGAAATATTACTGGGATGAAAAGGTTCTGAACTCTCGATGGCATCCCTTATTTTGCAGGATGTCACGCGGGGGTCTGCATTAACAGCATACAGGCAGAAATGATAGAGCAAATGCATGGAGGTCCAAACTCCGCAGTGGTAGGCGCTCACAGCCGTTAGACACGCGCCACTTCCAGGCTGCTCTCGGCTTCAAAATATATTAAAAAAAAAAAAGGAAGAAAAAAAACCCCTCCACAGATAATGAGGAATTTATCGAGTGAATCCTGTTCAGCTCCATTTTACTCATGTTTTAACAAGATTTGAATAGATGCTAAAGACATGCAACTAGAATGTCATTATTTCGACATGATGGCACGCCAAGATGAAACCATCTCAGATCCAGATAAGATTAAAGAATTCTAACACACAGGAAGGAATTACTTCTGTACATCTGTTTAGTACTAATATATTATCAGCTGGCAGAATGGAAATGACAGCGCCGGTAATGGAGGAAAACTACCGGCTTAAATTGTCAGTCAAGAGAATCAACGTAAAAAAAGAAAGAAAAAAAAAAAGAAAGAAACTTCTTTCCATCATCTTCTACTCAAAGTAACAAACAGAAAACAAATAGCTCCATCACTATAAATATACATTAGTCAGCGAACCTTGCATTTGCCTCGTTCTGCGTATTAACCGCTTTAATATTGTGTTTGTTTTGCCTTTATTTATTTAAATAAAGATCCGATGGTGGTGCCCGAAAATCAACTTGGAGACATTGTAGAACGTGGACTAAGCTCTTCCTCACGCGGCAGGATCCAGGGGTTTATTTATCTATAAATATTTTAGTTATTTTTACATTTACTATTTATTTCTTTGATTCAGTTATTTCTGATGATGAACTAGAAAATGGTTTGGTCACATAAAGGGTTATTCAGAGAGCACCGAAATGTCGCTCTCGTTCCCCGCAATACAGGGAATCAAAGTTTCCCACCCAGCATTCACCGCAGAGTCCCTGGATTGCAGGGAAAACCCACCGCAATCCAGCGCAATCCCGCTAGAAACAGCCGACAATCACAGCGCAGGCCAGCTGCCGGAATAAATTGACAAAATGACGAATGGGATTAAAAAAAAAAAAAGTACACTTGATTGCAAAAAAACTACTGAACGAAAACGTCTGGATAAACATTTAATAAAAAGATCTGTTACAGAAAAAATGCTTTAAAAATAAAAATAGGAAAAAAAAACTCCCACAAAAGTGCCTAAAAGATCCTAAAAAAATTCTATAAAGAGACTTTTTGCTGCAGATTAAAATAAACGGTTTATTAGATATTGGATTAAAACAGGAATATTTTAACATTGAATCCTATGGGATCCACACATTCTCGACCCGTTCACACCTTATCATTCACGGGAGATGTGGATCATTAACCACAAATGTGTTTATCTTTATAGACATTTTATTCGAGGGGGGGGGGGACACGTTGACACATGTGAAGACACACGCACACTATGCTGTGGCTGACATCCCTGTGCTCACAGTGTCATAGTGTTTGCAGTGCTTGCGATCCACCCGCGCAGGCCGACCCGGCATGTACTCCATTTGTACAAATTGACCCTTGACCCCCTGAACACAAACACTTCTGGTTTTGCGTCACCAAATTATGTGATCTATAGCTTTAATAACTCAAATTGTTACAATTATTAAAGCATTGCCCTATACCCGGACCTTAAACCTAACGAGTCTGAGCTTAACTTCATATAAAGGCTGGAGCTGCTAATTCCACCTCGCTGCAAGCTTCGCTCACACCGGTAACCGTAACGCTGCTGGCCATCAGAATAGAGGCTCTAGAAGGGGGGGGGGGTCAGCAACCTTAGCCCCCCAACCCAATGTTTTGAAACAACAATTCCCATAATTCTCAGACCATTTTATGAGCTGACTAGGCATCATGGGATGTGAAGTCCTAAACAACAGGGGGGGGGGGGCAATGTTGCTGATCCCTGCCCTAGAGTAAAGACAATCCACTTGACTTTTTGACAAAAATATTATTTAGTTATTTTTATTGCGCTTATTTGAAGTTGCTGATAACTAAACATACAAGAGAAAAACAAACACATGTAAGTTAAGAAAATATTTTCATCTATATGTGTCACTGGATGCATCCATTGTGTGATATTTTCCTCTATATGTGTCAATGGGCGCATCCATTGTGTGATATTTTCCTCTATATGTGTCACTGGGTGGATCCATTGTGTGATATTTTCCTCTATATGTGTCACTGGGTGCATCCATTGTGTGATATTTTCCTCTATATGTGTCACTGGGTGGATCCATTGTGTGATATTTTCCTCTATATGTGTCACTGGGCGCATCCATTGTGTGATATTTCCCTCTATATGCGTCACTGGGTGCATCCATTGTGTGATATTTTCCCTTTTACGTGTCATTGGGTGCATCCATTGTGTGATATTTTCCCTTATACGTGTCATTGGGTGCATCCATTGTGTGATATTTTCCCTTATACGTGTCACTGGGCGCATCCATTGTGTGATATTTTCTGTTGTATCTTTCCATCACTTGCTCCTCACTGTGTGGCTTTGTCCATAGAATGGAGTGAATGGGTCAATCACTGACTCACATCATTGTATTTTGTGGGATGTATTCAAAGGACATCACCAGGGGGTAGATTAGAAGTCTTTTAGGCCCCCCGTTTTATCTCATTCAGCTGCCAGCTCTTATCTCAGGTATACGAAAAGAGTGGGGGTCCTAGTGACGCAGTGGGTACTTCCTAATATGGAAGAATCTGAATAAGTAATTCTAAATGACTGATAATGCTGAGAGTCTAGTATAAATTAGACATGTGCACAGCACAAAATTTCGTTTTGAACTAATGGATTAGTCCTAAAATGCAATTTATTTAGTTGCTAAAGAAATTCGTTTTCAGTTCTTTAGTATGAAAACTAATTTCGTTTATCCGAAAACCAGTGGATACAATTACTATTGTAGTGGCTCCTCAGAGGGCTGAGATCGCTGCTTGTTACAGTATCTCTCACTCTCAGCACAATGTGGGCCATATTACATACTTGCTGTTAACTTAACCAGAGCTGCTGTAAACTTCCCAGAGCCATTATAGCCTATGGAGGTTTTCAGCAACAGCTCTGGTTAAGTTAGCACCAACATTGTAATACTGCCCCGTGTCAGGCAAAGCTGTTACAGTAACTGACTGCTGCTCATCACAGTGCTCAGAGTTTCAGTAAAACTAGTAAATAATATTTTTTATATATAAGAGGTTAGAACAATATCATTAACTTGTTTTACTGAAACTCTGAGCACTGTTACAGTCAGTTACTGTAACAGCTGAGCCTGATACATTGTACTGAGAGATAATATAACAAGCAGCCAATCTCAGCGCTCACAGCCACTGGATTTAAAGGGCTAAAAGAAAAGGCTCCTCTCTGTATAATGTTTAGAACATCCTCCTGCATTAATTAATACCCCTCTCTGTATAATGTATAGAACATCCTCCTGAATTAATTAATGTCCCTCTCTGTATAGAACATCCTCCTCAATTTATACCTTTCTCTGTATAATGTATATAACATCCTCCTGCATTAATTAATACCCCTCTCTGTATAATGTATAGAACATCCTCTCGCATTAATTAATGCCCCTCTCTGTATAGAACATCCTACTGCATTGGCATGTGGAGGGTGCAGATCTTCGGATGTTGCGCTCTTCATTGCTGGTCTCCTTCACTCAATGTAAGATCACAAAAAGGACTGAAACTAAAATGTAGTGCATTTTATTTTAGTTTCTTTCGTTTTTTGGACTGAGCAGTTTCGTATCTCGAGTCATACGAAAACTAAATTATCCCAAAATTCGGACTAAATTGTTTTAGTACTAAAACGAATGCACATGTCTAGTATAAATCGACTTCTAATATATTGATCAAATAGTGAGAGAGAAGTATACTTCAGTGGATCAATGATTCCCTAATAATAGTGCAAATAACAAATTTTGTGCAAATTCGCAACCATGTACCACAAAAGAACAACAGTGATATACAGGGTTATCCAAAGAGATCCGAATTGCTTGAGAAAGGTAACCGAACGCTGAAAATCAGCGTTCGGTTACCTTTCCTGGCCATTCGGCTATCCAGAGAGCAGGCAATTCGCCAAATCCTGGCGAATTGCCTGCACATACGGTGCCTGTTCGGTCCCTGTTCGAGGGCAGTGAAATCTCCATAGAGAAGCACTGCTTCGGCTATTCAGAGAACACAAACCAGCAGTGAAAGGTTCCCCTAATGTCCTGCCATTCGGTGGTTTAATTCGGCAAATTTATTCAGGAGAATCCCATAGGCTTCAATGTTAAAAATATTCCCGTTTTAATGCAATATCTAATAAACCGTTCATTATAAAATTATGCAGCAAAAAGTCTCTTATTTATAGATTTTTTAGGATACTTTAAGCATTTTTCTGATTTTTTTTTTATTTTTATTAAAGTCCGATTTTTTTTTTTTTTTTTTCAGTTTACTTATTTTTTTTGTAACAGCCCTCTTTATTATCATTCCCTGGACCTCCTGTGAAAATTTCAGACATTTTCGCTCAGTAGTTTCTTTGCAAACAGCGTTTCTTTTTCCCAGATTCATACAAATGGTTTTTCTAATTTATTCACTGCCTCCTCTACGTCACAGCTGCTTCGGCTCTGTGTGATTCGGCTCCTTTTCGGCTCCATTTCGGCTCCTGTTCGGCTTTTTCAAGGGTTAATCCAGATGTTTTTGCTTGTTTTCAGCGTGCATTCGGTTAGTTTTCGGTGGGTTTACGGCAGCTTTTCCCTGCAATTCGGGGACCCTGTGGTGCTTGCTGAATACACCGCAGGGTCACCGAAATGCAATCGGCAAAAGGAACCGAATTGAAGAGAACGAAAAGTCACCGAACGTGCGGTGACTTTTCGAATCTCTTTGGATAACCCTGATATTCTTATAACGTGCGTATAAAACTGTTCCTAAAATACAAGGTGTATGATAAACCACATGTGCAAATGCATAAAAAGTGCATGTGCTCATAAATGCTTCCTATTTGTAAAGTGCAAACACAAAAATGTGCTGATGTGACATCTACAAAGAGTCATAAAAATGTCCTCTTATTAGGTTAGACACTCGTCTCTAACAGGGTTATCCAAAGAGATTCGAAAAGTCACCGCACGTTCGGTGACTTTTCGTTCTCTTCAATTCGGTTCCTTTTGCCGATTGCATTTCGGTGACCCTGCGGTGTATTCAGCAAACACCACAGGGTCCCCGAATTGCAGGGAAAAGCTGCCGAAAACCTGACGACAACTAACCGAATGCACTATGAAAACAAGCAAAAACATCTGGATTAACCTTCGAAGAGGAGCCGAACAGGAGCCGAACAGGAGCCGAAAAGGAGCCGAATCACACAGAGCCGAAGCAGCTGTGACGTAGAGGAGGCAGTGAATAAATTAGAAAAACCATTTGTATGAATCTGGGAAAGTGAAACGCTGTTTGCAAAGAAACTACTGAGCGAAAATGTCTGAAATTTTCACAGGAGGTCCAGGGAATGATAATAAAGAGGGCTGTTACAAAAAAAATAAGCAAACTGAAAAAAAAAAAAAAAAAAAATCGGACTTTTAATTTTTTTTTTAAAAATTCAGAAAAATGCTTAAAGTATCCGAAAAAATCTATAAATAAAGAGACTTTTTGCTGCAGAATTTTATAATAAACGGTTTATTAGATATTGAATTAATACGGGAATATTTTTAACATTGAAGCCTATGGGATTCTCCTGAATAAATTTGCCGAATTAAACCACCGAATGGCAGGGCATTAGGGGAACCTTTCACTGCTGGTTTGTGTTCTCTGAATAGCCGAAGCAGTGCTTTTTGATGGGGATTTCACTGCCCTCGAACAGGGACCGAACAGGCACCGTATGTTCAGGCAATTCGACAGGATTTGGCGAATTGCCTGCTCTCTGAATAGCCGAATGGTCAGGAAAGGTAACCGAACCCTGATTTTCAGCGTTCGGTTACCTTTCTCAAGCAATTCGAATCTCTTTGGATAACCCTGTAAATGTCCTACGGCCACAAAAAGTGCACGTGCAAAAGTGTAAATAAAACCAGATCCGTGGCTGCTGGTCACCGTACAGCATATAAATCACACTTTAAATGAAATGTCCCAACGTTGTGATTCCTCTCCTCAGTTGGCGAATTCCATTGTATACATGGGGAAAGAGGGGGAAAAGGACAAAACAATAGTGCAGACTGTTGTAATTGATGAGTGTATATATGAAAATCACTCTTTTCGTATATCTTATTTGCACATTTGTGTTGAGATTTACGTGCAACAGCTTGTAGGCAGCACCCCTAGAAATCACAATATCCACTAAGCGCCTCCACAGATACCCACTTTTGTAATCTTCTCAGGTAGCCTGGAGAACACAATAGACCTCCAGCTGCCTTGTCTAAACATTCTGTCCTCCACCTCATTAACTGTGAGGCTCCGGTCAGACGAGCGCAGCATTCACGTCCGTGATGGCGCACAAAAGCACGTCCGTGATAGCATGACATAAAGTCCAATGGAGCCCCACTCACAAAGTACGTCCGCACTGAACTGCGGACGCACAATGGCCGCGGCAAACGGACGCAAGTTAGGCAAGAACGTAGAACTCCTAGAACGGCCGCACAAAGTGCGCTGCGTCCGCAACGTCCGCATAGCTTTGTGTGTGAGTGATGGAACGTGGTCAGACGGACTGTATTTATACATCCAGCATTTTTCACGGACAAAATGGTTTTGCATTTTAATTTATTTTTCCCTCCTACATCCGTCAAAAATAACTTCGTTTTTTCACTGGACTGTGTGACCACTACTGCGTCTTCCGTACTAACGTACATCCGTACTGCACGGACGCACAGTCCGTAGAAATCACGCTCGTCTGACCCTAGCCTTAAGGCTAATATCAGATGAACGCAGTCTGAGCGCACTCTGCGTCCGTGCATAACGGACAGATGTACTGACGGAAGATATTGTAGACACTACATGGTCCGTTTTTCTTGACGGACGTAGAAAAAAAAAAGGGAATTATGGGAAACAAAATTAATATGAAAAATTATAAAAATTGGTACATGACAAGAAAAGCCACTTTGTGCGTCAAGGTGCTGGACGTCACAAATACAGTCCATCTGACATCACGCACATAGAACGCTATGCGGACGTGGCGCACTCTACGTTTTTACATTCTTGCCTAATTTGCGTCTGTTAGTTACGTCCGTTGTGCGTGCGCAGTTTGGTGCGCATGTACTTTGTGTGTGATTCTCTATAAATCAGGATTCTAGGCTACAACGGACGTTAAAATGTGCGGCAACATGGACGTGATCACTGCATTCGTCTGAAGCCAGCCTTACTGCTGTGGTTTATCTTTTACAGCATTTAACTAAAATGTCTGCACAGATTTTGGTAATTGTTGCATCATGGGGGGAAAAAAAAGCACAAAATGGAAACAGGAGATAAACATAAAACAGCATCAAGTGTTTTATAATGTGGTTTTGTTTGTAATGCACAGGTAATCTGGTTACAGTTTATGTAAGTGGTCGTGTCCCTTTAAATGTCTCTTTTATTTTTTTTATTTTTTTTAAGAAGAATAAAAAGTGTTCTTTTAGTAAAACTTAATTGTCAAATTGTTGCATTCGTTTGGATCCCTTTAGGCCGCGGTGAGACAAGCGTTTTGCAGAGCGGACGGAACATCCATGAGAGTGGACGATCCTTCCACTCTGACGCCCGTCTGGCCGCCTCCCTGAGTGCAGTTATTGCGCTCAGCGCTGAAGGCTCGATCCTCCTATGGAGGATCGCGCTTTGCAGCCCCGCCGAACGCGCGTCGTAGCGCTTTGACGGGGAGGCTTTCAGAACGTCCACAGCACAGCCGCTGTAGCGCGCGCAATTCATGTGCGCGCTACAGAGTGTGACTGGCCCTGTCGAAGCGTCACAACACTGCGACGGACGGCGGGAGCCACGTCAGTACAGGCGCATGTAGTGCGCTCTTCTGACCCCGTCTTAACCTGCGCAGCGCTCTAACTCTTAAAAATAATATACATGTATAATATTAATGCACGCTAACTGATCAACAAGACAAAAGACACACGGCGCTTTCCTGGGTAAGTACGAACACGATAAAGAGCTGTTTGGACAGGCGGTTTGTGTAGTGCAGATGCGCCGTAGCCTAATTTGGTGAAGGAAGTGCGTTACCAGCCGCGCTTTGCAGCTGTTATATCAAGCTTTTTGCAATGCAACAATCATAAATATGGAAAGATTAGACTTTGATTCGATTTTTTCTATTTGTTTCCCCTTGTTTAGGGAGCGACATGAAAGGGAATATTAAACGAGTTGACTGAGCAATATACTCCTTTCTAGATATTGAATATTAACAGGCAAAAAAAAGAACTATTTGCAATGCAGCAACATGCAGGTACACGAACAACATCTAAAACTCAGCATCTCTAGGAAATCAAGTCACGTCCTTTATGCACATTCCTCTGACAGACAACAGGGGGTTGGTAGCGCTCATTCTTCCACCCTCTGAGACTTCAAGGACAAGTGTCACTCACACGAGCCGACTTTAGGGACTCGTACCTTCTTTTTTTTTGCGTTTTCGATGAGGGATCCAGCGACGTGCGTGCGACTCTCCTTCGGAAACATGAAAAAGGCTCATAATTGTCGGGATTTTGCACGGGCGCTTCAGGGTCACTCGCGGGCTTCCTGCTGCTCTCCCCATCCTCTGTGCAACTGTATCAAGGTCGCAAACGTCTCACCTCTCTGCCGCGTAGAAACGTCCCAGCGTTCAGGCCCCGGGTCTTATCCTCCCAGCGAGCCGGGATCATGTCTGCACCCATAAAAGTCAACCCACTGAAACGCTTCCACAAAAACAAAAGACGATCCTTGGCTCAGAAAGACAAGATATATGGCAGATCTAGGGTTTCCAGGTCAGCCATGTTTTCCTGGACCCATGTATTTTATTCATGCTAATGTGTAGTTCATGTAAAATGCCACCCCGCAGCATGTATAATCCATATGCTAGAGGAAAGGAATCCCAGACGACCTGCCTTGATTTCCTTCCTGCAGCATATGAATTATACATGTTGCAGGGCAGCACTTTTCCCTGTGCTCCCCTCTGCATGAAATAGTTACATGTGTCCAGGAGAACATGGCCAACCTGGCGACCTTAGGTGGATTTCTTTGGATGCCAAGATCCATCATTGCTGCTGCTCTTGTGAAATGTCTACTTTTGCTGACCTCCATAAGAAATCAGCATTTTGAGGATTCTCCTAAATAGTGCATGGGTTTGTTCTCCACCCTTCCCTTTGGGTCTATAACCACAGTTTTTGGATATGCTTCATCTGGTTGAAGATAAAGATCACAAACATCGACTCAATGTTTGTATATTTTTCTGAGTTTGATTATTGGAAAATACACATTCAGGGTTATTAAAAGAGAATCGAAAAGTCACCGCACGTTGGGTGACTTTTCAATCTCTTCAAGTCGGTGCGATTTGGCGATCCCATTTTGGCGACCCTGCGGTGTATTCGGCAAGCACCACAGGGCTGTTGTATTGCAGGGAAAAGACGCTGCAAACCTGCCGAACACTTACCGCAAAACCCGGAGAACGCACACCGAAACCCACAAAAACATCTGGATTAACCCAGCCGAACACGCCAGAGAAACCCGAGCAGGAGCTGATTAGAGCACAGAGCAGCCGCCGGAAAAACCCGACACCGCAGACAAATGGAGTGAAAAAAAAAAAAAAGGTCCGCTTGAATGTTTGAAAAGTGAAACGCTGTTTGCAAACAAACTACTGAGTGAAAATGTCTGAAATTTACATATGATCCAATGAATGATAATAAAAGGGGCTGTTACAGGAAAAAGAAAAAATTTTTGCAACAAAATCCAGAAAAATGCTTAACCCTTTCGCTGCTGAGGTGTTTCACACCTCTGTGCTGAGGTCATTTTTACCGGTTTTGCTCATCATGTCTAAATACGTTTTGAAGGCTTATTTTAGTATATGACCCAGACATATTATATATCGTTCTTTCCGTCAGACTCGGCAGATTCATAATATGTCATTATTATATGTATACGTCATGACCTGTCTGTATATTATAACAAAAAATGCAATAAAATATGAATTTTCAATAATTTACAACGTGTAAAGTGTTTTTTTTTCACATTTTAACATGCGAGCAATTGCGGTTATATTTTGTATGGGGTGCGCTTGTTAAAAAAATTAGAGATAGGGACGGGGGAATAAATGTACCCAGTGTGCATAAGTATTATTGGGCTACATGCTTGGCCTCCCTGACGGAGCTGTTCCGCGTCAGACCGATACCACAGTGGTTGGGCATTGAACAAGCATCAGCTGCGGGACACGGATTGGACTGCCTGTTGTGGATCCCTCCACGGCATAGACCTCGACTACCTAACGCAATGTCCTCGACCCGTCTACATCTGAAGGCGTGGGATATCCACTTTAGTCGAATCACTAATCATACCCCACTATCGATGGCAACCCCGCTAGTATCTCTGCCTTTCCTAATGCCTTATTTCCAGACGCAGCAGTGGATTCAGAGAGGCATCACTCACCTTCATCACTTCTTTGAGCCTCACGCCATTTTGCCCTTTCAAACGATACAGCAGAAATATCAGGTACCGAACTTCATGTTTCTGTCTTACATGCAACTACACTCATATATGAAATCGAATGGAGGATATACTGGGCTCAGCGCACAACTACCACTCCTCTCCGAGACAGAAATGTTCTGCCTCGACCCGTATACAAAGACAAAGACACTATCGATGTTTTATCGTTTGTTGAACACCCCGACCAAAGCGATGACTTGGAAATTTCAGCACACCTGGGAGAAAGACCTGGGAATAAAATACACACCTACACAATGGGCGCAAGCACACCAATTTGCAGAAGGCGCCTCCAAATGCTCCACGCTCCTGGAAACCCAAAGAAAAGTGATGTACTGCTGGTACCTTACGCCGAGCAGGGTCCATAGGATCTCACCACGGACCTCGGACGTTTGCTGGAGATGCTCGGAGGCGGTGGGTACAGCTGGTCATGTTTGGTGGACTTGTCCAAAAGTGTCTCCACTGTGGAAAGACATCTCACTATTGACTACAGAGGTCCTGGGTCGAAGTATTCCTTGTTCGCCAGAAGTACTGTTGCTCGGAATGATACACCTCCCAAAGAAACACTCAAAAATGCTTTTTATCATTGTATCCACGACTATGTTATTATTGGCCAGGAACTGGAAGTCGGATATGGTCCCAAAGTGTCGTCAGATCACTCAACTGCTGGACCAGTATCGACACTTTGACGCTGTTTCTATGTACTCAAACATGAACCGTCCTTCTAAGGCTAGGGTCAGACGAACGCATTTTTCGCGTCGACCGTGGAAAAGTGCGGTCGAACGAACGGACATATTTTTTCACAGAATACGCGGTAGCGGTCATACGATGCGCCTTTTCGTCCGTGATTTTGTACGGATCATCAATAAAACACTTTTTGTGTCTGGACGTTATGTTGGCCGGACATTAGCAGCGTCTGATGTCTCCCAATCACACACACACGCCGCTATGCGGCCGCAGCGCACTCTGTACGTCAGTAGTAGCGGTTTGACGTTCTCGAAAAAATGCGTTCGTTTGCCACTTGCGTTGCGCGGACGAACTTCCGTGCGGCCGTACTTCGTGTGTTCCCCGGCATTGGACGTCATTTGCTGCTAGCACGGCCGTGATTTTGTGCGGCTAAACGCACGTTAAAGCTGCGTTCGTCTGACCCTAGCCTTAATCGGATCCATGGACGTTATGGGACACGCACAAAATCTATCAAACATGTGTGGGATCGAATACCGACACCCCCCCGCCGAATCCGTTGTCGATTGATACACAATAATAACATATTTAAAAAAAAATAATAAAAAAAAAAAAATAATAATACGTTACAGCTTACTGCATGTGTAATGTTGGTTAGGTGATAGATGTTTGAGCGTCTTTGGTGTCCTACTGTCCCCCCCCCCCTCCCTTTTTTTTTTTTTTCTTTTTTCAAATTTTGATTTTTGAACAGATGGGTTAAAGTTACTGCTGCAACTACTGTATATAACCAAGAATATACGAAATCGGGAATATTGTTTTTGTTGCAGACGCTGGATAAGTTGTGTCTTGGAAATCCCAATAAATATTACATATAAAAAAAAAAAAAAAAATTAGAGATGGGGTCTCGTTACATTTTTTTTGGGGAAAATTACGCGATTTTTAACGAACGCACCGCATACAAAAATCGTTAGTGCAGCATCATTGTTCACAATATAATTGAAATGGGAACAATATTGCTGCATTAACAAACCAAAAAAAAAAAAAAAAACTTGTTTTTTTTTTTTAATATTTTTTTTTTATTTTTTATTTATTTATTTTTTTAAAAACTTTTTTCACAGTGGTGTTTGGTATCGTTGGAACGGCCATGCTCTGGCCGATCCAACAGTACCAAACATTAACCCCTAGCTGCCACGGATCGGGAGATAGGGGGTTCATTGGAACCCCCTATCTCCACCGTTGGTGGCAGCTAGGGGTTAACTCCAGGACTGGCGTCATCGTGCATAGCACGATGACGCCAGTCCTCAGGGGGAGTTCCCGGACGCTTGGCCGACATCCAAGATGTCGGCCAGCTCCGGGAAAGGATCACGAACCGGCGCTTTTCAGCGCCGATTCGTGATCCGGCTCCCCAGGGGTTAACGACAGCCACCGTTTGGAAGGGCAGGCTATGCCCTTCCAAGCAGTGTCTGTTTTAACTCGCTACTCCCCGGCGATCGGGAGGGAGAGAGGTCCGAAGGACCTCCCCCCCTCCGCACATGCGGGGGGGGCGCCTGCATTAGATGTCATCGCGTCGCCGCGATGACATCTAATGTCCCCGCCGGGCTCCCGGATTGACGGGCTGACATCCAAGATGTCAGCCCGCACCGGGGGGGGGGGCGCAGCAATCCGCCGGAATCCGGCGGATTGCTGCCTCCTGTGCTCGGACACGCTGAGCGCGTCCGTAGCACAGGAGAACCACTTGGCTGGACGCGCTGAGCGCGTCCATAGCAGCCAAGTGGTTAAAAGATCCTAAAACAAATCTATAAATAAAGATACGCTTTACTGCAGAATATTATAATAAACAATTTATTAGATATTGAATTAAAAAAACGGGAATAATTTTTAACATTGAAGCCTATGGGATTCTCCTGAATAAACCTGTCGAATGAAACCACTGAACAGCCGGGCATTTCGGGAACCTTTCACTGCTGGTTTGTGTTCTCTGAATAGCCGAAGCGTGGCTTCTCTATGGGGATTTCACTGCCCTCGAACAGGCACTGTATGTGCAGGCAATTCGCCAACATTTGGGGAACTGCCTGCTCTCTGGATAGCCGAATGGCCAGGAAAGGTAACCGAACGCTGAATTTCACTGTTCGGTTCCCTTTCGCCAGCAATTCGGAGCTCTTTGAATAACCCTGTAAATATTTTGCAACCCCCCCCCCTCTCACAAATTTTTTTTTTGAAAAAAAAAAAAAAAGTATCCAATTACTTTTTCTAGTTTGAGTCCTGTCTCCTGCTTAGGTTCGCCATATCGGCCATGTTTTCCTGGACACATATTATGATTTCATGCAGAGGGGGAGCACAGGGAAAAGTGCTGCCCTGCAACATGTATAAATCATATGCTGCAGGGAAGTCAAGACAGATCACCTGGGATTACTTTTTGATTTACCTGCAGCATATGTATTATACATGCTGCGGGGTGGCATTTTTCAGCATGAATAAATAACACGGGTCCAGGAAATCATGACCAACTTGGCAACCATAGTTGCAAGTAGTTTTTTTTTATGCAGGTGTACAGGGAAAGTGCTGCCCTGCAACATGTATAGTGCATATCCTTCAGTTTCCTAATCAAGGCAGGTCACCTGAGCACACGGAGGAGGTTCGGGTCATCAGATCGGCTGTGTTTTCCTGGACATAGTTTATTCATGCTGATGGGCAGTACATGAAAAATGCCACCCGCAGCATGTATAATCCATACGCTGCAGGTAAGGAATCCCAGGTGACCTGCCTTGATTTCCTTCCTGCAGCATATGAATTATACATGTTGCAGGGCAGCATTTTTCCCTGTGCTACCCTCTATGAAATAGTAATAGGTGTCCAGGAAAACATGGCCGACCTGGTGACCCTACTCCTGCTGTGGTGGATAACTGTTTCATAACACAGCACTGAATGTATCAGCCAAAGTATAACATTGTGTCACAACTGCGCCACAAAAAGGCAAGAAGAAAAACATCACAATGGAAATAATAAATCATACTTATACCAATTATGAGCTGGGATCAAATAATCACACAGCCTTCAGGAGGTGCGCACAAAGCTTTTCCCAAAATCCAATCCTTTTATTAAAGGGTCTGACAAGCCTAGAAAAATAAATAAATAAAAACAAACAAAATCCTGGCTCTTACACTATTTACCAGGGTTCATCTTTGCCAGACAACTTATAAACAAAACGTGCACTGAGTGACCTTTATTAGGCTTTTCTCCTCCGTGACCTTCACTTTTTCCTGGAGGGAGATGCAGCGCTACAGAACTTGCTGGCGCTTTATAAATACTTGTAACTGCAGCATATCCTCCTGCTCAGGATTTTCCCTCTGTCAGTGAATCTCTGCCTGGAAATGCTCATTGGCTGCAGCTGAGCAGCTACCTGTGTGATCCAGCATACCTGGTCTGAGCTACCTGCAAACTGCAATGTGGAGCACTGGCCTCCCGATAGACATGTGCATTTTATATCATCAAAACTTCGTTTTTCGTCCGAGATTTGCATTTTCGTTTTTTTTTTCGTTTTCGAGAAACATAACATCGGTCAACCAAAATTACGATTGGAAGTCGATTCAAAAATGATCCGAAACGATATCAAACGAAACGAGATTGGTCTGAAACGAGAAAAATGCAACGAAAATGACCCAAAACGAAAAAAAAAAATGGAACAAAATGATTTCAAAAGTAATAAAAATGGAGATTGTTTTTACATTGCAATTTATAGGATTCACCTATAGGTTTTAATGTTAAAAAAAATCCCTGTTTTTATTAAGTATTTCTTAAACCTTTTTTTTTTTCACTAGCAGCAATAAGCCATTTTGTTTATTTATTTTTCTAGGATTTTTGGGCATTTTTCGGGATTTTTTGGATGAAGTTAGGTTTCCTCACTTTTTTAAAGTTTTCATTCAATAGTTTTTTCGCAAACAGCATTTCAATAATGATAATGAATCGTATCGATTCATTTATCGGATCCAATTAATTTATCGATAGACAGGTGGAAATCACTTGCTGACCGAAGTTGTCTGGATGGGACGTACTTGGAGTAATGAATTAATGTAGGGAGGAGTTGAGTTATTGAGTGATTCGAACTTGAGCGTCAGTATTTTAAACTGTATCCTGAAACGTACAGGAAGCCAATGGAGGGACCAGCAGAGGGGGGAGGTACAGGAAGGCAATGGAGGAACCGGCAGAGGGGGGAGGTACAGGAAGCCAATGGAGGAACCGGCAGAGGGGGGAGGTACAGGAAGCCAATGGAGGAACCGGCAGAGGGGGGAGGTACAGGAAGCCAATGGAGGAACCGACAGAGGGGGGAGGTACAGGAAACCAATGGAGGAACCGGCAGAGGGGGGAGGTACAGGAAGCCAATAGAGGAACCGACAGAGGGGGGAGGTATAGGAAGTCAATGGAGGGACCGGCAGAGGGGGGAGGTACACAAGGTGCGTCTGGTGAGAAAAATAAGCCTAGCCCCTGCATTCATTACAGATTGCAAAGGGGCAATACAGGAGTTTGAGCCAATAAGGAGCGAGTTGCATTAATCAAGTCTTGAAATGATAAGAGCATGAACCAGCACGTTCACGGTATCTTGCGTCAGAAAGGGGCGGACGCGGGCGATGTTCTCGAGTTTATGTACATCTTTGTTCTATTATTACCGGAATAAAAAAAAATTCATAAAAAAAATAATGGAATTATCTGATTCTTCACTGTGAAAAATATAATAATTACTCTGTTTCCGTATAATATAAAAATTCTTATGCAATTTGTTTCTCCATTAAATATGGGGGTAAAAAACATGAAATCCCTAAATAAAAAATAAATAAATTTCTTTATTCGTCCTGTGTCGCTCTTTATGCCGCCTATTACAGCGACTTTGCGGGGCTTTGCAGGGTTTCTCTGTGCACGGGGATAGAGTCCCCATGGTGGGGTAGCCCACTCCCTCCCGATTCTGCCACCGTTGCATAATAAGTAACCTCCTCGTCTTCTCACCAGAGAACGCGCATCATTTATATTAAGCGTGTAACGCATACATTGTGTCCGGATCTCTTTGTTCGTCTCAAAGCTTTCACTCGCTTGCTTTGCATCGCTGTGTGTGTATATATATATGAATTCAGCAGATTGTTTATTTAGGATATGTTGTGTTTTGTTTTATACATGAGCTCTTGGATTGGATACATAGTGACTGATTTAGCATTCAGCACATTATTCTGCCTTCTCTTTGTATATTTTATGGTAAACCAGTTTGATGGCTCTTGGTTTTCAAACCCAAACTATATAATAAAATATACATAACACGCATGTTTAAACATGTATAATAAACACAAATAATTTAACATGCGCGGCTATCACAGGAATAGAAAGAAAGTGAGGGCTGTCCCAAACCTCCAGAGGATTAGAAGTCTACAGCAAAGATATACATTGCTGTGGAACTCTGTGAAAGGGTCCAGTCTAGGGTTGCCAGGTCAGCCATGTTTACTTGGATACACATTACTGTTTCATGCAGAGGGGGAGCACAGGGAAAAGTGATGCCCTGTAACATGTATAGTCCAACCATCAGTATGCTTAAAAGTCTGTTGAAATATATACATTGCTGTGGAACTCTGTGAAATGGTCCAGTCTAGGGTTGCCAGGTCGGCCATGTTTATATGGACACATTACAATTTCATGCAGAGGTGGAGCACAGGGAAAAGTGCTGCCCTGCAACATGTATAGTCCAACCCTCTGTAGGATTAGACGTCTGTTGAAAGATATATATTGCTGTGGAACTCTGTGAAAGGGTCCAGCCTAGGGTTGAAAGATCGGCCATGTTTACCTGGACACACATTACTTTTTAGTGCAAGGGGGGGTACAGGGAAAAGTGCTGCCCTGCAATATGTATAGTTCAAACCCCCAGAGAATGAAAAGTTTGTAGCAAGTTATACATTGCCGTGGAACTCTGTGAAAGGGTCCAGCCTAGGGTTGCAAGATTGGCCATCTTTAGGCTAGGGTCAGACGAGCTTGATTTCTACGGACTGTGCGTCCTTGCACACGAACGTACGTCAGTACAGAAGACACAGTAGTGGCCACACAGTCCGTTTATTCACTGACGTATATATTTTGACGGATGTAGGAGAGAAAATAAATTAAAAATCAAAACCATTTTGTCCGTGAAAAATGCTGGACGTATAAATGCAGTCCGTCTGACCACGTTCCATCACTCACACACAAAGCTATGCGGACGTTGAGGACGCAGCGCACTTTGTGCGGCCGTTCTAGGAGTTGTACGTTCTTGCCTGCCTTGCGTCCGTTTGCCGCGGCCGTTGTGCGTCCGCAGTTCAGTGCGGACGTACTTCATGTGTCAGGCTCCAATGGGCTTTCTGTCATGCTATCACGGACGTACTCTTAGGCTAGGGTCAGACGAAAGCATTTTTCCCTGCGAACGTGAAAAAGTGCGTCCGAACGCATTGAGGTATTTTTTCACGGAATGCGCAAAAACGGTCAGATGACGCGCATTTTTGGGCGTGATTTTGTACGGATCGTCAATAAAACTCTTTTTGCGTCTGGACATTATGTAGGCTGGACATTAGCAGGGTCTGACGTCTCCTAATCACGCAAACACACCGCTATGCCGCAGCTGCGCACTCAGTACGTCAGTACTAGCGGTTCAGCGTTCTCAGAAAAATGCGTTCAAATTCCACTTGCGTTGCACGGCCGGACTTTTGTGCGGCCGTACATCGTATATTGGCCGTCATTGCCGGTCATCTGCTGCTAGTGCGGCCGTAATTATGTGCGCCAGAACGCACGTTAAGGCTAGGGTCAGACTGGTGCAGTTCGAACGCGCGTGCAGGCGCACTAAATCACGGCCGAAGTAGCAGCACATGACGGCCAATGACGGCCAATATACGCAGTACGTGCGTACAAAAGTGCGCCCACGCCACGCAACCGGCAAATGAACGCATTTTTCGCACAACGTGATACCGCTAGTACAGACGTACAGAGTGCGCTGCGGCCGCATAGCAGCGTGTGTGCGTGATTAGGAGACGTCAGACGCTGCTATTGTGCGGCGTACATCACGTCCAAACAGCCAAAGTTTCCTGCAGTTTGTTGGAGCGTACCTGCGACCGTCGAACATGGCTGCTGGACCAGAGATGGACGTGGAGAGGCTGATCAGCGCTGTGGGTGAGCATCCCGAGATCTGGGACACGGCCTGCGACCGGTACAAGGATAAAGTGAAGAAGGCCAGCGCATGGGTCGTGGTGTCCCGTGTGGTGTACCCGGAGTACGATACGTGGTCCGAGAAAGAACAGCACATCCAGAGTGAGTATAAGATTATTTAATTCATAATCCCATACCTGTAAATCACAATAATAACAATAAATAAAAATATGTAATCCTAGAGGTGAAATCTCAAATGCTCCCCAGCTGCCAGGGCACCTGACCTGCATCACTGGTCAAATAATTAGATAGAGCATCGCGATACCTGTTGCTGTATCTATTCACCGCTATGATGTCATCGTTCACATCATCCTCAAGACCGACAACTGTGAGGGTATCGTCAAAATTAAAACCATCCCTGGCCCGCACATAATTATGTAGGATGCAACAGCATTTCACAATGTTCACACAGAAATCAACCTGTACATCCAGCGGTCTATGTAGAATCCTCCACTTGTTGGTCAGTATGCCAAAGGTACACTCGACATACCGTCTCGCCCGCGACAGCCTATAATTAAACACCCGCTTCTTCACATTCAGGTGTGTCCCTGAGTAGGGCCTTAGGAGGTGTGTGGATAGGCCGAATGCTTCATCACCCACGAAGGCATAGGGGACTGCCACGTCACTGCCAGGCAATGGTGCGGCTCTGGGGATGTTCAGGGACCCACTCTCAATTTAATTCCACAGTGTGGAGTTCCTGAACAGTGTGGAGTCAGAGTCTTTGCCGTATGAACCGACATCCACATAGACGAAACTATAGTTGGCATCTGACACCGCCAGTAGGCCCATAGAAAAGTAATGTTTATAATTCTGATACAGTGAGCCACTGTGCGGTGGCTTCACTATGCGGACATGTTTGCCATCCACGGCTCCAGGCAGTTTGGAAAGTTGGCTCTCTCCCAGAATCCTGCTGCAATTTCTAGACATGCCTTGTGTGTCGGTTTTGGCAAACATTGGTCCTTCATGGTCTCCCATATTGTTTGGCACACCTTGTGGACGATCTCACCAGCTGTTGATCTGCCAACGCGGAAGTTATAATGCAGATCCTTCAAACTGCATCCACTAGCGAGATACCTAGAAGACAAAACAAGAATGTTTGAATATGATCACATACCATGAACACAAGCTAATGTCACACTCATCATGTTTTGCAGCACAAGAGGCGATGAACAAATGGAGCACAGTACGCGACAACTACACGCGGGTGCAGAAGAAGCAAGCCATGGCTGCGCGCTCTGGAGCTGGTGGGAAAACGGTCCGTGGATACATCTATGCTGAGCAATTGTCGTTCCTCCGAAGGACCCAGGAGCCGCGCAGTAGCGTCAGCAGCATGGACCAGCCATCGACCTCCGGCACACAGGTACAACACATGGTGCCAGGAGGTTCTGCCAGCTGCCAGGAGGAGGAGAACCAGGGTGTTGCAGAGTCCCAACTAGAGGAGGATTCGGAGACACAACAGGTGGCAGGTACCGCAACAACAGTCAGCACCAGACCTGCACAGAGGAGAAGGGCACCAGCTACAGACCTGGAGCAGGCCATGGTTACCTTCATGGAGGCTCAAACCAACCATCCACACCAACGCTGCATGCTTGCGGACTCCGTGGACATGTCGTTCTTTAATGCCTGTATGCTCCTCCTCAACAAGATGAGCGAGGCGGAGAAGATGGAGTACCGGCACAGATCTCTGGCAATATTGGAGGACATACTTTCCCGTCCCCATCACAGCAGCCGCTTACCATGCTGTGCCACAATCCACCAATGCCAGTGGATCTTCCCTCCCCAGTCAGGTGCTGTCCACCCACCCAGCCATGCCCCCTGGAGCCAGGCCACACACAGAGTCGGGGTCCAGCTCTAGCCACACCACCGGCCCTCATGACCCAGATGCTCGGCGGTATCATGATCTGTGCTACAGGTCATGAATATGTTTTATTTTTGTTTGTCATGTATTATTTGGTTTAACGTTTTATATATCCTGACCTTCAGTTTACAATCTTTAATATATGTCCCGAATATATTACTGTTATTTTATTTCATGTTTCATATTATATTATTATTTTGGTCTACATTGTTGTCGGAGTCATTTATGATTATGTACGTGTGATGTGATGCCTGTGTGTGTGTGTGTGTATGCATGTGACAGTGGGCATGTGACTACAGACATGATGCACTCATGTCAGGTGACTGGCAGCGATGTCATGTATACAGGTGTTTGACAGTACGTACCGCAAAGTGATGACCAGCATCTCCTCCGGTGGTATGGCGGCCCGCATTAAGGTGTCCCTCTTGGTCAGCGGCTCGCGTACCCGCAACAACAGTTCATCAAAGGAGAGGATGGACATCCGCATGTAGTTGAAAAACTTCACGGGGTCCCTCTCTCGCAGTGGCCTGTACAGCGTCACGAAGTGTCCATGCGTGGGTCTGGCAGCGTTGATTTCATGAACCCAGGTTCGCCGCTTTCTCTTCCTCTTGAGGTACAGGTACCCCATCGCAGCAAACACAAAGACATGTGCAGGATCGATCTTTGGAAAACGCCTCCATCTCAAAAATGGCTTTTTATACCCTTACCCTTATTTTTACATTTATCAATTGATTAGATTCATCGGATTTTTCTCTTTTTTTTTACAGCTCCGTCATGAAATATGTCCAGAATTGAGCATCATCTGCCCGCTGAAGCGTATTCCGTGAAAAAATGCGTTTGCACGCAACGACGTACGTTTTGACGCTGGCCGTCAGAAATGCGTTCGTCTGACCCTGGCCTAAAAGTGCGCTGGTCTGACCCCAGCCTAAGGCGCAATCACGGATGTGAACACTACGCTCGTCTGACCCCAGCCTTACCTGGACACACATTAGTTTCATGCAGAGGGGGAGCACAGGGAAAAGTGATGCCCTGCAAAATGTATAGTCCAATCCTCTGTAGGATTAGAAGTCTGTTGAAAGTTATACATTGCTGTGGAACTCTATGAAAGGGTCCAGCCTAGGGTTGCCAGGTTGGCCATATTTTCTTGGACACATTATTATTTCACACAGAGGGAGAGCACAGGGAAAAGTACTGCCCTGCAACATGTATAATTCATATGCTGCAGGAAGGAAATCAAGGCGGCTCACCTGGGATTATTTTTTGATCCCTTACCTGCAGCGTATGGATTATACATGCTGCGGAGTGGCATTTTTCATGCACTGACCATCAGCATGAATAAATTACATGGGTCCAGGAAAACATGGCTGATCTGGCAACCTTAGTTGCAAGTAGGGTTTTTTATGGGAAAAGTGCTGCCCTGCAACATGTATAGTCCATATCCTTCAGGAAGGAAACCAGTTTCCAAATCACCCATCACATCTATCTGATTGAGGTGGTCAAACACAGCCCTCATCCGCTAGCCAAGGGTAGGAGGTTTGGGAGAAGCCCCCGTGCTCTGATTTCCATTTAAAGCAACTCGTACTCGCGAGTGCAGCGACACCAACAGAAAGGAGGGATTGTTACCACGTTACACATTTTTCAGGTCATTCCTTGAGGTGTCCTTCTATGGGTTCGGCTTTTGAGACAACTCGATTAATCGCCCAAAATTCTGAAAACTCTAAGGCTAGGGTCAGACCAGCGCACTTTTAGGCTAGGGTCAGATGAACGCATTTTCGCGTTGCCCGTGAAAAAGTGCGTTCGAACGAACGTACGTATTTTTTCCTGGAATACGCGATAGCGGTCATACGATGCGCCGTTGCGTCCCTGATTTTGTACGGATCATCAATAAAACACTTTTTGTGTCTGGACGTTATGTTGGCCGGACATTAGCAGCGTCTGACGTCTCCTAATCACACACACACGCCGCTATGCGGCCGCAGCGCACTCTGTACGTCAGTAGTAGCGGTTTGACGTTCTCGAAAAAATGCGTTCGTTTGCCACTTGCGTTGCGCGGACGAACTTTCGTGCGGCCGTTCGTCGTATGTTCCCCGGCATTGGACGTCATTTGCTGCTAGCACGGCCGTGATTTCGTGCGGCTAAACGCACGTGAAAAATGCGTTCGTCTGACCCCAGCCTCAAGTTGCAGGAAAGCAGTTACTCGTTTCTCCTGTACGTCAGACCGTCTTTTCAGGAGAGTGAAGAGGGAAGTGACAATAAATGAGGTCAAATCCCAAACTAGAAAGATCAACACCCTCATAGGACATGAAGAAATCCAGGACAGCCAGGTGGGTGCTTAGGGGATCTCGAGCGGCCCAGTCCCCATAGAGTGCACGCAATAAAGAAACCTGCCAAAAGGACCAGTTTATCAGCTCAACGGTAACAATGTCTCAGACGTCTGAGCAGCTTTTCTCAAGCTTAGTACCAGTGTGAGAAAGACTGCTTGGACAGCTGATACATTGCTGCCACTTTTTGTTGAAGTGTCGGTCTACTACATTGTGGCAAATAAACGAGTCAAAGACCCAACTTCATATGATTAAGGCTGGGGTCAGACGAACGCCCCCCAGTGTTGGGGGCTTTAGTTATATCACATTGACAAGTCACAATAAATGTGTTATTTGTGATCATTAACATAATGTTACCCTATAATACAACCCGTGTATAGTTTTAATATCAAATTTAAAGGGCCAGTACCACCCAAAAATGAAATGTCCTTATTGTGTTTATTTGGTGTTGCTGATATCTTACATGTGTTTGTCTTGTCTGTTTAGTTAAGGGAATATTTTCCTCTATATGTGTCACTGGGTGCATCCATTGTGTGATATTTTCCTCTATATGTGTCACTGGGTGTATCCATTGTGTGATATTTTCCTCTATATGTGTCACTGGGTGCATCCATTGTGTGATATATTCCTCTATATGTGTCACTGGGCGCATCCATTGTGTGATATTTTCCTCTATACGTGTCACTGGCTCCATCCATTGTGTGATATTTTCATCTATATGTGTCACTGGGTGCATCCATTGTGTGATATTTTCCTCTATATGTGTCACTGGGCGCATCCAATGTGTGATATTTTCCTCTATATGTGTCACTGGATGCATCCATTGTGTGATATTTTCCTCTATATGTGTCACTGGGCGCATCCATTGTGTGATATTTTCCTCTATATGTGTCACTGGGTGCATCCATTGTGTGATATTTTCCTCTATATGTGTCACTGGGTGCATCCATTGTGTGAAATTTTCCTCTATATGTGCCACTGGGTGCATCCATTGTGTGATATTTTCCTCTATATGTGTCACTGGGCGCATCCATTGTGTGATATTTTCCTCTATATGTGTCACTGGGTGCATCCATTGTGTGATATTTTCCTCTATATGTGTCACTGGGCGCATCCATTGTGTGATATTTTCCTCTATATGTGTCACTGGGTGCATCCATTGTGTGATATTTTCCTCTATATGTGTCACTGGGTGCATCCATTGTGTGATATTTTCCTCTATATGTGTCACTGGGTGCATCCATTGTGTGATATTGTCCTCTATATGTGTCACTGGGTGCATTCATTGTGTGATATTTTCCTCTAGATGTGTCACTGGGTGCATTCATTGTGTGATATTTTCCTCTATATGTGTCACTGGGTGCATCCATTGTGTGATATTTTGTGTTGTATCTTTCCATCACTCGCTCCTCACTGTGCGGCTTTGGCCATAGAATGGAGTGAAAGGGTCAGAGGTCCAGAAAACCAACCTATTGACTTGGATTGTATGGGATGTATGCAAAGGACATCACCACGGGGTAAATTAAAGTGCTGTTAGTCCACTACCAGATCTCATTCAGTGGCCATATCTTATCTCTGGCAGCACAATAAATCCCCTGCAACCTTGTCCAAACATTCCCTGCTCCACCCCATTGCCTCTTCTCTAATTCTTTAACCTATACCTCAGCTGTAAAGGTAAACTTGCCATAAGCAAGTTTGATAAATGTGGCATCATGGTAAAAATCCAGAAAATAGAAACAGATATAAAAACCTGATTTTATTTTGTATTTTTTCAAACAGTTACTTAAAAAAAGAAGAAAAAACAGCAACATGCTTTTTAGAATGTGTTTTATAATGTGCTTTATAATGTGTATTACAATGTGTTTTATAACGTGCTTTATAATGTGTATTATGTGTTTTATAACGTGCTTTATAATGTGTATTATAATGTGTTTTATAACGTGCTTTATAATGTGTATTATAATGTGTTTTATAACGTGCTTTATAATGTGTTTTATAATGTGCTTTATAGTTTGTTTTATAATGGGCTTTATAATGTGTCTTATGATGTGCTTTATAATGTGTTTTATAATGTGTTTGTTTGTAACGCACAGCTTATGTTCGTGTTAGTGCTCCTATAAAGCTGTATATCACCGTATAAAGGGAAAAAAAGGGCCGCGGAATGCAAAGCATGCACGATCCATTTATTGGGACATTATCTCTGTTATTAGGACCATAAATATGTAACTAACGGATCATAAACAGGAATCCAAACACTTATTATCATCTCGCGCATCGTATACAATGTGATTTCTTATAGCGTATCCGCTTATTACATTTTACAGCAATTAGCGTCAGCGCCGGCCTCATCCAACCCAGGGAGGAAAAAAAAACAATAAATTATTCGGATGTGCCAAAACTCATCTTTTTTTTTTTTCTGCCTTCTCCATATGGTATTTCTGGAATAGTGTTTTATCCGCCAACGCATTATTATTTTTTAAAAAATTATTATATAATAATAATAAAAAAAATAAAACGACAAGGAGAAACAACTCGTCTCCGGTTATTATAAAATTCCGCTGCCGAGCGACGCTAAGAAAAAAAAAAAAACCAGACGCGTTTCTCCGCATTCCGCTGTCAATATCGCTTACGAGATCAATAAGCGTAAAAAATATATATATATATTTATGTAAAAAAAAATCAAGACGTCGGCATTTTTTTTTTTTTTTTTCCAGCGAGGAGCTGCGCTTCCCAGCAAAACTTTTCAAACTCGATTCCTTAGTAAACTCTTCTTAACAATAGTTAGTGACAAGCATGTCAAAAATAACAAACCCGCTTCTATGGAAAGCCCATCAATAATTTAGCACGCCCCCCCACTTGAGACCCTGTGTTTTGCAATAATGAAATATAAGATTTTAAAAATAAATAATAGGCTCTTGTCAGCCCGACGGTAGCTAGAAGTTACGAATTTGATTGATTGACTGAGCATTTGTCGACGGTCTCTCGCGCTGGATCAAAGGGAACGTGTTCCGTTCGCCCAAGGCCACTTGCAATTTATTTAGAGAATGCCTTCGCATCCCAGCAGGTAGCAATATTGGACCAAGACGCGCGGAAAGTCGACGCTTTGAGCTTCTGCTAATTCCGAGGGGTGCCGCAAATTAGTTTTTTTTTCCCTCTTTCCTCTCTCCCTCCTTACTTCATTAAATCGTTAACCGCTTAGTGACCGGGACAAAAGAGAGAGTGCGCCGCGCCACGGCGTCCGTCAGATCAGGCTGGGTTGTGATACGGAGGCTGAGCCTGGGTATGGCTCGCGTTAATTAACGGGATGCTGGAATTAGATGACAGCTGGTCTCCAAGTCGATACCCGCACTGGATTCTGCGCTCGGATCCCTTAGGCATACATTTATAATGGGTAAATAGACTTCACACGTTCCTTTCTAATGCTCGGCTGTGGGTGCGTTCACCATGGAGAGGCACAGAATCCCCTATGCCGCGCATCCGCCATAAACCTTAAATACCCCCCTACACGTTCCCTCGACTTACTGAAGAGTAAGAGGATGTTTCCAAGGATCCTAAAACATATATATTACAGAATATTAATAAATGCCTGTATTTATACTGTATACATAACTATATAAATATGTGTGTTTGTATGTATACAATATAGCTATATATTATATATTTGTGTCTATGCGTATATATACACTGTATATGTATATTTGTACAATATATGTATGGTTATGCATTGATGCATTTTAATGTATGTATTTATATGTTGGTATATATAGAGTATCTTTGTGCATATTTGTATGAATGCACGTATATGTATATATGTACGTGTGTATGTTTATGTAGATTATACATGTATATGTATGTTGTTTGTATATGCCTGTGTATGTGTATATATACACATATATACCGGGAATGTGGCACAGGAGCTCTGGGAGGCATTTCTTTGAATTGCTGTGATGTGCAAATGACTTCTGCTGCAATAATAAACCTATCGAATTTATATATATATATACAGGGTTATTCAGAGAGAGGTGAAAAGCAGGAGAATGACTGGAGAATGAAAAATTCTAGGTCGAAATAGCCGAACCAGAAAAATTCTCCCTTTCATCTCACTTTCCAAATCGGCTATTTTCACCTAGAATTTTTCATTCTCCAGTGATTCTCCTGCTTTTCACCTCTCTCTGAATAACCCTGATAGTGTGTTTATTATTGCAGAAGCCACTTGCACATCACAGCAATTCGATGAATTGCATCCCAGAGCTCCTGTGCCACATTCCCCATATGCAGCAAGGAATTCTGGGTAGGATATGCAAATGACATCTGCCCACTTTTATGCATCCTGGATCTGTTATTACACAGATCCCTAAAATCAATGCTATGCCACACCGTGGCTTTCTAGCAGAGATAAGGTTATATATATATATATGTGTGTGTCTCTATCAATATATATATATATATACAGTGTATATACACACATATATGTGTATATACCACCAAAACGATTCACGGCGGCACTACAGGTGTTGATATCAAAAATAGTGTTTATTCAATCCATGAACACAGAGGTCAACATTTCAGCTCCTCTCTGGAGCTTTCCCAAGCTACACTGTTAGCACCGGGCACTACAAACAAGGAGCGTGAGTGCATGACAAGGAAATATATATATATATATATATATATATGTAAAATTTCACTGTTCTTGAACTCAGGACATACTTGAAAACGAGAGAAATCTCAATGTATCCTTCCTGGTAAAATACTTTGCAAATAAATAAATAAATATATATATATTCCGTATTTTCTGGAGTATAAGACGACCCCCTAATTTTCCAGTTAAAAAACAGGTTTTGGGCTATACTCGTCATATTGTATTGTATATCCCGCGTATAAGACAACCCCCAATTTTTGGGGGATGTTTTTAAGTATAAAAAGTAGTCTTATGCACCAGAAAATACTGTATAAATACACACACACAGTTAGGTCCATATATATATTTGGACAAAGGCACTTTTTTTTTTTCAGGTATTTACCAAAACATATTCAAGCTATAGTGATATAATGGCTATGGGGTGAAAGTACACACTCTCAGGTTTAATTTGAAGGGATGTACATCCAAATTGGAGGAAGGGTTTAGGAAATACAGCACTTAAGAGTAGCCACACACCCCTTTTTTTTTCAAGGGACCAAAAGTAATTGGACTATTGAATGAAAAGCTGTTTCATGGCCAGGTGTGGCGACTCCTTCATTATTTCTCCATCAATTAAACAGGTAAAAGGTCTGGAGTTGATTTTAAGTGCGGTATTTGCATTTGGAATCTATTGCTGTGAAGCTGCATCATGCGTTCAGAGGAGGTGTCCATGCAAGTGATACAGACCATTGTAACTCTTCAAAAACACAACAAATCCATCAGAGAGATAGCAGCAACATTAGGAGCGGCCAAATCAACAGTTTATACATTCCGAGGAAAGAAGAACGCACTGGTGAGCTCAGCAACACAAAAAGGCCTGGGCGACCACGGAAGACAACAGTGGTGGATAATTGCAGGTTCCTCTCTATGGTAAAGAAAAACCCATTCACAGCATCCAGACAAGTGCAGGACACTCTCCAGGAGGTGGTCGTATCATTGTCAAAGTCTACAATCAAGAGAAGACTTCATGAGAGCAAATACAGAGGGTTGGACACAAGCTGCAAACCATTCATAAGCCTGAAGAATAGAACAGCCAGATTAGACTTTGCCAAAAAACATCTAAAAAAGCCAGAGCAGTTCTGGAAAAGCATTCTTTGGACAGATGAAACTAAGATTAATCTGTACCAGAATGACGGGAAGAAAAAAGTATGTAGAAAGCTTGGAACAGCTCATGATCCAAAGCACACAACGACATCTCTAAAACATGGTGGAGGCAGTGTGATAGCATGGGCATGCATGGCTTCCAGTGGCACTGGGTCATTGGTGGCTTCCAGTGGCACTGGGTCATTGGTGTTTATTGACAATGTGACAGAAGACAGAAGAAGCCGGATGAATTCAGCAGTGTTTAGAGATATACTGTCAGCCCAGATTCAGCCAAATGCAGCAAAGTTGATTGGACGGCGCTTCACAGTACAGAAGGACAATCATCCAAAACACACGGCAAAAGCAACCCAGGAGTTTTTGAAGGAAAAGTAGTGGAATATTCTGCAATGGTCGAGTCAATCACCTGATCTCAACCCAATTGAGCAGCATTTCACTTGCTGAAGGCAAAACTAAAAGGCAAAAAAAGACCCAAGAGCAAACAACAACTGAAGACGCTGCAGGTAGAGCCTGGCAAAGCATCGGAAAGGAGGAGACCAACAGGGTTATTCAAAGAGATCCGAATGACTGCCGAAAGGGAACCGAACGCTGAAATTCAGCGTACGGTTACCTTTCCTGGCCATACGGCTATTCAGAGAGCAGGGAATTCGCCAAATCCTGGCGAATTGCCTGCACATACAGTGCCTGTTCAAGGGCAGTGAAATCCCCATAGAGAAGCAATGCTTCGGCTATTCAGAGAACAAAACCCAGCAGTGAAAAGTTGCCGGTGTGCCTTCGCCGGGTTTTGTGGTGAGTGTTCGTCGGGTTTGCGGTGAGTTTTCCCTGCAATTCGGGGACCTTGTGGTGCTTGCTGAATACACTGCAGGGTCGCCGAAATGGGATCGCCAAATCGAACCGAATTGAGGAGAACGAAAAGTCACCAAACGTGCGGTGACTTTTTGATTCTCTTTGAATAACCCTGATAGTCTTTGGTAAAGTCCATGGGTTCCAGACTTCAGGCAGTCATTGCCAGTAAAGGATTCTCAGCAAAATAAAAATGAACATTTTATTTATAATTATATTCATTTGTCCAATTACATATGAGCCCCTGAAAATGGGGGTACTGTATATAAAAATGGTTGCGGTTCCTAGAATTTGTACTTGATATTCAGTGGCGACTCTAGGAACAATATATAGGGGGCACATAAGATACCAGTCAAAACTGAGGGGGCAGAAATAATTTTCGTCACTAAATCAAACCACTGAAAAAAACTAAAATAAGTATATATCTAACTAAGATTCCTAAAGTAATGTGATGCGATGAAACCGTTTTGTTGTATTAACTGATACATAAATTCAATATTTTATTGGCCGCAATTCAGTGGTTTTCACCAATGTCCGATAACTGCTTCGTAAACTCCAATTTTTGCAAATTACGGTGACCATTCGCTCAATCGGGAATTCACCATATTTTCAGTGAAATTGTTTCCCAGAAATGTGATGAAAAGCAAAGGATCTAATAAGATGAATAGACCCTTTAGATTCTAACTTCCATAATAACCCCTAAAATGCCATAAACCCAGGGAAATACAATAAAGAATAATAAACAGTGTGGCATGTAGCCTACCTATTAACCCCTAAAATGCCATAAACCCAGGGAAATACAATAAAAAATAATAAACAGTGTGGCATGTAGCCTACCTATTAACCCCTAAAATGCCATAAACCCAGGGAAATACAATAAAAAATAATAAACAGTGTGGCATGTAGCCTACCTATTAACCCCTAAAATGCCATAAACCCAGGGAAATACAATAAAAAATAATAAACAGTGTGGCATGTAGCCTACCTATTAACCCCTAAAATGGCATAAAACCAGGGAAATACAATAAAAATAATAAACAGTGTGACATGTAGCCTACCCATTAACCCCTAAAATGCCATAAACCCAGGGAAATACAATAAAAAATAATAAACAGTGTGGCATGCAGCCTACCCATTAACCCCCTAAAATGGCATAAAACCCAGGGAAATACAACAAAAATAATAAACAGTGTGACATGTAGCCTACCCATTAACCCCTAAAATGGCATAAAACCCAGGGAAATACCACACTGTTTATTATTTTTATTGTATTTCACTGGGTTTTATGGCATTTTAGGGGTTAATGGGTAGGCTACATGCCACACTGTTTATTATTTTTATTGTATGTAGCCTACCCATTAACCCCTAAAATGCCATGAACCCAGGGAAAACATGAAATGTATACACTGTGAGGCATGTAGCCTACCCATTAACCCCTAAAATGCCATTAATCAAGGGAAAACATGAAATCTATACTATGAGGGATGAAGCCTACCCGTTAACCCCTAAAATACCATTAGTCAAGGTAAAACATGAAATGTATACTTTGAGCGATGAAGCCTACCCATTAATAGGGATGGGCTGCCGGTTCGAATCTGTTATAAGTTCGATTCGAACATCGGCAGTTTGAAAATTCGTGAACTTCGAACTTTTTTGGGCCGTTCAAAAAAAGTTTGGGCAAAATTTTTTTTTTTTTTTAAAAAATGCTTAAAAAATTCGAAATAATCTAAAGATAAAGACACTCTTACCTGTAGAATATTATAAGCAACGGTTTGGTAGATATTGAATTAAAACGGGAATATTTTTAACATTGAAGCCTATGGGGTAAAACATTTTCCACACCATTTTTAACATTGAAACCTATGGTGTAAAGCATTTCCCACACCTTTAACATTGAAGCCTATGGGGTAAAACATTTCCCACACCTTTAACATTGAAGCCTATGGGGTAAAACATTTCCCACACCTTTAACATTGAAGCCTATGGGGTAAAACATTTTTCACACCATTTTTAACATTGAAGCCTATGGTGTAAAACATTTCCCACTCCTTTAACATTGAAGCCTATGGGGTAAAACATTTCCCACACCATTTTTAACATTGAAGCCTATGCGGTAAAACATTTTCCTTACCATTTTTAACATTGAAGCCTATGGTGTAAAACATTTCCCACACCATTTTTAACATTGAAGCCTATGGGGTTAAACATTTTCCACACCATTTTTAACATTGAAGCCTATGGTGTAAAATAGACATGTGCACAGCACAAAATTTAGTTTTAAACTAATGGATTAGTCCTAAAACGCAATTTATTTAGTTGCTAAAGAAATTCATTTTCAGTTCTTTAGTATGAAAACTAATTTCATTCATCCGAAAACCAGCGGATACAATTACTATTGTAGTGGCTCCTCAGAGGGCTGAGATCGCTGCTTGTTACAGTATCACTCACTCTCAGCACAATGTGTCAGGCAAAGCTGTTACAGTAATTGACTGATGCTCATCATAGCGCTCAGAGTTTCAGTAAAACTAGTAAATAATATCTTTATATATAAGAGGTTATGACAATATTATTTCCTTGTTTTACTGAAACTCTGAGTGCTGTGACGAGCAGCAGTCAGTTACTGTAACAGCTGAGCCTGATACATTGTACTGAGAGATAATATAACAAGCAGCCGATCTCAGCGCTCACAGCCACTGGATTTAAAGGGCTCAAAAAAATGCTCCTCTCTGTATAATATATAGAAACATAGAAACATAGAAAATGTCAGCAGATAAGAATCTTTCGGCCCATCTAGTCTGCCCAATTACATGGATACTTTACCTGGATTTATCTTTTGTTTAGGATAGCCTTATGCCTATCCCATGCTTGATTAAATTCAATTACTGTTTTGGCCTATACCACTTCTACTGGAAGACTGTTCCATGTATCCACCACCCTCTCAGTAAAATAATGCTTTCTGATGTTACTTTTAAACCTTTGCCCCTCTAATCTAAGACTATGTCCTCTTGTTTTGCTACTTTGTTTGCGTTTAAATATACTCCCTTCCTCTACCTTGTGGATTCCCTTTACGTATTTAAATGTTTCTATCATATCTCCTCTGTCTCGTCTTTTTTCCAAGCTGTACATGTTAAGATCATTAAGCCTTTCCTGGTAACTTTTCTCCTTCAAGCCGTACACCATTTTAGTAGCCCTTCTCTGAACTCTCTCTAAGATGTCTATATCCTTCTGGAGATACGGTCTCCAGTACTGCACACAGTACTCCAAGTGAGGTCTCACCAGTGCTCTGTACAGTGGCATGAGCACTTCCCTTTTCCTACTGCTAATACCTCTCCCTACACAACCAAGCATTCTGCCAGCATTTCCTGCTTCTCTATTACATTGACTACTTACCCTTAGATCCTCTGAAATAATGACCCCTAAATCCCAACCCTCAGATGTTGAGGTTAGGACTGTATCAAATATTCTATATTCAGCCCTTGGGTTTTTACGTCCCAGGTGCATTATCTTGCACTTATCTACATTAAAACTCAATTGTCACAGCTCCCACCATTTTTTTAGTTTACCTAAATCATTTGTCATTTGGCTGATCCCTCCAGGAACGTCAACCCTGTTGCAAATCTTTGTGTCATCAGCAAAAAGACATATTTTACCATTAATACCTTCTGCAATATCACTAATAAAAATATTAAAGAGAATGGGTCCAAGTACTGACCCCTGAGGTACCCCACTGGTAACAAGACTTTGCGCCGAATAAACTCCATTTACCACAACCCTCCTGCATTAATTAATACCCCTCTCTGTATATGTATAGAACAACCGCCTGCATTAATTAATCCCCCTCTCTGTATAGAACATCCTCCTCAATTTATACCTTTCTCTGTATAATGTATATAACATCCTCCTGCATTAATACCCTCTCTGTATAATGTATAGAACATCCTCCTGCATTAATTAATGCCCCTCTCTGTATAGAACATCCTAAAGCATTGGCATGTGGAGGGTGCAGAACTTCAGAATGCAATGCTTATCCAGCACAGGAGAGGGAACTTTTACTTAAACTTTGTATCTCTGTGGGGAAGACAGACAGGATTATAAAAGCACGGGAGAGGGAAAATATTAACCTAAATCGGTCTGAAAGCTCAGAGAAGAGAAGACTGGTGCAAATTTATTTTTATAATAAAATAAAGCACTTTAAATCTAGGGAAAACATTCAAATAAATCACACTGAAGGCTCATAATGACAGAGTGACTGTGAGAGCTGGATACTAAATATATCAGACGTAAAAAAAACCTTTATAACAAACAGCACTGGGAGAGGAGAGGGACTTTATATAAAACGTGTATTATAGATGAGGAAAGGGGGATAGTGCTCCTGGATAATATAAAATGTATCAGACCTAAGCCCCTATTATGCAGAGCGGGAGGGGAGATAACACACGTTTTATAAAGTCCCCCTCTTCTCCCAGCGCTGCTTGTTATAAAGGGGTTTTACTATCCAGCCCTCCTCTGTCATTAGCTTTCAGTGTGATTTATTTGAATGTTTTCCTTCTCCAGCTGCTTTTATCATCTTGTCTGCCTCATAGACATGCAAGGGTTAAATAAAGGTTTCCTCTCCTGTGCTGGCTGTCTGTGCTGCGAGTGAGTATTCTGGAGCTCTATCACTGTCAGATTTTCGGGTAGGGGTCAGAAAGGATTACACATACAAACCTTTTCTGTAGCTTTGCGATGTTGCGCTCTTCATTGCTGGTCTCCTTCACTCATCAATGTAATATCACAAAAAGGACTGAAACTAAAATGTAGTGCATTTTTTTTTAGTTTCTTTCGTTTTTTGAACTGAGCAGTTTCGTATCTCTTGAGTCATACGAAAACTAAATTATCCCAAAATTCAGACTAAATCGTTTAAGTACTAAAACGAATGCACATGTCTAGTGTAAAACATTTCCCATACCTTTAACATTGAAGCCTATGGGGTAAAACATTTCCCACACCATTTTTAACATTGAAGCCTATGCAGTAAAACATTTTCCACCCATTTTTAACATTGAAGCCTGTGGTGTAAAACATTTCCCACTCCTTTAACATTGCAGCCTATGGGGTAAAACATTTTTCACACCATTTTTAACATTGAATCCTATGTGGTAAAACATTTCCCACACCTTTAACATTGAAGCATACCTTTATTAACATTTGAAATGAACTATCAAATGGATATCGACTATCGAATTCGAAATGAACTATCGAATGGATATTGACTATCGAATGGATATCCATTTGATAGTTCATTTTGAATTCGATAGTAAATCGATATCCAAATCGGTGCACATTTTTAAAAAAAAAAAAAAAAAAAACTTTTTGTTATTATTTGTTTTTCATTGTTTCTTGTCCCCCAGGGCAGTACCCGGACCCCCATACACCTTTTATGGCCATTATCTTGTATATAGGCCCGCTTGGAGGGCACTTTAATTTTCAAACTTTTGAGCCCCATTGACTTGAATTGTGTTCGAGTTCGGTTCGAACCTTTTCGGATGTTCGAGTTCGAATTTGAACCGAACAGGGGGGTGTTCGGCCCATCACTACCCAATAACCCCATAAATGCAATTAATCAAGGGAAAACATGAAATGTATACTGTGAGGGATGAAGCCTACCCATTAACCCTTAATATATTAAACTATACCAAGGCACAAACAAAAGTAATAAAGTAGGGAAGCTGGATGCTGATCCTTGGTGGGGAGGCATTTGGGGGGCAAAGAATATCCTAGGGGGGTTATCTAGAGACGCCTATGTTGATATTTATGTTCAATATGTATATGTTCAATATGTATGTGTATGCATAATTATATGTATATGCAGGTGTACATGTATGTTTGTATATTTATGTCAGAATTTATGTATATATGCACGTGTGTGTGTGAGACTATATATACATGTATATTGTGTAGGAAGTCTTTTTTCATCCCTTAGCAGTATTGATAATTAGTTCCTTTTCAGGTGTGAAGGATGGAGACCTGATCACAGTTTCCAGGGTTTTACAGTTGTGTTCAAAATTATTCAACCCCTAATGCTGTAAAGGGTTTTAGGGAATTTAGTGTACATTTGTAATTGTATTCAGAATGAAATCCTACAAGGACTTTTTAAAGAACCATATGCAACTAAAATGACATCAATTGGTTTTGTAATACAGTAGTAAATGTTTCTTTTGTGAATTCTTCATTGACACAATTATTCAACCCCTTAAAGACTACCACTCTGAAGAACAGAGGTTCAGTCAAGTGTTTTCAATCAGGTATTGAAAACACCTGTGGATGTCACGGAGCAGCAATAAAGCATAATAAGCACCAATTAGGCAGCTTTAAAATGACTGTGATACTCAGCTCCTTCTAGACATTTACTGGTGTGGTTACAAACATGGTGAAGTCAAGAGAATGGTCCAGGAAGACAAGAGAAGAGGTGATTACTCTTCACAGGAAGGGCAATGGCTATAAGAAGATTGCAAAGATGTTAAACATACCAAGAGAGACCATAGGAAGCATCATTCGCAAATTCAAGGTAAAGGGCACTGTTGAAACGCTACCTGGTCGTGGCAGAAAGAAGATGCTGACTTCGACTGCTGTGCGCTACCTGAAGCGTAGAGTGGAGAAAAGTCCCCGTGTGACTGCTGAGGAACTGAGAAAAGATTTGTCAGATGTGGGTACTGAAGTTTCAGCTCAGACAATACGGCGCACACTGCGTAATGAAGGCCTCCATGCCAGAACTACCAGGCGCACCCCCTTGCTGTCTCCAAAGAATAAGAAGAGTCGACTGCAGTATGCCAAAAGTCATGTGGACAAACCACAGAAGTTTTGGGATAGTGTTCTGTGGACTGATGAAACAAAATTAGAACTGTTTGGGCCCATGGATCAACGCTATGTTTGGAGGAGGAAGAACAATGCCTATGAAGAAAAGAACACCTTGCCTACTGTGAAGCATGGCGGGGGGTCAATCATGCTTTGGGGCTGTTTTGCTTCTGCAGGTACAGGGAAGCTTCAGCGTGTGCAAGGTACCATGAATTCTCTTCAGTACCAGGAGATATTGGATGACAATGTGATGCAGTCCGTCACAAACCTGAGGCTTGGGAGACGTTGGACCTTTCAACAGGACAATGATCCCAAGCATACCTCCAAGTCCACTAGAGCATGGTTGCAGAGATAAGGCTGGAACATTTTGGAGTGGCCATCGCAGTCACCTGACTTAAATCCGATTGAGAACCTCTGGTGGGACTTAAAGAAAGCAGTTGCAGTGCGCAAGCCTAAGAATGTGACTGAACTGGAGGCTTTTGCCCATGACGAATGGCGAAGATACCCGTAGATCGCTGCAAGACACTTGTGTCAAGCTATGCTTCACGTTTAAAAGCTGTTATAACTGTAAAAGGATGTTGTACTAAGTACTAAGATTGAATGTCACTTGGGGGTTGAATAAAACTGATAATGATGTGAGCACAGAAAAGACATTTGTGGTTATTTCATTATAAATGTTATGTTATATTTGTCTGACCTACACGTGCCTCTTTGATTTAATTGTAAGCAAGATGACTGAATGATCAAAATCAATGTCAAACTGGCCAAAACACTCAATTACAGTGGGGGTTGAATAATTTTGAACACAACTGTAGATCTCGAATCATTAGATCCACCAAAGAGTGGTTTATGTTGCCAATTCCATTTTGTGACTCATTGAATTCTACTTAACTCTATCAGACTTTTGATTAATATCTTGAGAAAGTTCACTAACCTGGTTACTCCTTTATTTTATCAATATATAAGGAAAAATATATATATATTTTGATGGTTATTGTCTGGGGTCGAGTCCTAAAAGAAGAAGTGTGGGAACTCACCAAGATTTATGTCCCCCTTTCACAATTATCCTCTCACACTTAACACTAACACACACTCAAATGTTTATGTATATATGTGGAATTTAAGATAACTATGTGATAAATCCTATATTTATAGTGATTGAACATGGAAAGATATGATTGAACACCTGAATACAAGCTTTATGGCGTGTGGGAACTCTGTTCCCTCTGCAAAAATAGGAGAGGGCTGCATACCCCTAGTTTACTCTTAATAGACTGGTGGTGATTTTCTGGCCTAGATTACAATGTAACAGTAAAATACACATAAAGACACAAAAACCAGAAGGAACATGTGAGCTAGTCTTTAAGCAAAAATGTGTAGCAGCCAAGGTGAAACACAAATGTTTCCGTGGAAGGAAAGTCTTATAATCAGCCTTAGTAATATTAATAAATATGAATAAGCCCCTAGAGTTTGAGTTCGTCTGAGCAGGGCCCTCTGTTTACACCTCTCACTTCTTCTCGTCTCTGTTTCTTTGCAGTTTGTTTATTATTTATTTCCCCCGTTTGTTACTGTAAAAAGCTTTGGAAATTGTTTGTGTTCTATAAATAACAATAAAAATAATATTATTGTGATAAACAACAAGTGCTTCTTGTGTTCAAATTGCACCAGGGTTTACATGTTTTTTTTTATTATTTTTAATATTTTTTTTGCCTTAATCAGCCTCAGAATGGATGAAAGGACAAGGCCCTGCCAGGCACATAACCCCCCCCCCCCTCAGCTAACATCAGCTAAATGCGTAACATATAGTAACATATACACAAACTCCCAACATTCAGAAAAAAAGGTAATGATGAGTCTGAGCTCTCGGAATTAGCCCAAATAAGCCTCTAGAGTGTGAGCTCACCTGAGCAAGGCCCTCTACACCTCTCACTTCTTCTTGTCTTTGTTTCTTTGCAGTTAATTGATTGTAACTTAATTTTATTTACTTCTCCATTCTTTACCTTAAAAAGCTTCGAAAATTGTTTGCGTTATAGAAATAACAATAAAAAATAATATTATTGTGACAAATAAACAACAAACGCTTTTTCGGTCAAGTTGCTCCAAAGTTTAGATGTTTTATTATTATTTTATCTTGTTTTTTTGCCTTAATCGATCTCAGAATGGGTGAAAGGACAAGGCCCCGCCAGGCACAGACCCCCCCCCTCAGCTAACATCAGCTAAGGGTGCGGTCAGACGTGCGCACTGATTGCACACAGAGCGTCTGTTGAAACCGATGCACTTTATAACGGATGAGATTGTGGTTATACTGTATCAGTTAGTTACGACTGTCGTTGAGAAAAAGAAAAAAAAGGCTGTATGGGGGGGTTCCTCTACATCATTTGTAGCTTTTTCATGTCAATGCCATTTTGGCGTCCGTTGCAACATACGTGAAAAAGAGTGCACGTGCTTCTTGTATTGTTCTCTCTATTGACTCCTTTGAAAAGCTATAATGTACAGCAAACAGTGCTGCCAGACAGACGCGGAAAGTGCGCTCGTGTGACCGCAGCCTAAATGCAGAACATATACACAATCTCCCGACATACAGAAAAAAGGTAATGATGATTCTGAGCTCTCGCAATTAGCCCCCGGGATCAGGGACGTCAAACTCATGCCCCCCGCCCCAGATGTGAAAGCCTACAATTCCCAGAATTCCTTCAAAGCAATAGATGGCCAGGGAATCATGGGAGCTGTAGTTCAGAAACATTTGCCCTGCCCTAGAGTGTGAGCTCACCTGAGCAAGGCCCTCTACACCTCTCCTCCCCCTGTCTTTGCTTCTTTTCAGTTTGTTTGTAATTAGGGATGTGCGTTTCGGGTTTCGGAATTTCGGAATTTTCACGAAATTTCCCGATTCGTGTTTTCGGATGCGGCCGATTTTCCGAAAATTTTTAGATCCGAAAATGGCAGATCCGAAAAGTTTTCCGAGCCGAAACGAAATATTTTCGGAATTTTCAAATGGACTTGAAATGTGTCAAATCGAAATTTATTTTCACTCTATTCATGATTTCGGTTCCATTCGTGATTTCGGTTCCAGCTGTTTTATTCTGAAATTCGATGATTACTGTCCACTTCAAAGTTGTTGGGAAATTCAGGAGTGATCTTCAATACTCTATGTCCAAGACTTAAACCAAAAGGACATCTCTTGGTTGAGGTTAATTAAGAGGTTAACACCTGTCCTGGCCAAACCTCTGCAGGAACCCAAGATCCTACCCTAACCATATAACAGAAACTGTAAAAAACAGTTCACATATTTTTCCTCTAAATAATTGGGCAGATCCTGCTGACAGCCTCTGCTATATATATGTGAATTTACAAGCGACCAGCTCCTCCTCTTTGGTTCAGGGACTACCAAACTTTGAAACGAGGAGAACAGAGGTTCCGAAAAAAACGAAAATTTCCGAAATCTAGAAAAGTCGATACAAAAAACGAGCTAAGTGACCCGAAAATACGAAAAATGGTCGATATTCCGAAAAAAAAATGTACACGAAAAACGAGTCGAACCGAACCGAATCGAAACAGAAATCGGTCGAAACGAGCCGAATCGAAAAGTTTAAACATCCGAACGAGCCGAACCGAATCGAACCGAAGAACAAATCGGTGCACAAGCCTATTTGTAATCTATTTTTATTTACTTCCTCGTTTGTTGCCGTAGAAAGCTTCGAGAATTGTTTGCGTTATATAAACAACTAGAAAAATAAATATTATTGTGACAAATGAACAACAAATGCTCCTTGCGTTCAAGTCGCTCCAAGGTTTAGATGTTTTATTATTATTTTATCTTGTTTCTTTGCCTTAATCAGACTCAGAATGGGTGAAAGGACAAAGCCCCGCCAGGCACAGACCCCCCCTCAGCTAACATCAGCAAAATGCGGAACATATATACAAACTCCCAACATACAGAAAAAAAAGGTAATGTTGATGATTCCGAGTTCTGGGTTTAAAAATACACCTCGCTTTTTTATACTCTCTAATTAATGACAAATCATGCTGCATTTGTGGATTTCTGTAATTTCCTCCGCCGTGGGAAGGAGGATTTGCCGAGTTGCGCTGACGCCTTGTTAATAATAAATGGAAGGTTTTAATCTATAATAGGCTGGCTTTATAGAAACGCTGATATTTTCTTAGCGGGAATGTTTACTGGCTAAGAATCCGGGGTGTAATAAGGATAGAAGTGTGGAGGAGATACGTACACACCGATATCCTCCTGACTACGTTAATTGCAGAAATAAAAATAAATAAAAATGTCCTTGCATTCTATTAGATGCCGGATTATGAGCTGCTTATTATGCATGGCTGTGTCACATACTATCTGCATGTATAATTCTCATTTATACGAGCTGTCTGAGCTGCTCGGTGAGAAAGAAAAGCAGAAATATGCAACGTTATAAAATAACATAATGGTATAAAAATAAATAATACAAAACAAACCTGAAAATAGAGTAAAGGACCGAGAAAAAATATATTAAAAATAAATGATAATAATAATATTATTATATAATTATTAACACGTTTTGATTTTTATAAAGCATTTCCCGTTTGCAATAATGCAATGTCCACACATGGCAATTTCAATTAAATACGTTAAACCTGTCGAGGTCCACTTCGATTTATCGCCGCTGTCGCAGAGCGCCCCCTGCAGGCGATGCACCCATATGCATTCTATATTTTCTATAGAGCAATGGCACATTATATATATATATTTTCCATATGAAATATTTAAAGGCTGGAGTATTACAAAGGGGATTAGTCTGTCACTGGGATGTAGGGGGTTAATAAATCCTTTTATGAAACTTTTATTACCCTTCATCCCAGCTCCTCTAGATTGTAAGCTCCTGTGTGCAGGGCCCTTTACACCTCTTGTCTCTGGTTTAGGGTCACCGGGTCAGGTATAGCCACAGTGACTAAATACAGAATGCACCTGTAAACATGTAACACAGTGACTATATACAGAATGCGCCTGTAAACATGTAACCTAGTGACTATATACAGAATGCACCTGTAAACATGTAACACAGTGACTATATACAGAATGCACCTGTAAACATGTAACACAGTGACTATATACAGAATGCACCTGTAAACATGTAACATAGTGACTATATACAGAATGCACCTGTAAACATGTAACACAGTGACTATATACAGAATGCACCTGTAAACATATAACACAGTGACTATATACAGAATGCACCTGTAAACATGTAACACAGTGACTATATACAGAATGCACCTGTAAACATGTAACATAGTGACTATATACAGAATGCGCCTGTAAACATGTAACATAGTGACTATATACAGAATGCACCTGTAAACATGTAACATAGTGACTATATACAGAATGCACCTGTAAACATGTAACATAGTGACTATATACAGAATGCACCTGTAAACATGTAACACAGTGATTATATACAGAATGCACCTGTAAACATGTAACATAGTAACTATATACAGAATGCACCTGTAAACATGTAACACAGTGACTATATACAGAATGCACCTGTAAACATGTAACACAGTGACTATATACAGAATGCACCTGTAAACATGTAACATAGTGACTATATACAGAATGCGCCTGTAAACATATAACATAATGACTATATACAGAATGCACCTGTAAACATGTAACATAGTGACTATATACAGAATGCACCTGTAAACATGTAACACAGTGATTATATACAGAATGCACCTGTAAACATGTAACATAGTGACTATATACAGAATGCACCTATAAACATGTAACCTAGTGACTATATTTCCTACATATTTATTTTCTGTTAATCTGTATATGTGTTTTTTTTAATATCTTGCATTTTATTACTTTGTATTTCTGTAACATTTCAATGTACTTGAACCCAGGACATACTGAAAACCAGAGAAATCTCAATGTATACTTCCTGGTAAAATCCTTTATAAATAAATAAATAAATAAATTGTACAGCGCTGCTTAACTAGGCTGGCGCTATATAAATAAAGAGTAATAATAATAAAAAAATGGTGATATTAACCCCTTCACTGCTGATAGAAATATCTCGGCCTTCAAAGACACCCCAATATCGAGATATCAAGATCTGCTGATCTGCAGCCCAAATAGCAAGTGAAATTAGTTTGCTGCAGTCATATTTCGTTTGCTTTTGGGATTCAGAAGGTGCCTCAAGTTTTAGCCCTGTGGGCATAATGGCCAAAGAGCTAAAACTGTAAAATCAGCTGCTGAATGCTGTGAAATATCAGACTTTCAGCAGCCGATGCAGGGAGAAAAAGAAGAAAATAGACCTGCTGCTCAAACCTCTGTAACTGAATTTGGTGGTAGATGGCGCCATCTGCTGGCCAAAAGTAGGTCATTTACAGTAAGAAATACAATGTAATTTTGAAAAAAACACTGGTTTCTGACTATGTTTTTTGGAAAATCACTTGGTAGTGAAGGAGTTAATAATAAAAACAATAGAACACAAACAGCAATAATTTTTTATGCATTTTAATGCAAAATTTTTGATTCCCAATTTTTTTTTTATTCTGTAACAGGCCATATTTTTTTTATAGGACTTTGTTTATTATTCACACACAGATCTTCATGCATTTTTATTGGTTTAAACACCTTTTAGAAGAACAGTAGGGATGAGCCGAACACCCCCCGAGTTCGGTTCGGATCCGAAACCAAACTTTCCAAATGTTCGAATCTGAATCCGAACCCGAACTCGAACTCAATACAAGTCAATGGGGCTGAAAATTCAGTTTTTAGAGTGCCCTCCAAGAGGGCATATATGCTACATATTTGCCATAAAAGGTGTATGGGGGTCCGGGTAGTGCCCTGGGGGACAGGAAACAAGGACAAAAAGTTTAAAAAAAAGACGTTTTTAAAGGGACAGTGAGTTTTCCATGAAATAAGGGTTAAAAATAAAAATGAAAAATTCCTTCAAATATTGTGCCTAGGAGGTCCCCATAACCTGCCCGTGAAGTGGCGGATTTCTAGGATGTATAGAAACACTTAAAAACAAATAAATGACGTTTCATATGACGGTAAATGCTTTTCCTTTAATCTATCCATAAACAACTGCTTGGGGCGGCAGTCTGTATGAAAAGAGGAGACGTTTTAGGAGTCGGACATGCAGAACAGGTTTAGTGATTTTTTTTGGCTAAATTATTGTGAAACTTATGCAGGCTTTGGATGAAAGTAACAATAAGTGCTTTAAGGCTGGGGTCAGACCAGCGCAATTTTAACGTGCGTTTAGGCGCACTTAATCACGGCCGCACTAGCAGCAAATGACACGCAATGACGGCCAATATACGATGTACGGCCGCTCGAAAGTCCGGCTGCGCAACGCAAGTGGAAAATGAACGCATTTTTTCGAGAACGCTGAACCGCTAGTACTGACGTACAGAGTGCGTTGCGTCCGCATAGCGGCGTGTGTGCGTGATTATGAGACGTCAGACGCTGCTCATGTCCGGCCAACATAACGTCCAGACACCCAAAGTTTCCTGGTTTGGATGCGTAAAAAATCACACACAAAAATGCGCATCGTATGACCGTTTAAGCGCTTTCCGTGAAAAAACACCTCAATGCGTTCGGACAAACTTTTTGACGTTCGCTGCGAAAAATGCGTTCGTTTGATCCTAGCCTAAAATTGGGCCTTTAGCGTCGGCAACAGTGCCGTCACACCGTAACCCCTCTGAGGATATGAATCTGATACAAGCGTCAGTGGCAGTGCACCCAGATATTGTGCCTTTAGTGCCAGGCATGCAAGTACTATCATACAGTAACCCCTCTGTGGTATTGTGGAAGAGTGCAGGGGTGGACCATGCGGTCAGGGCCGGTGCTAGACTATTTTGCGCCCTAGGCAAGACCAGCTACTTGCAACCCCCCCAAAAAAAAAAACGACACAAAATGAAACTGCTAAATTTCTTTTTAATTAAGAACAAAGTTTGAAAAGCACCAATAGTAAAGGTAAAATAAATATAAATAAACTGTTTTAAACCATTTTAAATTAACTGTATTGAACAAACTTAAATTAACGAAAAAAATAAATAAAAGTTGTCACGTAAGTTTCAATTTCAGACACATCAAAATTTCACTTTGCGTGCCTTATCCTTTGCAAATTTTCATCATGCGTATATATATATATATATTGCCCAGGCCAGCTCACATCATGCGTATATGTATTGCCCAGACCAATCCCCTGGTGGAGATAGGGGGTTCATTTGATCCCCGATATCTCCAGGCATCTAGTGGGTCATGGAGGGTGTCAATCGAAAGGCCTGAGCATGGCCTTTCGAATGATACCCAACATGACCAGATATAAAGTAAAAAAAAGAAAAAAGAAAATAAAAACATGGGGTTTTTTTTGTGTGTTATTTTTATTAATGCAGCAATATTGTTCACATTGCAATTATAATGTGAACGATGATGCACTAATGATTTTTTTCTATGGGGTGTGTTTGCTATAAATCACGTAATTCCCCCCACAAAATGTAACAAGTCCCCATTTCAAATTTTTGTACAAGCGCACCCCATAGAAAACATAACCGCAAATGCTCATGTGCTAAAATGTGAAAAAAAAAAAACACTTTACACACTGCAGATGAATAAAAATTAAATTTTTATTGCATTTTTTTCATAATATACAGCCAGGACAGGACGTATACATATAAAAATGATATATTATGAATCTGCGGAGTCTGCCGGAAAAGACGATATCTAACATGTCGGTCATTTAACAAAATGTGGCTTCAAAATCGCGTTTAAACATGATGAGCAAAAGCGGTAAAAATGAGCTGAGCACACAGCGGTGAAATAGAGCATATTAGAAGTTTTAGGAGGGAAATTAACACTTCTCAAATCTCAATTAGAAGCAGACACCACCCCACCCCTCAGTATAGTCTACAATGTATCAAATTGATTAGACCAGACTAAAAACACCTGTTATGACGTTTGAAAAACACAGGTCATTCAGAGTTGAGTATCTTTGCACGTACACATTAGTTTTTAATTTAATATCTAATAAACCGTTGCTTATAATGTTCTGCAGTAAAGAGTCTCTTTATTTCTAGATTTTCTAGTATTTTTTTAAGCATTTTCTATACTTTTTTCAAAATTTCTTTTTGTGAACTCGAACCGAACACACCCAAAAAGTTCGAAGTTCGCGAACTTTCGAACAACCAAAGTTATGTTCGAACTCCGAACCATCCGAACCGAACAGCTCATCCCTAAAGAACAGCAGAGTTTTGTTTTTTTTTGTCTGCAGTTTGGCGAGCTGATCGACGGTGTGCTGCAGTCTGATCAGTAGCGATCTTTGGCAGCTCGACGTTCGGTGCACTGCAGGAACCCTGCAGTAAATAGCAAATTCACCGCAGGCTCGGCGAATTGGAATCGCCGAAGCGCACTTAACAAGAAAGCAACGAAATTTCAGTGTTTTCTGAATAACCTCTATAGATTGTGAGTAATTGTAAAAGGTCAACGTTTGTTCAGCCAACCTACATGGACAATAAAAACATTCTGATCGCAGAAAGTCGCAGGAAGGAACACGGAGTATCCTTAAATGAAGGTTGAAGTTATTTCTGAAAGTGGTGCATGGATGTCTCTTAACTTCTACTACAATCATTAATAAGGCACCAACAGATTCCTCTGCCTTGTACAAACAGTCAGTTCTCTCAAATATTTAGGTATGTGGTTAGACCCAAATCTGTCCCTTGGTCCCACATTGAAAAACTCTCATCTAAACTTTACCCCAAACAAACAGGGTTATTCAAAGAGAATCAAAAAGTCACCGCACGTTCGGTGACTTTTCGTTCTCTTCAATTCGGTGCGATTTGGCGATCCCATTTCGGCGACCCTGCGGTGTATTCAGGAAGCACCACAGGGCCACCGTAATGCAGGGAAAAGCCGCCGCAAACCCAACGAACACTCACCGCAAAACCCGGCGAACGCACACTGAAAGCCGCAAAAACATCTGGATTAAGCCTGCCGAACACGCCGGAGAAACCCAAGCAGGAGCCGATCACAGCGCAGAGCAGCCGCCGGAAAAAGCCGACACCACAAAAAGACGACACCGCAGACGAATGGAGTGAAAAAAAAAAACATTACTCTGGAAAGTTTGAAAAGTGAAACGCTGTTTGCAAAGAAACTACAGAACGAAAATGTCTGAAATTTACATATAAAATCCAATGAATGATAATAAAAAGGGCTGTTACAGAAAAAAGAAAAGACATTCAAAAAAAGTATTCGCAAAAGAAACCCAAAAAATGCCTAAAAGATCCTAAAGAATCTGTAAATAAAGATACTCTTTACTGCAGAATATTATAAAAACGGTTTATTAGATATTGAATTAAAACGGGAATATTTTTAACATTGAAGCCTATGGGATTCGCCTGAATAAACCTGTCAAATGAAACCACCGAGCAGCAGGGAATTTCGGCAACTTTTCTCTGAATAGATGAAGTGTTCTCTGAATAGATGAAGCAGTGCTTTTATATGGGGATTTCACTGCCCTCGAACAGACACCAAACAGGCACCGTATGTGCAGGCAATTCGCCAACATTTGGCGAACTGCCTGCTCTCTGAATAGCCGAATGGCCAGGAAAGGTAACCGAACGTTGAATTTCACTATTCAGTTACCTTTCGGCCACAATTCGGATGTCTTTGAATAACCCTGTAGGTGCCCTGTACAGAAACAAATCCTGCCTGAGCCCCGCGGTAAGAAAGCAGATTGTACAACAAATGCTTATGCCGGCTATTTAATACGGAGATGTAGTGTATGCAGCCGCCCCGCAAACGCACCTTCAGAAACTTACTACATTGTATAACTCATTCTGCCGCTTTGCGCTACAATGTAACAACTACATGACCCACCATTGTGACATGTTAAAAGAGCTAAACTGACCATCGCTGGAATCTAGAGGCACCCTTCATCTTTCCAACCTGGTGTTTAAGAGCTTTTCTGGGAAGCTGCCACCCTACCTGAAAAGACTGCTTCCTCCAGCAGTTCCCTCATCTTATAGCCTCCGATCCAGGGCCAGCACCTTACTTAGAATACCACAATACAAAAAGAAAGTGGCTCCATCCTCATTTTCCTACAGAGCACCACAAATATGGAATAACCTCCCAGACACCATCAAATCTTCCCCCAGTATAAAGTCACTTAAGAGATCTATTAACCCCTTCCCGGTTTCTGACGTACCATGCACGTCCGATTGGGAAGTCTCCCATAGACCGGCGGACATACGTACGTCAGGGTCTCCTACCATTCCTCCTTCCCGATACTCACCTCCCTCACTAGGCTCCCACGGCGGTCTGGCAGGCTTGAAGTCTGCCCCATCTTTTCAGTGAAAATGAGCCTGCACCTGCAGTGAAAATGAGGAAGGGGAGGGTGGCCTCATCTGGAGCCCTCTATCTCCCCAATGGTTTAAGACCGAAGAAAACAAATTGCAACGCTGGAAAGGGGAGAGATGATGCATAGCAATAACCATTTCGCTGCTGGATTGCGACAGGTACTGTACAATATCTGAAAGGTGGAACATGTTATCAATCTATTTCACAAGTGGAACTGTCCAAGGTCTGACACAATGTAATGTAATGTATCTTGCTGAAAGCAGACAGACTGTGAGAAAATAATCCAGCTGCATGCGTTCAGCAAAGAAAAACAGACCTCATTAATACATTTAAAATATGTTAGGAAACCTAAAGATTAACCCAAAAATTCCTAAAAAATGATAAAATAATCCTAACAAATAAATAAATGCAGAAACTTCTTGCTGTAAGTGTAAAAAATAAATGCTATAAGATATATTTAATAAAAGCGGGGATTTTTTTAACATTGAAAGCTATGATGGAAAAAAGGCTAGTTTCCTAAAAATTACTTAGGAAACCTAAAGATTAACCCAAAAATTCCCGAAAAATGCAAAAGTAATCCTAACAAATAAATAAATGCAGACACTTCTTGCTGTAAGTGAAAAAAATAAATACTTTAAATTATATTTAATAATATAATACTCACAAAAACGTGAAAACGAAATAAACAAACTAACCCATTGAAACAGACGGACGAATTGACCCGAATTGACAAAACGAAACGAAAACCGGCCTAAACGACCCGAAACGAAAAAAAACGGGCTGAAAAAAAACAGCGTGCACATCCCTAATTTTGTTCTTTTTTTATGTCAGATCACTTTGGTTCTGTTTTTTTTCTTTTCAGTTTATTTCGTTATGAAATTGATTTAGTTTTTGATCGTTTTGTTCCATTTTTCAGCATTTTGGATCATTTGCGTTCCGTTTTATTTAGTTTAGGTTCCATAACGAAATGATTTAGTTTGTGTTGAAACTTTGAATCGGGATTTTGGGCGGCCGATATTTTGTTTCAGAAATGCTCCCGAAAGAACGAAAATGGTCAATTTTGTACGAAATGCAATTCGGAAACGAAACGAATTGAACATCCCTAGTCTCTACCAAAGTTAAACATTCAAGGGCCTCTCCCCTTGTTATCTCATTGTAAGGTCCCAATCTTTTAACCGACCTCTGTAAAGGAGACTATAAAAAGTCACCAAAATTGCAAAATAGCCAGTTTTACATAAAAACATAAATTAGTTGAGAATAGCTTCAAACGATGGTGGTTCCCATCGATTGCAGCAAAATTCACAACTATTTATTCAAACAACGATACAACCATTGTTTGAATAGATATTCGCCATTGTTCCATTATACTGAACACATTGTCGGCATAGTTTAGCAAACAAAGTGTAAATTGACTTAGGTTAGGTTAGAGTCTCAGATATGGTTAGCGTTACAGTTAGGGTTAGAGTTACGTTTTGAGTTAGGGATACTTAGGGTTAGAGTTACAGTTAGGGTTAGAGTTAGGGTTATGCTTAGAGTTAGAGTTACAGAATTGGTGTGTATTCCAGGATGGGTTAGAGTTACAGTTAGAGATAGACTTAAGGTTAGGGTTATGGTTTGAGTTAAGGTTTGAGTTAGATAAGGTTAGGGTTGAAGTTAGTTATGGTTAGCGTTAGAGTTAGGGATATGGTTAAAGTTACAGTAATGGTGTGTTTTCCAGGAAGGGTTAGAGTTACCGTTAGGAAAGAGTTAAGGTTAGGGTTATGGTTAGAGTTAAGGTATGAGTTAGGCATAGAGTTAGGGTTAGGGTTGGAGTTACAGTTATGGTTAGAGTTACAGTTATAGTGTGTATTACAGGAAGCGTTACTATTAGAGTTTGAGTTAAGGTTAGAGTTAGGGTTACGGCTAGAGTTGATGTTAGGATAGAGTTAAAGTAATGGTGTGTATTTGTATTCCCGGAAGGGTTAGAGTTATAGTAATGGACCTGGTGTATTCCAAGTAGGATTAAAGTTAGGGTTAGAGTTAGAGTTATGGTTAGAATTAATGTTACAGTTAGGGTTAGAGCTTGAGTAAGGGTTAGTGCCCTGCCTGTTCCACGAGACACCCTATTCCGAGACGCTGGTTAACGGGACCCCTTTGTGTTTTACATTTTTTTATGTTTTTGTTTTTGCCGCTTTGGTGTCAGTAGAAGACTTTTTGTTTTCCCTCTTTTTGTTTGTCCCCCTGCAAGCTGAGTTATACCACTGACATTTTTTTTTCTTTTTTTGATTGTGATATTTGGCCCGTGAATCCCCCCCCCCCTTTCCTTCAGAGACGCTTCGACCACCATTTTATTTTCTTTTTCACGCTGTTATTCCCCGGCCAGGGATACATTATTATTTTTAGTTTTTTCTGTTTTTGAAGACCCCCTTTAAGATTCCCTCTCCCCCTCTCCTACTCTGGGACATTGCAGATGCTCTTACACTCTTGAGGACTTTTACGTATATGTTTTTATTTGTGGACTCTAGTATTTTGAGATCTTTTGATTTTCATTTGCTGAGTTTTCATTTTGCAGCTGATGTTGTCCCCCCCCCTTTATTTTTCTAGGTAATTTTTTTTTTATTATTATTTTTTTCTTGGCATATCCGGGAGGTCTCGGGAGGTGCTTCAGTGGCCTGGTGCCCAGTTTGGCCCCCCAAGTGCCCGGGCCTGGTGTCATTATACCCTCTGACCCCCACCCACGGTTTTATACCCGTGTGGGACCCCACCAGAGCAGGCACAATTCTAGCCTTTGCCATCCTTTCTCATTTTCTCCCCACTTTTTTTTTTTTTTTTTCTTTTTACTACTATTCGTTGTTTGGATGAGACCCCCCTAATTGGGGATGAAATTGCTGTGTCTTAAGATGACTTTTTATATTTTTCGAATACTTAAGATGACATATTGTGGTCCTGCGTAACCGCTTTTGATGTTTGTGATGACTTGCTTTGGCGCTGCGAGGCCGTTATTGCGAGGCCTGATTATCTTGCTGACTTTTGCTTATAATAAAAATTTCAAATAAAAAAAAAAAAAAGAATTACATTTACGATACAGTTAGAGGTAGGAGTGGGGTTAGATTTAGAGTGAGGGTTAGAGCTGCAGTTTCAGTTATGGTTTACATTGCCGTTAGGGTTAGAATTGTACTTGGGGTTAGGGTTAGAGTTATGGTTAAGATTAGAGTTAGGGTTAAATTTACAGTTATGGTTAGGGTTAGAGGTAGGCTTGGAGTTGCATGATGGGCTCATAATGGGGGGTAGGGATGTGCGTTTCGGGTTTCGGAATTATAGAATTTTCACGAAATTTCCCGATTCGTGTTTTCGGATGCGGCCGATTTTCCGAAAATTTTTAGATCCGAAAATGGCGGATCCGAAAAGTTTTCCGAGCCGAAACGAAATATTTTCGGAATTTTCGAATGTACTTGAAATGTGTCAAATCAAAATTTATTGCTTTGAAACGAGGAGAACAGACGTTCCGAAAAAACGAAAATTTTCGAAAATACGAAAAGTCGATACAAAAAACGAGCTAAGTGACACGAAAATACGAAAAATGGTCGAAATTCCGAAAAAAATGTACACGAAAAACGAGTCGAGCCGAACCGAATCGAAACAGAAATCGGTCGAAACGAGCCGAATCGAAAAGTTTAAAAATCCGAAAAATCGAATTGAATCGAACCGAAAAAAAATCGGTGCACAAGCCTAATGGGGGGGGGCCCTGCTATATGAGTATGGAGTTCAAATTTGGGAATCTGAGCCTGGTACAGACAGCACAGAACATCGCTGCTCCTTATGGAGAGTTATTTCTGTGCTCCTCAGCTTCCTTAACTATCCAGGATTGGCATTCCCACCATGTGGTCACTCACGTCTGGTATTTGAGATGCTTTATTCTCATGGGCCTCTATCCTTTGGTTTGTGGACCAGCCAGTAAAGAAACTCCCACAAGCCACTGCTCCAAAGTGCTGACCCTCAGCTCAACTGACTCAGCCTGGGTGGTCCCATACAGACGAGCAGTGTGTGCTCTCCATAAAAAGGAATTTGCAAAACACATTTATTTATTCTCGCCAATTATCCCTTCTTTCGCAGGAAGAAACGTCCTTTTGTCTGAGTGCGTTTCCATTGCGAGCTTTATTATTATTATTTATTTCCACAGACAGACACCTTTATTTGCGTCTCTTTCCGGTCCGAAGGATTAAAACAGCAAGAATTAATAGAATTCTTCAATGCCCCCCCTTCCCATTCCTGCAGGATGCGGCCCCCTGACACGCTGGGCTCTTGACCCAAAATAAAAGAGTTCTATTGAGAGTCGCAGGACGCGCGCGGAAAGATGAATTACTAAAGCTAATTATACCGGAACGGAAGGTTTAATCTCTGCCGGTCCCATATAGAAACAAAAGGTTCCAAATGATAAAAAATAATTCAACTATATACTAACACATACCTGAGCATCTCCTTAAAAAATACTAAACTGACACCTGATCATTGACGCCTTGCCCCGGCCGCCATGCTTTTCCTTTTTTTTTGCATTACAATAGAGCATTCTATAAGTAATAGCACATTTTAGGCAGAAAAAAAACATGGTATTCAGACAGAGCTGAACTGGCCCCGAAATTGCACGTGAATTTCCCCACACGGTGACATTACGTGGCCATTCGGCTATTCAGAGAGCAGGCAGCTCGCCAGATATTGGTGAACTGCCAGCAAAATACGGTCCCTGTTCGACGGCAGTGAAATCCCTCACAGAGAAGCAATAGTTAATCTTTTCACAGACACCGAACAGCAGAGAAATGACAGTGAATTGCCCTGATGTTCAGTGGTTTCATTCGGCAGGTTTATTTATTTATTTATAAAGGATTTTACAAGGAAGGATACATTGAGATTTCTCTTGTTTTCAAGTACGTCCTGGGTTCAAGATTATAAAAATGTTACAGTTGTTACAGAAATACAAAGTAATACAATGCAAGATATTAAACAAAAAAAGAAAACAACACAAATATACAGATTAACATAAAATAAATATGTAGGAAATAAAGTCACTATGTTACATGTTTACAGGCGCATTCTGTTTATAGTCACTATGTTACATGTTTACAGGCGCATTCTGTATATAGTCACTGTGTTACATGGTTACAGGTGCATTCTGTATATAGTCACTATGTTACATGTTTACAGGTGCATTCTGTATATAGTCAGTGTGTTGCATGTTTACAGGCGCATTCTGTATATAGTCACTGTGTTACATGTTTACAGGTGCATTCTGTAAATAGTCACTATGTTACATGTTTACAGGTGCATTCTGTATATAGTCACTGTTACATGTTTACAGGCGCATTCTGTATATAGTCACTATGTTACATGTTTACAGGCGCATTCTGTATATAGTCACTATGTTACATGTTTACAGGTGCATTCTGTATATAGTCACTATGTTACATGTTTACAGGTGCATTCTGTAAATAGTCACTATGTTACATGTTTACAGGTGCATTCTGTATATAGTCACTGTGTTGCATGTTTACAGGTGCATTCTGTATATAGTCACTGTGTTACATGTTTACAGGTGCATTCTGTATATAGTCACTGTGTTGCATGTTTACAGGTGCATTCTGTATATACTCACTGTGTTAAATGTTTACAGGTGCATTCTGTATATAGTTATGTGTGTTACATGTTTACAGGTGCATTCTGTTTATAGTCACTGTGTTACATGTTTACAGGCACATTCTGTATATAGTCACTGTGTTACATGTTTACAGGTGCATTCTGTATATAGTCTCTGTGTTGCATGTTTACAGGTGCATTCTGTATATAGCCACTGTGTTACATGTTTACAGGTGTATTCTGTAAATAGTCACTATGTTACATGTTTACAGGTGCATTCTGTATATAGTCACTATGTTACATGTTTATAGGTGCATTCTATATATAGTCACTGTGTTACATGTTTACAGGCACATTCTGTATATAGGCACTGTGTTACATGTTTACAGGTGCATTCTGTATAGTCACTATGTTGCATGTTTACAGGTGCATTCTGTATATAGTCACTGTGTTACATGTTTACAAGTGCATTCTGTATATAGTCACTGTGTTGCATGTTTACAGGTGCATTCTGTATATACTCACTGTGTTAAATGTTTACAGGTGCATTCTGTATATAGTTATGTGTGTTACATGTTTACAGGTGCATTCTGTTTATAGTCACTGTGTTACATGTTTACAGGCACATTCTGTATATAGTCACTGTGTTACATGTTTACAGGTGCATTCTGTATATAGTCACTATGTTACATGTTTACAGGTGCATTCTGTATATAGTCACTGTGTTGCATGTTTACAGGTGCATTCTGTATATAGTCACTGTGTTACATGTTTACAGGTGCATTCTGTAAATAGTCACTATGTTACATGTTTACAGGTGCATTCTGTATATAGTCACTGTGTTACATGTTTACAGGCACATTCTGTATATAGGCACTGTGTTACATGTTTACAGGTGCATTCTGTATAGTCACTATGTTGCATGTTTACAGGTGCATTCTGTATATAGTCACTGTGTTACATGTTTACAGGTGCATTCTGTATATAGTCACTATGTTACATGTTTACAGGTGCATTCTGTTTATAGTCACTATGTTACATGTTTACAAGCGCATTCTGTATATAGTCACTATGTTACATGTTTACAGGTGCATTCTGTATATAGTCACTGTGTTGCATGTTTACAGGTGCATTCTGTATATAGTCACTGTGTTACATGTTTACAGGTGCATTCTGTAAATAGTCACTATGTTACATGTTTACAGGTGCATTCTGTATATAGTCACTATGTTACATGTTTACAGGTGCATTCTATATATAGTCACTGTGTTACATGTTTACAGGCACATTCTGTATATAGGCACTGTGTTACATGTTTACAGGTGCATTCTGTATAGTCACTATGTTGCATGTTTACAGGTGCATTCTGTATATAGTCACTGTGTTACATGTTTACAGGTGCATTCTGTATATAGTCACTGTGTTGCATGTTTACAGGTGCATTCTTATATACTCACTGTGTTAATGTTTACAGGTGCATTCTGTATATAGTTATGTGTGTTACATGTTTACAGGTGCATTCTGTTTATAGTCACTGTGTTACATGTTTACAGGCACATTCTGTATATAGTCACTGTGTTACATGTTTACAGGTGCATTCTGTATATAGTCACTATGTTACATGTTTACAGGTGCATTCTGTATATAGTCACTGTGTTGCATGTTTACAGGTGCATTCTGTATATAGTCACTGTGTTACATGTTTACAGGTGCATTCTGTAAATAGTCACTATGTTACATGTTTACAGGTGCATTCTGTATATAGTCACTATGTTACATGTTTACAGGTGCATTCTGTTTATAGTCACTATGTTACATGTTTACAAGCGCATTCTGTATATAGTCACTATGTTACATGTTTACAGGTGCATTCTGTATATAGTCACTGTGTTACATGTCTACAGTCGCGTTCTGTATATAGTCACTGTGTTACATGTTTACAGGTGTATTCTGTATAGTCACTGTGTTACATGTTTACAGGTGCATTCTGTATATAGTCACTGTGTTACATGTTTACAGGTGCATTCTGTATATAGTTACTGTGTTACATGTTTACAGGTGCATTCTGTATACAGTCACTGTGTTACATGTTTACAGGCGCATTCTGTATATAGTCACTGTGTTACATGTTTACAGGTGCATTCTTTATATAGTCACTGTGTTACATGTATACAGGTGTATTCTGTATATAGTCACTGTGTTACATGTTTACAGGTGCATTCTGTATTGAGGTATGTTAGTAAGGAGCTCTTAAGGGACTTTAGACTGGGGGAAGATTTGATGGCGTCTGGGAGGTTATTCCATATTTGTGGTGCTCTGTAGGAAAATGAGGATCGAGCCACTTTCTTTTTGTATTGTGGTATTGCAAGTAAGGTGCTGGTCCTGGATCGGAGGTTATAGGATGAGGGAGCTGCTGGGGGAAGCAGCCTATTCAGGTAGGGTGGCAGCTTCTCAGAAAAGCTCTTAAACACCAGGTTGGAAAGGTGAGGGGAGCGTCTAGATTCCAGCGATGGCCAGTTTAGTTCTTTTAACATGTCACAATGGTGGGTCATGTAGTTACATTGTAGCACAAAGCGGCAGAGTGAGTTATATAATGTAGTAAGTTTCTGAAGGTGTGTTTGCGGGGTCGCTGCATACACTATATCTCCATAATCAATAGCTGCCATCAGCATTTGCTGTACAATCTGCTTTCTTACCGCCGGGCTCAGGCACGATTTGTTTCTGTACAGGGCACCTAGTTTGGGGTAAAGTTTAGATGAGAGTTTTTCGATGTGGGGCCAAAGGATAGATTTGGGTCTAACCACATACCTAGATATTTGAGAGAAGTGACCGTGGTCAGCGTGCCATTTGATTTTGTCCCCACACATAGATGGGGGTTTTGCAAATTATGTCGTTTAGGTGCTGTTCCAAAGAGCGAATCCCATAGGTTACTTTCAATGTAAAAAATATTCTCGTTTTATCAAATACAGTATCTATTAAACCATTTATTATTTTTTTATACAGCAAACAGTCTTTTTATTTATTTATTTTTAGGAATTTTTAGCAAATTTTTCGGGATTTTTTCTGAAAATAAATTTTCTGATATATATATTTTTTTAAATTGCATTTTTTTTTCCTGTAACAGACCTACTTATTATCATTCACAGGATCATAAATGTAAATTCCAGACATTTTCGTCCAGTAGTTTCATTTTTTTTTTTACCTGTTCGTTGGCTTGCCGGCTTTTTCCGACTGCTGGTCGGTGCTGTGTTCGGTGGATCATTGGCATTTTTCAGATGCGTTCTGGATTTTTTCAGCGGTTTTTCCATTCGATGAGGTGGTTTTGCGGTGGATTTTCGGATGCGGTTGGAGGATTTTCCCTGCACTTTGGGGATCAGCATTCACCGCAGGGTCGGGAGTTTTATTCCCCGAAGTGTGGAGAACGAGAGAGCCCTGAAATGTCGGTCCCGCAGAGCTGGGCAATTTGCGATTCCTACACTACACAGGTAGCCTCAGATCTCCATATTTGCAGAGAACTAGAAAGAGGGTTATTCAAAGAGCACCGAAATTCCAGCCAAATTCCAGTGCTTTTTCGCTTGGCGCACTTCGATTCCTGTTCGCCGACCCTGCAGTGAATCCACTAATCAGTGCAGGGTCCGCAAAGTACGCTGAATGTGGAGCTGCTGAAGACCGCCTGCAGGCTGAAGACCGCAAACAGGCTGCCGACCTCAGATCAGCTCGCCAAATGCCGCCGAAGACCGCTGAACTGCAGAAGAAAAAAAAAACAGAACTCTTCTCTTTTTTAAAAGGTGTTTAAAACAATAAAAATGCATGAAAATGTGGGAAAATAATAAAAAAAAAAGGTTCTATAAAAAATAATAAAACTGTTATAAAATTAAAAAAAAGCCCTTACAAAAAATTGGGAATAAAAAATCTTGCCTAAAAAATCCAGAAAAAAACAAAAAGAAATCTAAAATATAAATAAATAAAAAGGCTTTTTGCTGAAACTGAAAAGAATAAATGGCTGAATAAAAAACAAATAAACACAAACCCCATGGGATTCGCCTGCTTAAACCTGTTGAACTGAATCACTGAAAATCAGGGCATTTCACTGACATTTCTCTGCTGTTCGGCGGTCTCTGAATAGATTAACCATTACTTCTCTATGGGACAATTTCGCAGCCACCGAAGATCGACATATTGCGGCGAACTGCACTGTATTTCGCCGTCAATTCGTTGGTATTTGGTGAACTGACAGCTTTATGATTAGGGCGAACTGCCATGCAATTGCACTGTATGGGGAAATTCATTGTTTGGTGCAGTTCGGTGGCAAGTTTTGTGCTCTTTGAATAACCCTTTAAATCAGATTTTTTTTTGGAGGAACTCCCAGGACGCTCAGCCGGCCTCCAGTTTAGCGGGTTTTTCGTATCCACATTGCGCTGCAGCTCACAATGTCTTCTCAGGACTCATCGCGTCTCGCCAGTCCGTCCAATCCATGTTGAATTAATCAGGACAAGATTATTTTCTCTTTTTTTTTCTCTTTTTTTCATCACAGATGTTGATTTAAAATATTAATAATGCGTTTTTATCAGGAGTTGTCTGGGAAAAAAGCAATTTCTCATTCAGGCGTCGGTTCCTCGTCTCACTTTCCCTTTCAGCTATCTCTCGTTCCCACCAAGGAGATTTTTATAAACTTCCGTGTAATTTCCCAATTTGCCTAGAGCAAAAACAAGCCCTTCATGTGCATGTATGCGCTTAGTGCCTGGCTCGTGTTAAGGGTACTCTGGTAAACATCACTAAAACATCTGTGGCCCGAGGTACAGCCATTTCTTGTCCTTGTATTTACAAAATCATGAGAATGCGTCTGAAACAAATCACTCCGAAACTGGCTGCGTCAGAGGTGGGACGCGATGCTCCGGCGCTCCGTAACTGTCTCTTTGAAGCGCAGAAATGTATCTGTCTCCGGCTGAGGTTTTAATGTTATTCATAATTATTATTATTTTTTTAATGTGTTTCCATATCAGAAATGCAAATGTTGGATTTAAAAAACACTCAAAACATTATCAGTTGAGCAAATAAATTCCTCTTTGTTGTGTCATGTGTTTATCGGTGATGGACAGAAAGACCAACAGACAGACAGATTATAGCTTGATTTATTGGTGGAGTCACATCCCAGGGACTCTATAAAGATTTCTTTCTTTCCTACCTCCTTTTTCTTCCTCCCTCATTTCCTTTCCTTCTTTCCCTTCCTTCTTCCTTTCACTTTATCTTCCTTCTTTTCTTTCCCTTCCTTCTTTCCATCCATTTCCTTCCCTTTTCCCTTCCTCTTACTAATTTCCTTTTCTTTCTCTTCCTTCTTTCCTTTCCTACTTTTCTTTCAGTTACTTCTTTCCCCCTTCATTTCCTTTTCCATTCCTTCTTTCCTCTCCATTCCTTAACTTTTCCTTTCCTTATTCCCTTTCCCTTCCATCATTCCTCCCCTTTCCCTTCCTTGTTTCCTCCCCTTTCCCTTCCTTCTTTCCTATCCTTATGTCCTTTCCCTTCCTTCTTCACTTCCTCTTCCTTCTTTCCTTCCTTCTTCTATTTTCTTTCCCTTCCTACGTTCCTTTCCCTTCCTTCTTTTGTCCACTTTCCTTCACTTTCTTCTTTCCTTATTCTTTTCCCTTACTTCTTTGATTTTCTACTTTCCTTTTACTTCCTTTTTCCTTCCCTTTCTTCTTTTGTCCCCTTTAATTAACTTTCTGTTTCTTCTTTCCTTTCCCTTCCCTCTTTCCCTTCCCTTTCCCTTCCCTTGTCCTTCCTTCCCTTCACTTTCCCTTCCTTCCCTTTCCTTCCATTTCCTTTCCTTCTTTCCTTCCCTTTCCCTTCATACTTTCATTTTCTTACCTTTCCCTTCCTTTTCTTACCTTTCCCTTTCTTTCCTTCCCTTTCCGTTCGCCTTCCATTCCTTCCTTTTCCTTTCATTCTTTCCTTTCCCTTCCTTCTTTCCTTCCTTCTTTCCTTCATTTTCCCTTCTTTCTTTCCTTTTCCCTTCATTCTTTCCTTTCCCTTCCTTTCCCCTTCCTTCCTTCCTTCCTTCCTTCCTTCCTTCCTTCTTTCCTTCCCTTCCTTTCCTTCCCTTTCCCTTCTCTTTCCCTTCATTCTTTCCTTTCCTTTCCCCTTCCTTCCTTCCTTCCTTTTCCCTTCCTTCTTTCCTTCGCTTCCTTTCCTTCCCTTCTCTTTCCCTTCATTCTTTCCTTTCCCTTCCTATCCTTTCCTTTCCTTCCTTCTTTCCTTTCCTTCATCACATTGCCAATTTGGAGAATTGTATTTTCTCATCTGAAGCTTTGCGGGTCATTTCCAGCGACACCTCACTGTTCAGCGAATAAACCCCTTCGATTAACATTTTGCCAGCTTGACCCTCTGCCGTATGCATCGTTTCACCTCTAAAACATCTCTATTCTTTCCTTTCCTTATGTCCTTTCCCTTCCTTCTTCACTTCCTCTTCCTTCTTTCCTTTTCCTTCCTTCTTCTATTTTCTTTCCCTTCCTACGTTCCTTTCCCTTCCTTCTTTTGTCCACTTTCCTTCACTTTCTTCTTTCCTTATTTTTTTCCCTTACTTCTTTGATTTTCTACTTTCCTTTTACTTCCTTTTTCCTTCCCTTTCTTCTTTTGTCCCATTTAATTAACTTTCTGTTTCTTCTTTCCTTTCCCTTCCCTCTTTCCCTTCCCTTTCCCTTCTCTTGTCCTTCCTTCCCTTCACTTTCCCTTCCTTCCCTTTCCTTCCATTTCCCTTCCTTCTTTCCTTCCCTTTCCCTTCATACTTTCCTTTTCTTACCTTTCCCTTCCTTTTCTTACCTTTCCCTTTCTTTCCTTCCCTTTCCGTTCACCTTCCATTCCTTCCTTTTCCTTTCATTCTTTCCTTTCCCTTCCTTCTTTCCTTCCTTCTTTCCTTCATTTTCCCTTCTTTCTTTCCTTTTCCCTTCATTCTTTCCTTTCCCTTCCTTCTTTCCTTCCTTTTCCCTTCCTTCTTTCCTTCATTTTCCCTTCCTTCTTTCCTTCCCTTCCTTTCCTTCCCTTTCCCTTCTCTTTCCCTTCATTCTTTCCTTTCCCTTCCTTTCCCCTTCCTTCCTTCCTTTTCCCTTCCTTCTTTCCTTCGCTTCCTTTCCTTCCCTTCTCTTTCCCTTCATTCTTTCCTTTCCCTTCCTTTCCCCTTCCTTCCTTCCTTTTCCCTTCCTTCTTTCCTTCCCTTCCTTTCCTTCCCTTTCCCTTCTCTTTCCCTTCATTCTTTCCTTTCCCTTCCTTTCCCCTTCCTTCTTTCCTTCCTTCCTTTTCCCTTCCTTCTTTCCTTCGCTTCCTTTCCTTCCCTTCTCTTTCCCTTCATTCTTTCCTTTCCCTTTCTTTCCCTTCCTTCCTTCCTTCCTTTTCCCTTCCTTCTTTCCTTCGCTTCCTTTCCTTCCCTTCTCTTTCCCTTCATTCTTTCCTTTCCCTTCCTATCCTTTCCTTTCCTTCCTTCTTTCCTTTCCTTCATCACATTGCCAATTTAGAGAATTGTATTTTCTCATCTGAAGCTTTGCGGGTCATTTCCAGCGACACCTCACTGTTCAGCGAATAAACCCCTTCGATTAACATTTTGCCAGCTTGACTCTCTGCCGGATGCATCGTTTCACCTCTAAAACATCTCTATTTATCCGGGGATGAAACGTTGCCGGCACGGTATACATTATCATTAAGAAAAGCAACAGATAAAAGATTTTAACCCTTGAAATGCTAGAGCGGCGTTTGCAGAAAGTGACAAGCACGCGTGACTCCTCGGCGAAGGTTCTCGGAGCATATGTTTTTTTTATTTCTAATTCCGTTTTAAAGCTCTTTTTTCCCCCTTTGTGAAAGGCTGAGCGAGCTGAGATCAAGCAGGGGAATATGATGTTGTCTCAAAAGTTTAGCTAATACATAAAGGGGACTTTTCATTTCTTTTCTGTCCTTCCCCGGTGCGCCGCTGTGATTACCATCAAATGCTCCGCGGCCGAGATTTTTGTCAGGCTTAAATAGATTTATCCCAGAGCTCGTCCTTTGTGATGGAACAATGCGAGCCGCGGTCCAGTCGCACGTATTGTTAAACGGAAGAACGGCTTCGCTGCTTGTCGCGGAGATGCTTGCTTTCCCTCTGAATGTTGCCGGCGAGGAGCCTTTTCTGCGCGCTGCGTGCGCTGTAATGTGATATCCAGACTCAGACAGACACACGAGGGTCCGCCGGAACACTAGGGGAAAAAAAAAAGAGCGGCCTGGGTATATGTTACAATAAAAAAATAAAATGCAATAAAAACCCTCCGTTAACTCCGTTGCTGCCAGTGAATTATCAGAGCACAAACCGGTGCGCGCGGTGACGGGAAACCAGCAGGGGCATTATCTGATGGGCTGCTGCCTATGGGTCTATGCAGGGCTGCCGTCAGAATTCTTGGGGCCCGTTACTGACCCCCTTCCCTCAGCTGCCCATTTCAGTAAACAAATTAGAATTGTACAGCGCTACAGAACTTGTTGGCGCTTTAAAAATACTTGTAACTGTAAAATTTTAAATGTTGCCCCTCCTCCTGCTTACCATGGAGTGGGACAAATCCCTGGTGGCCCATCAAGTGGATAAAATGTTCCCTGGTGGGAGAGTGCTCACTCTGTACCTTTACCTGGTGCGGATCGTACTAATCGCTCCTTTTGTGATGAGTCAGCGTGATCTTACCGGCCGCAGATGCCACGGCCCACCGGGAAATTTACCGGTGTCTTGGTGGGCCAGATCTGGCCGGCATGGAGGGATATCTGTAGTATTGTAACAAGCTGCACAGGGTTCGGAAAGGGCCGCACTGGGCACGTGTACCTATCATGGGCTGTTACCCCTTGATGGCGGCCCTGCGTGTAAGTGCATCTGCTATCCAGATACAGCAAAGGTCACGTATTTAGGTTTTCTATATGACTCTAGTGTTGGTCAGGCATCAGACAAAGCTCAAACATGAGACGGCTCACACAGCTCGCTCCGCTAATGGAAGAATGTGAATGCAGCAATGTATTTGTGTGGAGTGTAAGCATAACCATGAATGCAGAGGTGTATGTGTGTGTAGGCATGTACTGGCCATAGGGACTACAGGGAGATTCCCGGTGGGCCGATGGCTCAGTGGGCCAGTGTGAATGCTGGTTCACCGCGCCATGCACTGCCCTTAATGGGTGAGGTGAGGAATTCCCCACAGTCTGTAAAACAGACGCAGTCTCATATTGGGGCCACCGTGCCGGTGAGACCTGCTGCACATCTGCCTCAACTTAAGGCTAAGGTCAGACGAAAGCATTTTTAACGTGCGTTTAACCGCACGAAATCACGTCCGTGCTAGTAGCAAATGACGTCCAATGCCGGGTAACATACGAAGAACGGCCGCACGAAAGTTCGTCTGCGCAACGCAAGTGGCAAACGAACGCATTTTTTCTAGAACGTCAAACCGCTACTACTGACGTACAGAGTGCGCTGCGGCCGCATAGCGGCGTGTGTGCGTGATTGGGAGACGTCAGACGCTGCACCCGTCCGGGCAACATAACGTCCAGACACAAAAAGGGTTTTATTGATGATCCGTACAAAATCACGGACGAAAATGCGCATCGTATGACCGCTATCGCGTATTCCGTGACAAAATACGTCCATTCGTTTGAACGCACTTTTTCACGGACAACGCGAAACATGCGTTAGTCTGACCCTAGCCTTAGACATGGTGCGCACTCAACCTCAGTTCCGCTGCGTTGCTCTACCCAATCGCTCTGCAGCAACTCCGGTATGCGAAGAGCGATTGGTTGAGCGATCCGGTTGGTTTATATACTAACTACAGTATTTCTGTGCAGGTTTCTATAATTAAAGTGGGCCGGTCTGGATGAAGTCCAGGGCTGAATTTTTGTCCCAGTCCAGCCCTGTGTGTGTGTGTGTGGAGTGTAAGCATGCACATAAATGCAGAGGTGTATGTGTGTGGAGAGTAAACAACATACAAATGAACGCAGAGGTGTATCTGTGTGCAGAGTAAGGCTAGGGTCAGACGAACGCATTTTTATGTTGTCTGTGAAAAAGTGCGTTCGAACGAATGGACGCATTTTTTCACGGAATACGTGATAGCGGTCATACTATGCGCATTTTCGTCCGTGATTTTGTACGGATCATCAATAAAATACTTTTTGTGTCTGGACGTTATGTTGGCCGGACATTAGCAGCGTCTGACGTCTCCTAATCACACACACACGCCGCTAGCGGACGCAGTGCACTCTGTACGTCAGTACCTGCGGTTTCACGTTCTCGAAAAAATGCGTTCATTTTCCACTTGCGTTGCGCAGCCGGACTTTTGTGCGGCCGTACTTCGTATATTGGCCGTCATTGCCCGGCATCTGCTGCTAGTGCGGCCGTGATTAAGTGCGGCTGCACGCGCGTTCGCACTGCCTCAGTCTGACCCTAGCCTAAGTATGCACATAAATGCAAAGGTGTATGTGTATGGCGTGTAAACATGCACATGAATGCAGAGGTGTATGTGTATGGCGTGTAAACATGCACATAAATGCAAAGGTGTATGTGTATGGCGTGTAAACATGCACATGAATGCAGAGGTGTATGTGTATGGCGCGTAAGCATGCACATAAATGCAAAGGTGTATGTGTATGGCGTGTAAGCATGCAAATGAATGCAGAGGTGTATCTGTGTGGAGAGTAAGTATGTACATGAATGCAGAGGTGTGTGGAGTGTAAACACAGGTGTATTTCTACAGAGTAAACACAAAATCTCATATTTATATAAAAATAACACACAGAGGTAATAGGTGTTTTCGATTATGCTCAACATCCAATTAAAGTGTAAGCTCACATTCCCGCTTCAAGGCGGCCGGTGAATCGGGTTATTTTGTGCTGGTTATTATAAACTTACCTTTTTCTGTCTTTGAGATTTTGTGTGAAAGTAGTTAAAGCTGATGGGATAGTAATATGTCGCTTATGATTGCATCCCCTGTACTCGATTTAGCGCGTCGTGGCGCCGCATTTAACAGCTGAAGCCTGACCTTTACTGATTAGATCCCAGTCCGCCTGTTAATTAATAAGACTCTGAATCCCTCCTGCCCCAATCCCTCCTGCCCAGCACTACAAGCCCACATGTGACTTTTCCAACGAACCCGCAGCAATGTGCTATACGGGGAATACATTTTTTTTTAGGAGGGAGGGGGTGGGGGTAACAGCCAGGAGAATATATACTTAATAAAGGACCAAATTAGCAGAATTAGGGACATTTCTGGAATTTGTTTTCCGTGATGAAAATGCAATGCATCTGCATAACACACAGATCGAAACTGCCCTGTGGGCTGCTGGGCATGCTGGGAAATTAAATTCAATCAATACTTCATGGTTCGCGCCCCCATGCAGAGGCGGGCATATAACTAGGCAAAGTAGGCAGACGACTGATGCCGCACACCCACTGGTGCATCACATGATGGAATTTATGTGGAATGCCATTAAACTGCTGAGCACACAAATACACTCATACATTCACACACACTCGTCTATCAAGAAGAAGTTGTTTTTAGATCACAACTATGGGGTTAATTTCTACCTTTTTGAGTTGTATTTGGTGTAAAACCTCAGCTGGAGGCGTCACTGGTCCCTTGTATGATAATCTATGAAGCATTAGCTATAAAGGGAAACGGAATCAATTCGTTATATTCCGTTTTGCTTTCGTTCTGTTTCGGGTGGAACCGATTCGTTATTGTGAATGTGCTTCCGAAAGACAAATCGGTAAATTTTCTCCGAATTGTGATTCGTAACGAAACGATATGCACATCTCTAGTGGACTGTGGTCTTTACAAAAACACCTCACTTGACCTTGTTTGGGGTATGGAAACGAGGGTCTAAACAATGCCTTTATCCCTTCTTATGAGATAACACCTCAGGAGGGACAACTGCTCCCCGTGCCAACTCCCTGAGTCATCCAGTGACTAGCTATGATCCACAAGTGACTCTAGATCAAAAATCTCTGGACCCCCCCAGTGTTACTACAATTTTGGGAATTTTGGGAAATGACGGCCATCAACACTTGGGGAGGCCTGGGTTTGACGTCCTGCTCTAGATCATGAGCTCATGCGTTCGGGTCCATATTGGACTCTCGATCCTCTCGTCTTAATTTTGTATTTCTCTTTTTTTGCTGTTTTGTTTCTCTACATTTAATTTGAAGCAATTATGCTACTCCACTTTGTCCGATAGAGACCTCCGTGAAATGTACATATACAATGGAACGAAGGCTTGACACGCATTCTGGAACGCAACATTCGTACTGCGCATGCGCAAGATGGCGGCGCCCACGCAACATTGGAAACAGCCGCCGCCCGTAGTTTGGAACGCACGCCATCCATTCATTACCACACCTGGGGACAATTACCTTATTTTAGGACGCTATATAACATGTCTTGTACAGTAGAACTGTAAACCAGCGGAGGAAGCCACACAGTGGCGAAACGCGTACTGGTTAGCCTGTAATATCAGGTTTTTATCAAGGTACCTGCTGTGTCAGGTCCTGTTTATTTTATGTTTGTTCAATAAATTTTAATTATTTTATATATACCAGTCCCTGGTGTTTCTGCGAGTTCGAGGTTTCTATGGACTTGACCTTCAACAAGTCCACAGGCGTTCCAACCTAGAGCTTGGTTCTAAAGCTCCACCAAATGTGAGTGATTTTCCTTCATAGCACACTCACATTACCATTATCAGATCTGCACAAAGGAGTCTTTTTCGTTTCTATTCACATGTACATATTACGACCGTAAGAAGACTCCTTCCACCTAGAAAGGTGTGGGTCACCTTTCTATATTTATAGAAGAAAAGGACCCGACTGCCTTGACCCACTTAGAGCCAGTGTTGTGGCTCTACAAATTGTGAGTGGGATGTGTATCATTTAACCATTCTCACATTATCCATTATGTACTACTCTATTATATGTTTTTCTTCCCACATGCTTATGGACGTATATTGAAAGAGAACATCCTGACTCTCCATAGCGATTGCTATCGCGCCGCCAGATACGTATATTCATGGAAACGAGGGTCTAAACAATGCCTTTATCCCTTCTTATGAGATAACACCTCAGGAGGGACAACTGCTCCCCGTGCCAACTCCCTGAGTCATCCAGTGACTAGCTATGATCCACAAGTGACTCTAGATCAAAAATCTCTGGACCCCCCCAGTGTTACTACAATTTTGGGGAATTTTGGGAAATGTCGGCCATCAACACTTGGGGAGGCCTGAGTTTGACGTTCTGCTCTAGATCATGAGCTCATGCGTTCGGGTCCGTATTGGACTCTCGATCCTCTCGTCTTAATTTTGTATTTCTCTTTTTTTGCTGTTTTGTTTCTCTACATTTACATCGCAACAAGCTATATATATAAACAATGACGGCGACCGCTGTTGAGGAGCAGAAACAAGCGCGGTGGCGGCGGAAAAACAAGCAGCCGGCCATATCTTACGTAACATTTAATCAATCCCGACAACAAAGGCCTTGGCTTGAAACAGCAGACTTCGGGTTGGCTTTTGTGGGAGCCCTGCTGCGGTAACCGGAGAGGATGCAAACAGGCCCATCGATAAAAAGCCTCCTCCTAGCAGCGGAGACTTTAAAACGCTGCTCTATGTCCCCCAAAGCAAGCAGAGTCTCCCGGCTCCGTTGCGTGGAGCTCCTCTGAAGGTTAGGGAAAGTGGAAGCCAACTGAAGAGATGAGGGCTTTCTTTTCTGCCGAGGAGAAAAAGGCTATCGATTGTGCGTTCAATGAAAGGTCAAGCCTGCCTTTGAGGGTCGAAGATGCTATAGCAGGTTCCAGCTGCACATCCCAGATCGCCCGAGCATTTCTTGTAATCTCCAGGTAGTCAACCGGGGGAAGGAGATACAAGCTGCAAATTAGCTCATCATCATTAATATCCTGGCAGAGAGAAGAGAAAACTCCAGACTGACATCTCTCCTAATAGCCGACAAATGTCAGGGTGACTCGCGACGCTTCTTTTTTTTTTTTTATGTTGTTAATTGAATTGGTTAATTAGATCCCAGAGGCCTAGCTTCTAATTATGAGCCCGGGTGCAATGTATAGGCTCCTTATCAATGCAAGCGAGATAAAATATGGAAAGAAACCAAAAAAAATGTAAATGCGTGTCGAAAAAAAAAAAGGAATAACTTATATAACTCCTAACAGAACCAGCTTTGTATTCTGCCGCAATCAGTACGGCGGCTTCCTCTTCGTTCCTGACCTGCCACATGTTAACGCCGCTTGATGTTTTGTTGCCTCTTTTTTTTTTTTCTTTATTTTCCGTCAAACGCGTTAAAAAAAATTATAAATTAAAAAAATATATATGTGCGCACCGAATCGGCCTGTCGTTTATTTATTTGTTTGTTTGCGCAGAGCAGCTGTTCGATGAGTGAATGCGCGTTCATTAATTTTCTGCCAATTTACGCCCAAAGTGAAAAGGAGGAAAATAAATAAATAAATCACAGGCGCTGGCTTTGAGTCCGGACTATTATCCTTTATTTATATGGCGCCACATATTCTGCAGCGCTTTACAGGATCAGTGTACAAGGGGTTAATACATTGTAATACCACACATGGATGATACGGCCTGATTCGGGGGGTCCCTGTCCCCAAGAACTTACAATCTATGAGATGTACGAGTATTTTGTGAGGTTGGTGCATCCATATCGTTAGGTGTTTTGCCCAAGGACACTCGCTGGTGGCGTCTTCTGAGTGGGATCGAGTCGTCTTTCCATGATTGTAGAGCAGCGACCTGGTGGTTAGGTTGAACCCGCTTCTCGTAAAGTCGAAACTTGCTTCTCCACAGTTGTATTGGAGGATGTGCTGAGCGGGATTTGACTTGCTTCTCCACGATTGAAGGGCAGAGACGTTACCACTGGGCTCCACAGCCAATATTGTGTGGTGGGCGAGTATGTACCGTTAGGTGTCTTGCCCAAGGGCACTTACTGGAGAGGTGCTCTGGCCGGGATTCACACCTGTGTCTCCACGGTTATAGTGCAGTGATGTTACCTTTGCTACTTAGCTGTAATGTTTAGAAAGTTAAAGTATCCGGCGATTAATAGAACATTCCCAGCCAGTCCCTTGGATTTTAGGTTTATTAAGGTAACCCGCGACTCACTCCTCATTTGCCATATAAAAGCAAATAATCAAAAAAATAACATAGCATTAAAAGTGACGGCATCGACCGATTTCTTTGTAAAATGTCGATTTGAAGCTTCTGTCAGGTAGTGTTTTGTTGCAGACACCTCTGGCGACATTTATTTTCCCCTGCTCAGATGGGCTTCCTCACGGGCCGTTATTCCACACAGAACGTCCAAAGGGCCCCCCCCCCGCAGCCTTGTGGACTACGAATAACTGCCTGGCTTCGGCTGCTATAGCACTTAGTTAAGACGCCGAGAAAGCCTTTGATAAGATTTCCTGGTCGTACTTGCAAAGGTTTCTGAAATATCATTTTTTCGGCCTGTCAAACGTGAGCTTCTTTACCGCTCTTTATAATTCTCCCTCAGCAACGATAATGACCAATGGACTTAACTCCAGACCTTTCACTTTAGGATGTGGCCCGTGTCAGGGTTCCTCCCCTGTTCCCCCTTCTTTTTAATTTAGCGTGCAAGCCACTTTTGCCAGTCTCAGATTTTCAGGCTATAAAGAAAGGCTCCCATGAAGTTAGGGCAGTTACCTTAGCGGATGATCTCCTTATATTTCTCTCTCACCCTGTCCAGGCTGTCCAGACTTTGTTAGAACATCTGGAGGCCTTTCTTGTGGCTTCTGAGTTCACGATGAATTATGAAAAAACACTGGTGATATGTTTGGGCTCTGCCGAGGCCGGCCTAACGCTGGCACACTTCCCCTTCCAATGGTGTCAGGATGGGGTGTTTAGACACTTGGGAGTGCTCCTTCCAATCGACGTTGCGTAACTCTATGAGGTGAACATTCCATCTCTCCGGCGCCAACTGAAAGAATTGCCACCGTCCTACTTGGGTAAATGCAGCTTAATAGAAATGGTTGCGTTCCCGCGCCTGCTATACCCTATCCAAATGTTGCCTATCCTTCTCAAGAGACAGGACATTTTGTTCATACATTCACTATTTTCATGATTTATTTGGAATGGAGGGAGGGCGCCGGTGGCACTTCATAAGCTACAACTCTCTTATAGTCTGGGGGGAGTAAACTTGCCTGATGTCCAATCTTACAACATAGTTGCGTTATACTGACTCGTCTCGGATTGACTCGGTGATTCAGCCAAATTTATGGATTGTACTTTGGATCGTGCCATGTCTGGCCCGTTGTCGTTGCCGGCCTTCCTTCACCTCCCCTCTTCTTTAATAAGCCCCTCTTCAGAAAGCCAATCCTCTTCTATCGGTGGGGAGGACTGCATGGTGCAAAGCCCACAAATCTTTAGGTTTGTCCTGGAAGACTTCTGTTTTCCAATCTCTCAGAATGGGTCGGCATCTCTGGCCTTTCTGGTTTTGGCTCAAAGGTTTAATACAAATTAGTAATTTTTTGCTTCAGCCCTCACGTAAGCTTCATCCCTGTGAAGACCTTTGTACTTTACTAGCCCCTATGTCTTTCCACCAGGTCTTTTACACGCAACTGACAAGATAATGGAGGTAGCCCCGTCCACCACAGCTTTCCGAGTGCTTTTCAGACCATAATATGATTGGTCGACCGCAACCACGAGCTTAGCCGTATGGTGTGTACATCTTCCTAAACAGTCGCCGTTCTCCCGAATCGTGACCACTACCAAATCGCACAAACAAATGCCATCGGCTCAATATTGGGAAATGTTATACAAGTTGTTACATGGTGTGTATAAAGCTCCGGCTCAGTTGGCCCGCATTTCCCCGCTTAGCTCTGAATGCTGTTTAAAATGTTTTCACGCAAATCCGGATCTCTTTCGTTGCTTGTGCTCCAGCCCTGTCATCACCCTCTTTTGGGATGTAAGTCGGAGATTCGGTTCTCACACTTTAACACTCTAAGGGCCCTATTACATACTTAACGCAAAAACGCACGCGAAACGCGTGTTTTTTGCGCGAAGCGTTAAACGTTAACGCATGAAAATCACCGCTGGAATTACATTCCTCGCGCATTTTTTCATCCGTCGGGAAATTGCGCTCGTAAAACCAATGCGCAAAAATGCAAACAAAGTACCGCTGTGCGCAGAAACCAGTGAGCGCAAAGTAATTTTTAACGCGAGTTCGTCAGATGAACGCATTTTGTGCGGACTGCGCACAACAGATGTACATTCTGACGGAAGACAAGGTAGTGGGCTTTTTTTTTGGCGTATCTAGTAAAAAAAAACCTGCACATCGACGTTCTCCGTGGTGAATCCGCAGTTTGGTACGGTCAGGTTGTTACAATTTGCCGTTACCACCAGCTTTTCAAAGACGTTAAATTCATGCACGCAAACGTTGTCCGTTAAATTTTGCGCTAAGATTGTAATATCATGCGCGTACCAGCGCACAAATGCATTTGCGCTCACAATGTTAGTTATAGGATGCGCGCACTAAAATGCGCTTGCAAAGGGTTCGCGCAGGGTCACTCGCATTAGACGTTAACGCGCATTTTGTGCGCGAATGACGTAATACGACGTTCAGCGCAAAAGGTTTTACCCCTCAGGTTAATGCGTCTTTGCGCATGTTTAAAATCGCGCGCGAAGAATGTAATAGGGCCCTTAGTGTGCCCACTACCCTGCATTAGGCCTTATTTGACATTGTTTCTGATCGCGAGTCACATTCTTTTTCCAGGGCCCAGAACCAGAAGACACTGCCAAAAAAGCCATTCTGGGACACTGGATTTCCCCATCTCCCCCCACATTTGATATGTTTCACTCTCGTTTCTAGGCCATTTTCCAACATGACTGGGTGGACGCTAAACTTAATAGGGAGACCACGGTGAAGTGGTTCTTTGATGTTTGGATCGCTTTCATGATATATTTGCCGAAACTTGTTCTCTCTAAACGGCGTTCAGATTTTGAATATACAGTTGCAAAAAAAGTATGTGAACCCTTTGGGATTACGTGGAGTTTTGCACGAATTGGTCATAAAATGTGCTCTGATCTTCATCTAAGTCACAACAATTTGAAAAACAGTCTGCTTAAAATAATACAACACAAACATTATATGTTTTCATGTGTTTATTGACCATAGCATGTAAACATTCACAGTGCAGGGTGGAAAAAGTATGTGAACCTATGGACTTAATAACTGGTTGACCCTCCTTTGGCAGCAATAACCTCAACCAAATGTTTCCTGTAGTTGCAGATCAGACCTGCACAACGATCTGGAGTAATTTTGGACCACTCCTCTTCACAAAACTGTTTCAGTGTAGCAATATTCTTGGGATGTCTGGTGTGAATCGCTCTCTTAAGGTCATGCCACAGCATTTCAATCGGGTTGAGGTCAGGACTCTGACTGGGCCACTCCAGAAGGCGTATTTTGTTTTGTTGAAGCCATTCTTTTGTTGAATTACTTGTATGCTTTGGGTCATTGTCCTGTTGCATCACCCATCCTCTGCGTAGCTTCAGTTGGCGGACAGATGGTCTTACGTTTTCCTGCAAAATGTCTTGATAAACTCTGGAATTCATTTTTCCATCAATGACAACAATCCGTCCAGGCCCTGAGGCAGCAAAGCAGCCCCAAACCATGATGCTCCCTCCGCCATGTTTTACAGTGGGGATGAGGTTTTGATGTTGGTGTGCTGTGCCTTTTTTTCTCCACACATAGTGTTGTGTGTTTTTTCCAAACAACTCAATTTTGGTTTCATCTGTCCACAGAATATTTTGCCAGTAGTGCTGTGGAACATCCAGGTGCTCTTTTGCAAACTTCAAACATGCTGCAATATTCTTTTTGGACAGCAATGGCTTTCTCCGCGGTGTCCTCCCATGTACTCCATTCTTGTTTAATGTTTTCCTTATTGTATATGTGTCAACAAAAATGTTAGCATGTGCCAGAGATTTCTGTAAGTCTTTAGCTGATACTCTAGGATTCTTCTTTACCTCATTAAGCATTCTGCGCTGTGCTCTTGCAGTCATCTTTACAGGACGACCACGCCTAGGGAGAGTAGCAACAGTGCTGAACTTTCTCCATTTGTAGACAGTCTGTCTTACCGTGGACACATGAACATCAAGGCTTTTGGAGATACTTTTGTAACCCTTTCCAGCTTCATGCAAGTCAACAATTCTTGATTGTAGGTCTTCTGAGAGCTCTTTTCTGCGAGGCGTGGTTCACATCAGGCAGTGCTTCTTGAAACCAGTAAACCCAAAACTGGTGTGTGTTTTTAAAGGACAGGACAGCTTTCAGCAACACATCCAATAATATCACACTGATAGGACTCAAGGTTGGCTCACTCCTGGCTCCAATTAGCTCTTGGAGAAGTCATTAGGCTAGGAGTTCATTTACTTTTTCCACCCTGCACTGTGAATGTTTACATGTTCTGTTCAATAAACACATGAAAACATATAATGTTTGTGTTGTATTATTTTAAGCAGACTGTGTTTTTCAAATTGTTGTGACTTAGATGAAGATCAGAGCACATTTTATCACCAATTCATGCAAAACTCCACGTAATCCCAAAGGGTTCACATACTTTTTCTTGCCACTGTACATACTGGTATTTGACTGGCTCTTTATCAGGTCCTCCACTGTTACCACCTTCTCAAAACTTTGTTAAGGTTCTTAGGGTCTGTCCCTGAGTGATTGTATGGACCTATTGTATTGTGTTATTTTAAAGGGCGGTGGCTAATGTTGCTGCTCACATTGTTTGTTTATTGCGATTTTTTTTCGTAATATGTTTTTTTTATTAAGTTTGTAACATAACAAAACACCTGTCAGTGGTGACATTAATCACAAAACAACATTCAGAGCAAGTACATTGATGTCTTACAAAAGCTTGAGAGCAATATTGTCAGATGTACACACTCAAGATTAAATGCATAATCAAAAGATTATCACCAAACCATGTTTCTTGTAGCCGAAAATTAACAAACCACACATATAACACATAGAAGAAAAAAAAAAACAAAAAACTAAAATTAACCACTTCGCTGCTGAGGACGCGCTCAGCGCGTCCTCAGCAGTCCCGCTGGTGTGCTGAGGATGCGCTGAGCGCGTCCTCACATTGGGGTCAGCGTTCGGCCGGGTTCCGGCCGATCGCTGGCCCCTCCGGTGCGGGCTGACATCCTGGATGTCAGCCCGGCATCCGGACCAGCAGCCGCCAGAATTAGGTGTCATCGCGGGGGCGCGATGACACCTAATTCAGGCGCCCCCCCCCCCGCATGTGCGGAGGAGGCGCCTGAAAGGGAGGGGGGGAGGTCCTTCGGACCTCTCTCCCTCCCGATCGGCGGCTCTGCGGGGGTTAACCCAGGCATCATTTGGAAGGGCACAGCCTGCCCTTCCAAATGATGCCTGGCATTAACCCCTGGGGAGCTGGATCGCGAATCGGCGCTGAAAAGCGCCGGTTCGCGATCCTTTCCCGGAGCTGGCCGACATCTTGGATGTCGGCCAAGCCTCCGGGAACTCCCCCAGAGGACTGGCGTCATCGTGCGTAGCACGATGACGCCAGTCCTAGAGTTAACCCCTAACTGCCACCAACTGTGGAGATAGGGAGTTCCAATGAACTCCCTATCTCCCGATCCGTGGCAGCTAGGGGTTAAATTTTGGTATGGTTGGATCGGCCAGAGCATGGCCGTTCCAACGATACCAAACACTACAGTGAAAAATGTTGTAAAAAATAAAAAAAATGAAAAATAAAAATAAAAAGAAATTAAAAAAAATAATAAAAAAAAAATTAAACACTTTTTTTTTTTTTTTTTGGTTTGTTAATGCAGCAATATTGTTCCCATTTCAATTATAATGTGAACAATGATGCTGCACTAACGATTTTTGTATGCGGTGCGTTTGTTAAAAATAGTGTCATTTTCCCCAAAAAAAAATGTAATGAGACCCCATCTCTAATTTTTTTAACAAGCGCACCCCATACAAAATATAACCGCAATTGCTCGCATGTTAAAATGTGGAAAAAAACACTTTACACATTGTAAATTATTGAAAATACATATTTTATTGCATTTTTTGTTATAATATACAGACATGACATAACGTATACATATAATAATGACATATTATGAATCTACCGAGTCTGACGGAAAGAACGATATATAATATGTCTGGGTCATATACTAAAATAAGCCTTCAAAACACGTTTAAACATGATGAGCAAAACCGGTAAAAATGACCTCAGCACAGGGGCGGGAAAAGCCTCAGCAGCGAAAGGGTTAAAAGAAAATAAAATAAAAATAAAAGGAAAGGATAAAATAAAGGGGGATAAACAGTTAAAAGAAAAATCTATCATTAATGCTAGTCTGAAATCAACATTTTCACTGTTCGATCTTATCGTAATTGTGGTAATATCACCTCTAGAAGCCATGTTCCATCTACAATTCTATGGTCGATACGGCAGACTCCTGGATCTGCGGTAGTGTCGACAAACTCTGAGTCGTTCGCCTATGTTTGGATCTGAATTCCGTCCACCAATACCATGTCCTAAAGTAATAGGGTTATCCAAAGAGATCCGAATTGCTTGAGAAAGGTAACCGAACGCTGAAAATCAGCGTTCGGTTACCTTTCCTGGCCATTCGGCTATCCAGAGAGCAGGCAATTCGCCAAATACTGGCGAATTGCCTGCACATACGGTGCCTGTTCGGTTCCTGTTCGAGGGAAGTGAAATCCCCATAGAGAATCAATGCTTCGGCTATTCAGAGAACACAAACCAGCAGTGAAAGGTTCCCCTAATGCCCTGCCATTCGGTGGTTTAATTCGGCAAATTTATTCAGGAGAATCCCATAGGCTTCAATGTTAAAAATATTCCCGTTTTAATTCAATATCTAATAAACCGTTCATTATAAAATTCTGCAGCAAAAAGTCTCTTTATTCATTGATTTTTTAGGATATTTTAAGCATTTTTCAGATTTTTATTTTTTTTTAAAAAGTCCAATTTTTTTTTTATTTTTTTTTCAGTTTACTTATTTGTTTTGTAACAGCCCTCTTTATTATCATTCCCTGGACCTCCTGTGAAAATTTCAGACATTTTCGCTCAGTTGTTTCTTTGCAAACAGCATTTCTTTTTCCCAGATTCATACAAATGGTTTTTCTAATTTATTCACTGCCTCCTCTACGTCACAGCTGCTTCGGCTCTGTGTGATTCGGCTCCTGTTCGGCTCCTGTTCGGCTCCTGTTCGGCTTTTTCGAAGGTTAATCCAGATGTTTTTGCTTGTTTTCAGCGTGCATTCGGTGAGTTTTCGTCAGGTTTGCGGCAGCCTTTCTCTGCAATTCGGGGACCCTGTGGTGTTTGCTGAATACACCGCAGGGTCACCGAAATGCAATCGGCAAAAGGAACCGAATTGAAGAGAACGAAAAGTCACCGAACGTGCGGTGACTTTTCGAATCTCTTTGGATAACCCTGTATGTGTCAAAGTCCTGTTCAAGAGTGTAATGCAGTTCTTCCAGTTCCCTGACATATTCTACTCTATCAATCCAGTCAAAGATCGTAGGTGGCGACCTCTGTTTCCAATATCTTGGGATTAATGCTCGCGCTGCGTTAAGGAGGTGCACCGTCACAGATTTCACATATTTATTTACGGACAAGGGGATGACATGTAGTAAGGCCACCTTAGGATGGAATGGCAAGTCTAAAGTCGTTACCTCAGTAATATATGTCCAAACCACCTCCCAAAACGATTGTATGTCAGGACAATCCCACCAAATGTGTAGAAACGTACCCCTATGCCGTTGACATCTCCAGCAATCAGGAGAAGCCGTTGGGTAAATTGCATGCAGTCGAGTTGGGGTCAAGTACCATCTAGAAATCAACTTATAATTAGTTTCCTGTACTGCAAGGGCTCTAGAGGAGTGAAACGTCACTTGAAATGCCGTCGACCACTCCTCAGGAGTCAGCTGCTGAGGGAGCTCAGATGACTATTTTGTTGTATAGGAGGGTAAGGTTTTATACCGAGCCGTCAAAATAAGAGAATACATGTATGAGAGTAAATGTGGAGGTGGCGGGTCTGATATACATATTGTCTCAAAAGTAGTCAGAGCTGTAGGTGTAGTAACGTCAGTCTTAAGTATCTGTGTAGTGATAAAATGTTGCAACTGGAGATAGTTATATTTCCGTAATGGTGTGCTCAGACGATCTCCCAATAGATCATTGAGCGAGATCAGACCTTCCGGTCCCACACAAGCCTTAAGAGGGACATACGGGCCGTCGTAATCCAATCCCAGAAAGGACCTGTCTTTACCTGGGGGAAAGTCTGGATTATGGGTAATCGGAGTCAGCAAAGAAGGCAAGGGAGAGAAGCCCAGAAGCGTGCGCTGTTTACGCCATCTCTTTAACGTCGGGCTAATTGTTGGGTGTGGAATGGGGACTAATGTTTCTATGGTCACAGTCTGCCATGGGGCCGAGACTATAGGAACCGTGAGAAAAAGCTGTTCTAAATATACCCATAGTTTATGAGGGGGTGACATCGACCAGTCACTAAGTCTCGTCAGTAATGCTGCGTCGTAATAGAATTCTAGATGTGGTAGGCCCAGGCCCCCTCCCGATTTGGGGCGGACAAGGACATCATACGATATCCGCGGTTTGTGATCGCTCCATATAAATTTCAGAAAGAGGGTTTTCAGGGAGCTAAAGAAGGATATTGGTATGGCAATAGGTATTGTCTGAAAGAGATACAAAAATTTTGGCAGAACAGTCATTTTTAAAATATTAATACGTCCAAACCATGAGAACTGAGGTTTGTGCCAGTCTTTAAGGTCTCGAGTTACCCGGTTGATTAGAGGAACGTAGTTAAGGTCAAATAAGGACGTCAAATCCGACGGAAGCTGTATGCCCAGGTATTGGATAGCTTTAGTGGGCCAAGAAAATGGGGCCAGGCGTTGTAGCGCCTCTTTAGTAAGTGATGGTATGCCCACCCCCAACATTTCGCACTTATCAGTATTGATTTTGAAGTTCGACACTTCGGCATATTTCTCTACCTCTATTAAAAAGGCCTCAGTAGAACGAACCGGGTCTAATAAGGTGAGGAGAATGTCATCAGCAAATGCAGAAATTTTATAGTGGTGGAAAGGCAAAGTTACGCCCTGAATGTTATCGTTATCTCTAATCCGCTGTAAGAACGGTTCTAAGGTCATGATGAATAAGAGCGGGGATAGGGGACAACCCTGGCGTGTACCGTTGGAGATCTTTATCGGTGTAGAAAGCACCCCGTTAATTCTGAGGACCGCCGTCGGGTTATTATATAATGCTGAAATCCAGGTCAGCCATCTCGGTCCCAGGCCAAACTTCTCCAGGACAGCCATCAAGAAGGTCCAATCTACTCTATCGAACGCCTTTTCAGCGTCGACAGAGAGAAGGACCATCGGCATGCGCGCCGAGTGCGCCCTATGAATCAAATTGATAGCCCGGTATGTATTATCTCGTGCTCCTCTCTGATGTATGAATCCTACCTGATCAGGATGGATCAGGGAAGGTAAAAAGGGGCTTAAGCGCATAGCCATCATCTTTGCCATCAATTTAATATCATTGTTAATTAGCGAGATCGGGCGGTAGTTCTGACACTGCGTAGGATCCTTCCCTAGTTTCGGGATGAGGGCTATCGTTGCCTCCAATGCCGATTTAGGGAAGCCTTTGTCATCATCTAGGGCATTTAGCGAGTGGAGTAAGGGAGGGCCTAAGAGGGGTAAAAAGGTTTTATAATAGGCTATAGAAAACCCGTCCGGGCCCGGGCTCTTTCCAGTGGGGGTTGCCTTTAAAGCAGCTGTCAGCTCGCTCAGGTTGAAAGGGGCGTCCAGAGCCTCGGTCTCCGTCTCTGTTAGTTTCGCCTGTAAGGATTTGTCTAGATACTCAGCTATGAGGGAAGTGGAAGGCTTGTCTGGACGTAGGGAATACAGCGACTGGTAGTAGTTTATAAATTGGTCAGTAATCTCTGTGTTCAAGGATAGAAGGCGACCCGTGGAAGACTTTAGTTTGGGGATATAAGTGGCTTGGTATTTCTGGCGTAGAGCCCTAGCCAACATCTTACCACACCTATTTCCATGAACATAATATGAGTGTTTGGTAAGCAAGAGTGAACGGCTGGCCTGCTGGTGCAAGAGCTGTCGTAAGTCAGCCCTCAGCGCCACCAGTGCCGTGTAGTGTTCAACCGACTCAGTAGCCTTGTGTAACTCCTCGGCAACCTGGATTTCAGCAAGTAAGGCTTGAGTTTTAGCTAATTTTTCCCGTTTACGTCTAGCTCCAATTTGAATAAGGGTTCCCCGTATAACACATTTGTGGGCCTCCCACAAGACCGTGGCCTTCACATCGTCGGTATCATTATCTACAAAATATTGTGTGATAGCCTCAGAAATACGTTCCCTCTCTACAATGTCATTTAGTATCGTACCATTCAGTCGCCATTGGAAAGATTTACGGGGCATAGACGGCAAGGAGAGGATCAGGAATACTGGGGCATGATCTGACCATGTAATATTGCCAATGCTAACCGATTTGACATATCCTAGGTCTGAGTGACGCAACAGGAATAGATCCAGGCGAGAGTAAACTCTGGCAGCGGCTGAATAGTACGTAAAGTCCCGTCCAAGCGGGTGCATTGCCCGCCAACAATCAACCAAGCGAGCCTGATGTAATAGTTGGTGAAATCTCCGTCGTTTAGACGAAGGGACCGAAGCCGGTGAGGGAGACGCCTCTCCCGGGGTATCAGGTGAAACATTGAAATCCCCTCCACATATCAACGTGCCTTCTGCAAAGTTTTCTAGCTTCGTCAGAATTTTTCCTAGGAACGTACATTGCTTTATGTTCGGGAGGTAACAATTAGCCAGGGTGACTTGCAGAGACCCCAAAAGGCCTTTTACAAACAGATATCGTCCCCCCGGATCCGCCCGTTGCGCCTGGCACACAAATGGTACGTGTGCCGCTGTTAGGATGGCAACACCTCGCGACTTAGAATTGGGAAAGTTACCATAAAAACATTGAGGATAATAACGGGAGCATAAACGAACGGACGTATCACTGCGTATATGTGTTTCCTGTAAAAACACCACCTCTCCTCTCATACGTTGTAAGTCGTGTAGCGCCATGCGGCGTTTAGCCGGATGGTTGAGGCCTCTCACATTGAGAGTGATAACTCGCAAATCAGCCATGGCAAGAACTGTAGAGACTTAATGCTCTTGACGCAACCTGATTGAAGGTGTAGTTGAACCTTGGAAAGACCAGCAGTCTCCCAGAGGGATATACCGTGCCAGCAACATCTTGAAAACAGTATAATGCATTGTATAAACTAAACAAACATACTAAACCTAACCAAAAATTAAACATTGTGCATTGGCGCTGAAGCCCAAAATGGACTAAATCCCTTACGGGATACCTTATGGAGAAAAGTGTAGTGGAAAAAACCCACCACATTAAGGCAGTCAAAAATTTAGCACCGCGCGGGGTAGCGGCAATGTAAAACAGTATAGTTGCCGAACCAAAAACCTGCAGACCGGCCGGTCTACAACCAAAAACTCCGAGATCGGTCGGAGACCCAGGAGACATAACACCCGGGCAAGTCTTTGCAATCAAATGGATATAAAGAAACAGTCAGCCGACTGTAAGGCCTGACAGTCCCCTCATGGAGGGTCCGGAGAACCTCGTTCGGCTCCACGTGCTGTATCCAGGGGGCGTCGACGATCCCGTCGAGCCGTGCGCCATGGCTGATGTTGTGGCATCGGTGGGGGAGGCGTGTTCGGGTCTCCTCCAAACCATCCCCGTATAGTAACTGGAGAAAGTTCCAGCGCTTGTAAAAAATCTGGTACATCCTCAGGGGCAGAAATACTCAGTGTTCTGTTGTCTACTCGAACGTGTAGTGCAAACGGATATCCCCATCGTTATCGTATGGAGCGTGCCCGAAGTTGGTCTGTGATGGGCTTCAATTCTCTCCTGGCTAAAAGAGTAGATCTGGATACGTCTTGGAATAATTCCACTGTGTGATCATCAAATATAATCGAAGGCATGTTCCTCGCCGCTTTCATTACCTCCTCCTTCAGGGTAAAGTGATGTACTCGGCAGATAACGTCTCTAGGAGCCGAGTTTGGGGCGCCTCTGGCTCGTAAGGCTCTGTGAGCGCGGTCAAGGTGAAAAGGCGTATCATGGGGGCGTTGGAGTAGTTCGTTAAATAGAGTTTGCAGAGTCAGATTTATGTTTTCAGTGGCACCCTGAGGAGCTTCCGGGAGACCCCTCACACGTATATTATTGCGTCTCCCTCTGTTATCCAGATCATCCACCCAGCGAAATAAGGAGGCAATCTGTGTAGCCTGCGCGCTCAAGAGTGTCTCAAAGTGCTGGGTTTGAGTAAATGTAGCTTCCCTGTCTTCTTCCAAGTCCTGCACCCTGCCCCCCAAGTGTTTAACATCCGCCCCCAGTTCCTCAAAGCGCGCATCGAATTTGGCCTCCAGCCTGGCAAAAAGACCTTCCAGATCCGCTTTAGTGGGCAGTAATTTCAGCGCATCTCTCACCTCCAAGTCGTCCACGCTGTCAGCCGACAGTGCGGGGCTTCCCGGGCCTCTCACGTTCTCTGTGACCGGCGCCATCTTGAAATCGCGGCCTACTTGTGTCGCCGGCGCCGCACCACTCAAATAATGCCGCATGGGCGAAGCAGAGGTCGGCGCTGGGGTGCTCGGGCGGCTCATCTGTGTGTTGGTCCGCTTTTTGGGTCCCATCAGTGTGTCTGACTGCTGTCTTTCTGTGCTTGTGAAGTGCCCGGGTGAGGAGCTCCTCAATCAGGCAGCCATCTCGGATCGCGTCAAGCCACGCCCCGTTTATTGCGATTTTATTGTGTTGCCTGAATCCGTAAATAACGTTTATTAAAAAAGCGACAGCAGGCCAGAGGCGAAGAAATCATCTAACTTATACACGATGCGTGGCCAAAAAATGTCCCCATCTCTCATGCAGGCCTGTTATGATCTGGGGTGGCTTCAGTTGGTTGGATCTAGGTTCAGCAATGTTATGCGCCCAAAAAAATTAAGTCATGTGACTCCCTGAATATACTGAATTAGCAGGTTTTTCCATCATTGGGTTTTTTCTCCCCTGATGGCACAGCGGGCATATTCCAAGATGGCAATGCCAGGATTCATCGGGTTCAAATTGTGCAAGAGTGGTTGAGGGAGCATGAGACATCATTTTAACACATGTATTGGTCACCGCACAGTCCAGACCTTAACCCCATTGAGGTTAATCTTTGGGATAATGTGCTGGAGAAGACTTTACGCAGCGCTGCGACTCTCCCATCATCAATACAAGATCTTGGCCACAAATTAATGCCACTCTAGATGGGAACAAAATATGTAAGCTGCCCCAGCCGAGATTCCAATGGATGAAGGTCACCAACCCTAATGTGGAAGACAGTCTGTGGAATTCTGACAATACATGTGTAACAAAGTGAAACAAAATCTAGACTAGGCAGGGCTAGACTGGCTGAACCCACCGGTACACAGTACTAGCACTTTACCAGCCAGCAGTCCGAATGAGTGGAGGAGATGGTGCATGATGCTCCACTGTCCTTCAGCAGTGACAGGCAAGAAGGAAATCGTGAGCTCTCGGAAGCTCACACTGGCTCTCGAACACCTCCAATTGTTGCCGAAGGCTTCCTGCTTACCCTTTTCTCCTGCGCTGCACGCTGGCATTCTGGCGCTGCAAAGCTCTGACTCCTAGAGTGATCACCAATGTCCAGCACCAGTTATAAGGTCTGAACACCACTGAGGCCACTAGAGATCCATGAGACAAGGGGCTGGCCTAAAGGAGCCCAGAAACTGTCTCACTACTGGTCCACCAGAGATAGAGACACATGAGCATGCCAATGGACCTTCCTGAACCTAGAGAGGCTTGAGGAAGGTCCTAGGAGTAGGACTAATATGTTGCTTCTCTTATAATAAACACTCCTGCTGTTATTAAGCCATGGGTGGCCAGTCCTTCTTCTTTTCCATGTGACCGACCTAGACTCGATGGTAATACGTTGAGCTGCCTAGTCCCGGTTTTGTGATTAAGATATCCATCGTTCTTCTTCTTTTCTTTCCTGTCTTAACGTCATGGTCTGAAGCAGAAGCCTACAGATCTGTAACAGTAACATTACCAATACTTATCTAAGTGTAACACAGGGATTTCCCAGAATAGATTTTGTTTCACTTTGTTACCGTGTCTCGTCCTCTGTCAGTATTCCGCAGACATGGGGGATCCCGGCATGTAGGAAAGAGCTTAATAAACGAGAAACGTTAAAAAAAGGAGAGACAGGTGAGTTATGTAGAGCTGCCAGAATTTACTGTGAAATTTCTAATAAAAGGTAAAAAAAAATGCACCTGCTCAATAGATAAAGAAACATGGAGGAAAAGGGGGAGAAATTGGGATCCGTAGGAAAAGAGAATCGATGCGACAATCCGAACGGCCAGAACGTCTACGAGACAAAAAGATAAGAAAGTGGAGAACAAATCGGAGTGACAGAATATAATTTGAAATTGGAACTGTTCATTGTCCGGTGTTTTGTTTCTTCTGAGGCAAAATCACAACAGAGCATAAAACGACAGAGTTATATAGTAGTACTTGTTGCTATGTTACACAGTGGCGTAATTATAAACAAAGTAAAGGCAAGTCGATCAAGATATTAAATTTACCACCTGACCTGTTCACATGTGTCTACTGAAGTTCCTAAAACACTTTGGGCCCTATTTCATTCCTCGCTCATCGGTTTTGCGCGCACGCAAATGCGCATTTGCGCGAGGACAAAACCATTTGCGCAGAACGTCGTATTTTAACGTTCGCGCAAACGATGAGTGTTATCGTTTAACGCGGATGGACTTGCGCAAGCGTGATGAACTGTGCGCGTCCTATACTTAACATTGTGAGCGCAAATTCGTTACGCGGATAGTATTGCAATAGATGCGCAACTTCCTACCAACGTTTGCGCGCATAATTTTAACGTCTTTAAAAACCTGGTGTTAACGGCAAACCTGAACGTTCTGGCCGAATTAAAATACACCAGCACGAAAATAAAATACAGCACAGTATAGTTACGCATTCTGTGAATTTTTTTTTTTTCATTGCTGCAGCATGTATACTCAGATTTATTTTGACAGGCGCAAAAACTTAAGTGAGTCAATTAAGGTTCTTAATTCTGATTGGCTGAATCCAGTGAAAATAACATTCTCTGCGCAAATGCGCTCGCGCAGCGCACTTTTTTTGCGCACATTGTCCAGCGTTATCGCGCGAAAATTAACGTGATCTTTGGAACCGAACGCATTTTCTCATCCGTCAAAAAATAACGTTAATAAAAAAAAATTTGAATAATACTAAGTCAAAGTAGAGTAAAAAAGTAGAGTTTAGCTATTTTGACCTCGATTTTTCACTTCTCCTGCGTTTCACCTCTCTCTGAACAGACCTGATAGTGTTTTTATATATATTTTTTATTTAACTGTCTATTCTTTTCGTTTGCAGCAAAAGCTTTCTTAGAATTTTATAGCCACTTTTCTGGATTTTTTTCAGCAAAATATTTGATTCCAATAAATATTTTTTTTAAATGGCTTTTTTTTTAATCCTGTAACAGATCTTTTCATTATTATTAATAGGACCTTATTTATTATTTCCATGTTTTAAACTTCTTTTAGAGCCAGTGCTAACTGATTCTGCATCTGCGGAATCGGCATCAGCTGAAACCCACCCCCCCCCAAATATCCACCCAAAAGAATTACATACATAATAACACAAAGTTAAGAAGAAGTGGTAACTAATCCCACCATAATGATATCAACCTACTGCTTAAAGGTAATTAACATTTTGGAGAGGCGCAATACATGGTAGACAAGTCAATATAAAATGATGGTTTGACACCTGATATTGAGAGATTCCTCCTAATTATACAACAGTGTTCCTGTATTACATTTTTTGGGAGGAATTTCTAAATATTACTGGTTATTTCATTTATGATTTGGGAAAACTAGATCTGAGGCTGGAGAGTGGAAATGGGGGTCCACATTCTCCAAATGTGGGATATTGCAAACCTCACCAAGCACATATTGTTGAGATATGTGCATCTTGTTCCATTCGGAATCGCAATTCGGACTAATTTACGTTGATTCTTATTTTGGAAGCACTTCCATAATAACGACTCTATTTCGAAGAGAAAAAACCCAAAAACAAAACAGTATATAACGAATGGATTACATTTTTGCATTTCATTACACCGTTTCACTCAGCACTGCACCCCTGTCCATTGACTGTGGTGCTGAATCTGTTCAGGTCTATTCAAAGAAAGGTGAACCTCAGGAGAATGACTGGAGAAGTGAAAATTCTAGGTCAAAATAACCAAACCAGAAAAATTCTCCCATTTAGCTCATTTTCCAAATCGCCTATTTGGTTTAGATTGTTCTCTTCTCCTGCCAGTTCTCCTGAGTTTCACCTTTCTCTGAATAACCTTGATAGTATTCAGCACCACAGGGCATGGACAGCGATGCACGGTGCCGTTTGGTGCAATTCGGTGGTCTTCAGTGGCAACGAAATGACTAATTCAGTTTGACACGCGAATTCCATAGGTTTCTATGTTAAATAATATTTTCGTTTTCATTTTTTTTTATTCAACCGTTTATTCTTTCCATTTGCAGCAAAAAGCCTTTTTATTTATTGATTTTTTTTGTATTTTTTTAGGTATCATTTTTGGATTCCCAATTATTTTAAAAAGACAAAGCTTTTTTTCTTTGCTGAACGCAGCATGGTTTTTTCCTTTCCTTCAGTCTGGATGTGTTCGGCGGGTGCTGTCCTTGGTGCTGAAACCTATTTCAGCACCAAGAACAGGGGGGATTACCGTAGTTTGTAACCCTCATTTTTTAACCCTAATCTAACACTAATTATTAATTCACTCGTTTCATCATTCTGAAATAAGGAATCAAAAGGAAATAACGAATCGATACAAAATACGAATCACCAATCTACCGAAATAGCGAATCAATACAAAATGTGAATCACGGTAACATAACGAATGCACCGAAACAAATTAACAAATGTGCCGAATTCGTCCGACACTAAACAAATTTTTTCGTTGTGCACATGTCTACATATTGCTGTCATATGCTCAAAAATAATGTATAAATTTAATATATTTATGTTAGATTCATACATTATTTTTGAGTATACGCAGGCAATATGTGTGTGTAATATTATGCACCCTACCAGAACAATCACAAAAACATATTTTTAGCAGGTTTCGTTACATATTCTCTCCAATCCAATCATTAAATCACTCTTTCATTTCTTTCTTGAGATGTTCATGGAAAGTTGCAAGACTATCACTCTTATTCATATATGAATAATGTAATATATGTTAAACAGAGTCGTCTATTTTGGATCGATCGATGGTTATAGTTTTTTTATCATATTGTAAAACAAACAAAAAAAGAAGGAAGGGGGTACATGGCATGTTAACTGTGCCTAGGATCCCCCGGAAATATCCTCCTATTGATCTTGAATATCCTTTTATATGGTAATTGTATACCCTTGAGGTCTTCTTTTCTCCAGTGTAAACAAGGATATAAAAGGGCAGAGGTGCAGGAGGTCCAGCGGTGAGAGAATAAAACAGGTTTACTGGCTTGCAACGTGAATATGACTGGTAACAAACTAGATATTAAAACCTGAGTTAGGATCTATAGTACTTTCTCCCACCTCAGGCCTGAAGTATTTGGATAAAGTCCTTAAGGTTGGGTAGAAATGAAGCAATGACTATCCAACCCCATGGGTCCAAAATGCCTGGGTATCCTTGTGTAGACATGTACGATTCAGTTTGGATGAATTCGGAATTTGTCAGGATAAATGGTTATGGTGGCGTGTGGGCTTACACTTCAATAGCCAGGTCATTGTTGCTGCTGCCTCTTTCCGTGTTTTCTTTTTTAATCCCAAAGCGGAATAGTTCCTGGTGAGGGTATAAATATCAACCCACCAGTCTCTCTCTCTTGGCTGAGAAGCAGCATGAGGATATAAAGTTGCTTAGAAAAGCAGCTTTTGGTTTTATTAGGCAGGACCCACCAGATCCAGAGGTGCCGTGACGTGACGTGGCAGGTGAGCTTACACTTTAATGGCCATTCAAGTAAACCAAAAACTCTGATTGTGTTTTGTTTCACATGGAGCTACAGGAGTGAGCGCAAATGACAAGCTTTTTCCTTGTTATGTTTTATACATGAAGCAGGCTGGATACTTCTGGTCCCTGCAGCCACCCTGGTAGGGAATATGCGGAAAAACATTTTTTTCTGCACATATGTATTTTTTGTTATATCCACAGCCAGGTCATTGTTGCTGCTGCCCCTTTCCATGTTTTATTTTTTAATCCCAAAGTGGAATTGTTCCTGGTGAGGGTATAAATATAAACCGACCAGTCTCTCTCTTGGCTGAGAAGCAGCATGAGGATATGCGGTTGCTTAGAAAGCAGCTTTTCGACTCATTAGGTTGGACTCACCTGAGCAGAGGTGACGTGACGTGGCAGGTGAGCTTACACTTTAATGGCCATTCGAGTAAACCAAAACCTCTGATTGTGTTTAGTTTCGCATGGAGCTACAGGGTGAGCGCAAATGACAACTTTTTTCCTTGTTATGTTTTATACAAGGAGCAGGCTGGATACTTCTGGTCTCTGTAGCCGTCCTGTTGGGGAATAGGCACAAAAAAAAAATCCTGCATAAATGGTTATTCAGTGTTTTGGAACAATTCGAATTCCAAATTGCCAATATCCAAACTGAATTGCTCTCCGTATGAAAAAATCCCAAACTTATCCGAACTGATCTGAATATAGTTTTATATATCAGGATTAATTTGAAACGCTCCACAGCTATATCGACACCTATACATCATTATATGCATGATTTTTTTGGAGCACATGCACCATTCTTTGTGTCATATTGGATCATGTGCTCCATACTGTGCATCATTTTTAGAGCATATGCTCCCTTTTCTTTATCATTTTGCAGCATATGCTTCATTACACACCACTCTAGAACTTCACCTACCAGACTCCCTTCTGTCTTTTGCTCACCTTATTGGTTCCCTGCCTGTCTTCTGTTTTGTTTTGTTTTTCTTCCCTTCATCTTCTCCCCTCCAAAGTTTTCTAGAAATGTTTTTCCCTCTCTTGCTGCTTCTTTCTTCTACCACCCTTCTCTCTAAATATACTCTCCCTCCCTATACACCCTACAAATTACACCAAGCAGAAAAAGAAACCCAAATACACCATAGCCTACTCAGCTCTTTTAACTTATCAGCTGAGTGCTGGTGGAGAGTGTTAAAATGCAGCCCTCCCACCCCCACACAGAGTTTTAAGACTCTCCAATCACAATTCTCCAAAAAGAAAACTGTGTCCAAATTCCTATTTATTCTGCTGCTTGCCCTGGCAAATGATGTTGAATCCAACCCTGGTCCAACAGATGACACCACGTTTAGTCTCCCCACTAAAAAAGGCCTCTCCTTTGTGCACTGTAACATCCGCAGCTTACTCCCTAAACTGGACGAGCTTAAAGCTTGGTGCCTCCATTACAAACCTAAAGTCATTGTGCTGACAGAATTATGGCTAACCACTAAAGTAACCAGACTCTGCCATATCAATACAAGGGTATTCATGTTATAGAAAGGACAGAGCAAAGAGAGGAGGAGGAATTGTTATTTATGCTGACGAGTCCACAAAGTTCACCCCTCTGCAAAACTCTAGCTCCCCAGCCACTTTTGATTTCCTTTGTGGTATTATTGAGATACCTTTCAGTAAACCAATTATTGTTGCAGGATTCTATCGCCCACCGAGCTCCGCAGTGCACTCCCTTTCTGACATAACCCAAATCCTTAGTAATTTGGTAGCTCAAAACCAAAAAAGTGAAATGCTGGTCATCAGCAATTTTAATGTTGACTAGCTGAATTCTAAAAACAACAAACACTGCTCCCAGTTTAAGGCTTTCCAGTTAACACAATTAATCTCCTCCCCCACTCGCATTAATATGAAAAGCCTTAACCATACCTTGCTGGACTGGATTCTCTCCTCATGTCCTGATAGAATACAGGAGGCAGGCGTTCTCGCTAATAGCTTCAGTGATCACTGTCTAGTGTACTGTGTGCGCAAAATAAAGGCCACAAAATCTCCCCCAAAGGTAATAATCACTAGGTCCTTCAAGAAATTTAACCTTGAATCCTTCCTAAATGATCTCAAATGGCTCACGTGGTACAGGCTAAACCTAATCCCAGACCTGGACTGTGCAATTGAATACTTTCAGTCAGAGCTCCTGCAAGTCTGGAATACCCATGCACCGCTGTGTAAAGTGCGAGTCAAAGGGGCACATTTCCCCTGGGTTACAGCTGACCTCACACACATGTACCAGCTTAGAGATTCACTCTGGTCAAATTTCAAGAGTACTGGATCCATGAATGATCACTGTGAATACCGAAAATGGCAGAATGCATGCACAAAGCAAAAAAAAATGGCCAAAGCCCAATACTTCAATGAAAATCTAAACAATAACATATCAAACCCGAGAATTATTTGGAAAATCATAAATAACATAGAATCGCCCCCTGTCCACTCCCAACCAGCTGCTGTAAAAGTAAACAATCAAACCCTGCTACACCCCCTAGATGTAGCAAATGCCTTTAATAACTATTTCGTTGGATGCGCCAACACCCTGATTGCTAAGCTAGCAATTGAAACACATTGACATGAGGGTTCCACAGCTGATGAAGCCAGCATTGTACCTGGAGAAACGCGTTCTGTAGAACCCCCGATTCACCGGACATATTTTAGATTGTTTTAATATGTAATTACCTTACTAAGCCCAATAAATCCCATACCTATATACACTACGTCTCCCACTATCCTCATTCACCTGCCAGCGGAAACCCTGAGACCTATGTGAGTGAGAACAAGCAAGGATCCCCGGCCGTGCAGTCCTTTACCAAAGGAGGAAGAGGAGCAGTGTAAAGAAGGGATGTTCGGCCACCTTTATGGGCTAACAATGCGAGACCATTGAGCTATATGTAGCTCTGGACCATGTAAATGCAGCTATTCTTACTTCCACCAGACAATTGTTTAATGACAGTTCGCACTATTTTCTTTGCCGTTTGTCTCTCCTTATATCTCGGAGGTTAAAGGGAACAAAGACCCCAGGAGGGATAAGGATCAACAAAGCAACTCCACCCAGTACCCTTGCGGATATAAAGACTTTTGAACATTTAAAGGCAATGTCATTTATATTTGTCTTCTAATAACCCAGCAGAGACGGGTACACAACATCATAATTAGAATACACCTTAGCTTACTATATTCCTATCTGTATACTATCACCATTTATCCTGTCTTCATTTTTTCTGCGTGGACACACAATCCGCCCAGACGGACACTGATACATGCTGACATATCTCCATTCTGTACCATTTATCTGTACCACTTATCCGCAAAGGCATAATCTCCCAGACAGACCCTGGTGTATGTGATATATACAACCAACCCAATTAAATTTTAGCGAGCAGCGCCAGATAAAGTCACTCCATTGAACAAAGAAACTTTGGCAATATAGCAAAGCATTGTCATTTCACTCTATTAGGCAGCAGCGCGCTCACATATTTAATTCTAGACTAGTAGGAAGAGCGCCCACGGAGGGTAACATTCCCCTTTTCTTAGCAATTGAAACACATTCAGAAAGACAGCACACAAGTCAGATCCTTCCAACTGCAAAAACCCTGTATCAAAGGGAAATTCAGTTTTAGACCAGTGCCTGTCAGGGCCATTACTAAACTTCTCTGTAACCAAAAAATGAAACACCAGTTAGGACCTGACCAAATCCCAGCAATGCTGCTGAAAATCAGCGCGCCGGCAATTGCAAAACCTGTCGCAACTCTAATCAATGAATCACTGGCGACTGGATATACAGTATACCCAAACTCTGGAAGACTGCGAGAGTGGCACCTATCCATAAAAGTGGAGACAATACTTTGGTATCCAATTACCGCCCGATATCATTGCTTCCTGCAATGTCAAAATTTCTGGAAAAATGTGTTTACACTCAATTACGTGATTACTATCAGTATTGGAACTATTTAACCCCAGATCAATCCGGCTTCTGTCCAAATCATTCAACCACAACTGCCCTTTTAAAAGTTTCCAATAATATCCAGGCTGGCATGGAACAAGGAAACCTAACTGGAGCCATCTTCCTTGATTTTGCCAAGGACTTTGACACAGTAGACCATGGCATCTTGTTAGAAAAACTTAAAAACTCTGGTATTGGTGATCGCACGCTAACCTGGTTTCAATCATATGTGTCTGATCGGTCGCAATATGTGTCCATTTCTGACAGCACTTCCCGCTCCCAGTCACTTGCGGTGTACCCCAAGGCTCGATACTTGGCCCCCTGCTATTCACAATATTCATAAATGATCTGCCCAATGTCTGCAAAGGCTCAACTGTACACATGTACGCAGACGACACTGTAATCTATACCAGCAAACCAGATCTCCCGCAGCTGGAGGCCGTGCTGCAAGAACAATTCACAGAGGTAGAAAAGTGGATCAAACACAACAAACTTTTTCTAAATGCCGACAAAACTGTAACGATGCTCTTTGGAACAAAACCTAAACTACACAAATTGCAAACACCCCATCTATGTGTCAGGACAAAATCAAATGGCACTCTGACCACAGTCACTTCTCTCAAATATCTAGGTATGTAGTTGGACCCAAATCTATCTTTTGGCCCCACATCGAAAAAATCTCATCTAAACTTTACCCCAAACTAGGTGCCCTGTACAGAAACACTGCCTGAGCCCCGCGGTAAGAAAGCAGATTGTACAACAAATGCTTATGCCGGCTATTGAATACGGAGATGTAGTGTATGCAGCCGCCCCACAAACACACCTTCAGAAACTTACTACATTGTATAACTCATTCTGCCACTTTGTGCTACAATGTAACTACATGACCCACCATTGTGACATGTTAAAAGGACTAAACTGGCCGTCGCTGGAATCTAGACGCACCCTTCACCTTTCCAGCCTGGTGTTTAAGAGCATTTCTGGGAAGCTGCCACCCTACCTGAATAGACTGCTTCCCCTAGCAGTTCCCTCATCCTATAACCTCCGATCCAGGACCGGCACCTTACTTGCAATACCACAATACAAAAAGAAAGTGGCTCGATCCTCATTTTCCTACAGAGCACCACAAATATGGAATAAGCTCCCAGACGCCATCAAATCTTCCCCCAGTCTAAAGTCCCTTAAGAGTTCCTTACTAACATACCTCAATACAGAATGCACCTGTAAACATGTAACATAATGACTATATACAGAATGCACCTGTAAACATGTAACATAGTGACTATATACAGAATGCACCTGTAAACATGTAACATAGTGACTATATACAGAATGCACCTGTAAACATGTAACACATTGACTATATACAGAATGCACCTGTAAACATGTAACACAGTGACTATATACAGAATGCGCCTGTAAACATGTAACACAGTGACTATATACAGAATGCACCTGTAAACATGTAACATAGTGACTATATACAGAATGCGCCTGTAAACATGTAACACAGTGACTATATACAGAATGCGCCTGTAAACATGTAACATAGTGACTATATACAGAATGCGCCTGTAAACATGTAACACAGTGACTATATACAGAATGCACCTGTAAACATGTAACATAGTGACTATATTTCCTACATTTTTATTTTCTGTTAATCTGTATATTTGTTTTGTGTTAATATCTTGCATTTTACTACTTTGTATTTCTGTAACAATTCAATGTTCTTGAACCCAGGACATACTTGAAAACGAGAGAAATCTCAATGTATCCTTCCTGGTATAAATAAATAATTCTGTCATTTTTGGAGCATATGCTTCATTCTGTGCATCATTTTTGGAGCATATGCTTCATCCTCTGCTTCGTTTTTGGAGCATATGCTTAATCCTCTGCTTCATTTTTGGAGCATATGCTTCATTCTGTGCATCATTTTTACAGTATTCGTTCATCCTGTGCATCATTTTAGGAACAGCATATGATTCATCCTGTGCATAATTTTTGGAGCTTATGCTTCATCCTGTGCATCATTTATGGAGTATATGCTTCGTTCTGTGCATCATTTATGGAGCATATGCTTCATTCTGTGCATCATTGTTTTGATCAAATATCCCATCATGTGCATAATTTTTTGAGCACATGCTTCATTCTGTGCATCATTTTTGGAGCACATGCTTCATTCTGTGCATCATTTTTGGAGCACATGCTTCATTCTGTGCATCATTTTTGGAGCATATGCTTCATACTGTGCATCATTTATGGAGCATATGCTTCATTCTGTGCATCATTGTTTTGATTAAATATCCCATAATGTGCATCATTTTTTGAGCACGTGCTTCATTCTGTGCATCATTTTTGCAGCACATGCTTCATTCTGTGCATCATTTTTGGAGCACATGCTTCATTCTGTGCATCATTTTTGGAGCATATGCTTCATACTGTGCATCATTTTTGGAGCACATGCTTCATTCTGTGCATCATTTTTGGAGCATATGATTCATTCTGTGCATCATTTTTGGACCATATGGTTAATTGTGTGCATCATTTTTTAGCCTATTCGTCATTCTGTGCATCACTTTGGAGCTTATGCTTCATCCTGTGCGTCATTTAGTCTATATGCGTCATTCTGGAGCCATTCACGGCCGAATATATTGGACCCTTCCGCTTTTTCACAATCACTTGGATTTGCCCCAACACACGTCTTTCCTGGTGCGGCGATGGCTTTATGTACAAATCTCAAAACAATGACATAATTATTAAATACCCCAATACAGTATAACGAATACAGGTAGACACGTGATATTTAGAGATTCCTCCTAATTACTCAGCAGCGTAATGACCTTTTTTTTTTTCGTTCTATTTTTTTTGAGAAAGGATTTTACCAGGAAGGATACATTGAGATTTCTCTCGTTTTCAAGTATGTCCTGGGTGGCGAGTTTGTACTGTTAGGTGTCTTGCCCAAGGACACTTACTGGAGAGGTGCTCTTGCTGGGATCGAACCCATGACCCCACAGGTTCTCTCCACGCAGAGCAGTGATGTTGCCTTTACTCCATCCAGCCGGTACCTTAAGGAATAAGTTCACTGTTTTTTTATTTTATTTGGATTTTTTTTTGTATTCACCACCGCTGGTGTATTCTCTCATTCCCTTCCCACGATTCAGTGCAGATGTTCTAACAATAAATCCAACGTGTCGTGTTTTTTTTCCCACAATGGAATGCCGGCGTCCAGAAGAATGCGTAGATGAACACTGTCCAGCATCTTCCACCTGATCTACAGCCGCTCTGCGCGTAAGCACGCTGAGCCTCGCACACGGCCTCCTCCAAATCCCCGACAGATTATTAAGTGCGCGTCCCGCAAACCTGGAGTCCATTATGGCGTTGCAGCAGAGATGCTTCCGATAAAATGGAATAGTTTGGCCGGCGTCCAGTGGCAGATGTTCGCGCGTGTGACACATTAATAAGAGATCGTAAACCTTGCAGCTTTCGCCTAAGCTATTTCATATTTCCTTTTCATGCCAGCTGCTGGGTTTTTATTCGTGCAGCTCGAGGACGCCTGCACGAGAGATAAAGAGGATTATTCACTAAACCAAGGATTGCAAAGAAACAACAAGAAGGATCTATGATAAACTGCAGGCTTTTCCTTAAACTGGTGCAATAGCTTTGATTTATAAGACTTTAAAGGGTTTATTCAAAGACACCGAAATGGCCACGAAAATTGCACCAAACAGTGTCTTTCTCCGTACGGTGCAATTTCGTGGCCATTCGGCTATTCTAAAACTGGCAGTTCGCCAAATATTGCAAATTGCCAGCGAAATACGATGCTTGTTCGAGGGCAGTGAAGTCCCCATAGAGAAGCAATGGTTAATCTATTCAGAGACGCCGAACAGCAGAGAAATGTCAGTGTAATGCCCTGATGTTCGGTGGTTTCATTCGGCAGGTTTATTCAGGCGAATCCATAGGTTTCAATGCAAAGAAAATTCCTTGTTTTTCTTAAATACTTATTCAACCGTTTATTCTTTTCATTTGCAGCAAATGTCTCTTTATTTATTTATTTTTTAGGCATTTTTTGGGGATTTTTTTCCGCGAAATATCTTTTTCAAATTTTTTTCTTAAAAGATTACTTTTTTTTTCCTCTCTAACAGATATTTTTCATTATTATTCATAGGGCTTTATATATTATTTCCAGGCATTTTCGTGCCGTATTTTTTTTATTTTTTTTAAACGCCTTTTATAAGTCACAACCTTTTCTTTTTCTTACACCTGTTCGGCGGCTTGTCAGCTTTTTCCAGGAGTCTGTTAGGCTGGTCGTTGGATTTTTTTCAGATCAATTCAGCGTTTTTTCAGCAGTTTCTCGGATTGGTTCAGTGATATTATGTGGGGGTTTTCGATTCGGCGGTTTTGCAGCAGTTTTTCGGAAGCGTTTGGCGGTTCGATTTGCTGCACTTCCTTTGCTGAATTCACCGCAGGGTCGGCAAGTTTAATTCATCGAAGTGCGGAGAATGGAAGATAACCGAAATGTCGGTGACATGTTGGTGCTCCCTGAATAACCGTTTAAGATAGGTTATTCATTAACCTGCAACTTTGCCAAAGAATTGCACCGAACGGTGAATTTCACCGTTTGGTGCAATTTCGGGGCTATTTGTCTATTCACTAAACTGTCAATTTACTAAATACAGGTAAAATGACAGCAAAATAAAGTGCAGTTCACTGCAATTTGGCAGCACCAAAATTGTCCTATTGAAAACTAGCAATTCATCTATTCACAGAACGCTGAATTGCACCAAAATTTCGGAAAAATTACCTAATTTTCAGTGTTTCAATTCCACAGGTTTAAACAGGTGAATCCCATAGGTTTCAACGTAATATTTTATTTTTTTTTGCTTTTAAAAACCATTTGTTATTTTTATTTTTTACAAAAATACTCTATATTTTTTTAAAAGACCTTTTGGTATTTTTTTTGAAAGCCTTTTTGTTTAAAGACTTTTTTTTATTATTTTTTAAAAGAGATGCTTATTATTTTTTAAAGAACCTTTATCATTACTTTTACTACATTTTTATTGATTACGCTCCTATTAGGAGAATAGGAGACTTCCTTTTTTTTTTCTCTTCGGTGGAATCGCCTAGACAATTCCTGCACAATTCGACGCTTTTCGCCGACGTCAGATAAATGCTCTGCTGACAACATTTTCGCCGAAATACGGTGACCATTCGTTAAATAGTGAATGCAAGAAAAACCGTGGCCACCACCATGTAATGAATAAAATATACGTATCCTGCGTCTTGCAAAGCACTGTCCCCCTAGTGCTAGAACGATAAAGGGTATCACAGGAAGTTATCTGTAAAATAAATTACAGGACCATAGTGCAGACCGCAGATACAGGCAGCGTATTAATACACAATGGAGAATTCCCGTTAGAATCACACTCACAAGATGTGAAACCAAGATGTACACATAACGAGTACTTGATTACCCCTCCTGGACGAAGTAGATGCTTCTACGTCATTAGGGAAGCTCTCAGCAAGAAGGATCTTCGTAGCCTCCGTCTCTCCAGGGCTCCACAAGCAGATTCCGGGGTTAATCTTTAAATTCGTTAGTTTCAAAAATAGTAATAAAACAGGAATTCCATTTGGATTTCGATTTAATAAATCTTCATAAAATTAACATAAAATTGGAATAGTTCCAACGCGTTTCGTCTCTCAAACAGAACGAGACTTCATCAGGGAAAAAAATATATATTTTTTATATGATATATGATTTATTGATATATTTTTTTCCCTGATGAAGTCTCGTTCTGTTTGAGAGACGAAACGCGTTGGAACTATTCCAATTTTATGTTAATTTTATGAAGATTTATTAAATCGAAATCCAAATGGAATTCCTGTTTTATTACTATTTTTGAAACTAACGAATTTAAAGATTAACCCCGGAATCTGCTTGTGGAGCCCTGGAGAGAAGGAGGCTACGAAGATCCTTCTTGCTGAGAGCTTCCCTAATGACGTAGAAGCATCTACTTCGTCCAGGAGGGGTAATCAAGTACTCGTTATGTGTACATCTTGGTTTCACATCTTGTGAGTGTGATTCTAACGGGAATTCTCCATTGTGTATTAATACGCTGCCTGTATCTGCGGTCTGCACTATGGTCCTGTAATTTATTTTACAGATAACTTCCTGTGATACCCGTTAAATAGTGAATGCACTGTATTTTCGGTGAAATGGAATTGCCGAATTGAGCCTAAATACAAAGCACTGAAATTGCGTTCAGTTTCGGTGCTTTATGAATAGACCCCCATGAGGACCATTAGCGAGGCTGAGACACATTCTACATTTTGATTGACAGAGGTTCAGGTCGATCCAGGGCTTCTTCTATTAGGTCACACATCAACAAATTAATTCAGGCCGTCTCTCTCATGTAAAGACTGTAGGGGTTATTCAGAGAGAGTTGAAATGTCGCCGAACAATGAGTTTCCCCGTACGGTGACATTTCGGGGCCATTCGTCTATTCAGAGAGCAGGCAGTTTGCCAAATTTTGGTGAACTGCCAGCAAGTACGGTGCCTGGTCGACGGCAGTGAAATCCCCATAGAGAAGCAATGGTTAATCTATTCACAGACACCGAACAGCAGAGAAATGTCCGTGAAATACCCTGCTGTTCGGTGGTTTCATTCGACAGGTTTAATAATCAGGCGAATCCCATAGGCTTCAATGTTAAAAATATTCCCGTTTTAATACAATATCTAATAATCCGTTTATTATTTTATTCTGCAGCAAAAAGTCTCTTTATTTATAGATTTTTTTTGGATCTATTAGGCATTTTTCGGGATTATTTTGCAAACTTTTATTCTTTTTTTTTTTTAACATCGATTTCTCTTTTTTCTGTAACAGACCTTTTTATTATCATTAATAGGATCTTATGTGTAAATTTCAGACATTTTCGCTCAGTAGTCTTTTTGCAAACAGTGTTTAAATTTTGAAACTTTCAAACCTATTGTTTTTTTTTTTCACCCTGTTCGTCTGCATGTCGGCTTTTTCCAGCGGCTGCTCTGCGCTGTGATGATCTGCGGCTCCTTGGATTTTTCCGGCGTGTTTGGTGTGATTTTTGCGTCAATTTCTGTGGGTGCACGGTGAGTGTTTGGCGGGTGTTCGGCGGGTTTTCCCTGCACTCCGGGGACGCTGTGGTAATTGCTGAATGCACTTCAGAGTCGGCAAACTAGAATCACCGAATCGCGCCGAAGTGCAGGGGACGAAAGGTCACCGAAATATCGGCGACATTATGAGAATAACTCTGTGTGATTTGCTTATTAAAAAATAGAGTTCCCTTTTTTCTGCCCTTAAATAATTGGGTAGATCCTGCTGACAGCCTCCAAACAGTTAGTTTTTATTTCTTTCCTATTTTGGGGTGATTTTACTCCCTTTTTATCCCTTGCTGCACCCAGCTCCTCCTCTTCGAGTCAGGGTCTCCCAAACCCAGAAATCCCTGAAGCTTTTCTACGTAATTTGCGCTCCTATACAACTTGTCTAGCGAAGGAACCGCAAATTGCGCAGCGCTACAGGACTCGCACACTTTACGTACACAAAATCCATAGCGCCTGCGCAGAGCGATGGATCGGAGTTGCACGCGCATGCACAGATCTCATCCATCACTGCCCCTCTGAGAACGCTCGCTACAGCGATTGTTCTCAGAGGGTGACGTCGGCCGCTCTCTGTGTGTGACATCACTTGTGACCGATCTGGTGACCGGCAGCCGGGAAATTCAAAATCCCGGCTGCTGGTTGCGCTGGGTGGGGTGTAGGAAACTCCTCCACTTCAACCAGAGATTTCATCATATCGGTGGAGTTGGGAGTGGGCGCACTCCTCACATCCTGACGACTTTAAAGTGATAAAGTGTTCATGATGAGTAGAACGTCCCTTTAATGTTTGCACATTATCTTATCTGTCCTTCACCGTGTAATGTACCCTACACATCGCCACTTCAATATAAATGTAGCAACTTCGACTTCCATAACACGGAAAGCCACATACTTTTCTGTGTTTCCAGTGGAAGGAACTAGAACTAACCCTGCCAGACATTAAACGTGAAGGTTCTGGCAGTACCAGAGCTGTCACTGATCTCCAAAGCCTCTGACCTGCCTTGGAGACCTTCTTCGTGTGAATGCTGACAGTCGAAAGGATTGCCAAGGATCTCCATGGTCCCTCGATGACCTCTTTCTCTTTCTTGGAACCCATCCACCACAAAGACAAGGGGGATGTGACAGATTAGTGATTAAATGACTTGGCAAAAGGACGGCAGAAGAGTTGGCAGGACGTCGCACCCTACTATGTCTACTCTACGGAAGATGTTTTAATGCTCTTCAACCGCAGATATTTTGTAATGGTTGTTTTCCTGCTGTCTTGGGCAATGTGGTCAACTTGATAGTTAAATGCTGGACTAAGCTTTTCAGATTTATTTTTTTGGCTCCTTTCTTGAAAAAAAAAATCAGTTTTCCCATGGTAAATGGGGATAAAGAGACACTATTGTCCAAAGCATTGGGCAATTTAATAATTGCCCAAGGGGCATAGTCCTCCCACTCATCAAGATATTTTGGCCTAACGTTTGCAATCCTGCGGTGACTGTGTCATCATGTTATTTTTGTTTGTCTCTTCTGATGAATCTATCTTTTCCATTCTGGACGCTCAATGTAAACATGATAGTTGTTCCCATTTCCTGTTGAGGTTCTTATTCTTCCTATTTAGAATCAGCTGTAATAGCAGAGATTGGAGAATTGAACGTGGCCAACTTTAACCTATATTACTGAGTTTTCTTACACCCTATGTATTCCATCCAGAATCGTTTACCTTCTGAGAAAATCATTCCTACCAAGCACAATGTCTTTTTCCAGATTTTAAACATGGTGGAGGAACTGTAATGGCACGGTCAGTCGAAATTGGAACAAATCCTTTCCACAGAGCCAAGCCCCCATTTTTACCTTGTGATCTTCTCACGTTCCTGCGGTAAGATGACCCAACAACTACCACTAAATGAATTCGTAAGTGGCCTATGAGCAACGAGGTCGAAGACTCACAACCTCCAGATCTGTCCATTCATGGCCATCGATGGGAATGTTTTAGAGTTGAAAGCATTGTATAGATTCAGCCATCACAAGCAAGACTCTTCTTCTCCAAGGATTTTGCCAAACCCACCATGAACTGGTTAAGAGTTACAAGAAGGACTGGATCTATTCAAAAAATGTTGCCAGTACCAAGCATAAGGTTCTTTTATGTTGGCTTATATTAGACCGCAAAATTAAAGATGGCGGCCATGGATTACAATTTGCCACATCATACTTGAGTTTCCTATAGTCCAGTGTTTCTTTCTTACTGACATCGAAATTCACGAAAGGTAAACATGTTTATCACTTACCGTAGTGGTTCGGAAACCTGGTCCACAGGTCCTCCTAAAACGCCAGGTTTGCAGGATATGTGAGGCACAGCACAGGTGATATGATTGGCTGGTCAGTGATTGCAGAATTCAGTCTGCATTTTCCCAAGGGGATCCTTAAAATCTGGCTTGTTAGTGGGAACTGAGGACCAGGGTTGGAAACCACTGCTTTATCTGAGCATCTTTAGGTGGAAACACCAATCCTCCCTAACATCCGTGTGGATTGTGACCTGGTCTTGACGAACCCAAGCTTGCAGCACATGACACGTAAACATTGAAATTGTCAAACGGGAATCGTTGCAGCCAGAGTATCTGAGATATATTAGCGCTTAATCATTTTTCATTGATTTAGGCTTCTCGATGATAATGTCCTGCTCTCCTACCTACATCTACAACCAACGGAACTTGCACGGGATGACCTGTCTCCGTATTCCCTCTATCTTTTTTATTTTCTTCCTTCTAATTGTTGTTTTGTCGATTTGTTGCTGTCTTTCTCTGTGCACTTGCTTTTCCTGTTCATTTTATTGCTCTCAAAAACCAGAATAATGATTGTTGGTTTCCAGTAAGTCTCCCCGCACGTTTCGCATTGCCCTCTCCACGTTGCGATTCGTATCACCATATCTTCCTGCTCCGGGAAATCAGGAATGTAAACGGTGTTCCGCATCATTCCGTTTAAGAATCTGCATTAGATCCTTTCAAATACACCACGTTCTACAGACAGACGAAACTGTTTACACGCCGCGTACATTTTCCGGAATGTTCCTCGGCCATCTTTCCACTTGTTTTCACTTTTAAATTAGAAACCGCATTATCCTTTGACAGGACTGTGATCGCCTGCTTGTCCTAAGTCTGTCACCACACAGGCTCCGTGGCATGAAGACGCCTTGCAGTGGAGGATGAGTAATGTGTTTTCTGACTTTTTAATGGTAGGATGGCAAAGAAGAAGAAAAAAAGATGGCATCGTGTCCGTTGACTGCTCTCAGAGCTCTGCTTCTGTGTTCCCGGCAAACTTTGAAAGCCTTCCCCTCCTCGTGACTCTGATTCCTCAGCTAGATCAAGGGCTGCAGCAACATGTTAACCAGATCACCCTTTTCATCTGAATATACTTTGTGACACCACGGCTGCCGAAAGACACACAACTCCTAAAGAGGAAGCTGGCTTTGCATTCAGGGGAGAGTTGCATACCTGCGGCTGACAGGCTTGTCAAAGCGAGATGAAGAACAATCGCTCTGCTTTTGTGTCAATGAAAGCAAATAAATCTCCCACAGATATCATACAAGGAACAATAGATTGATATACAGGCGCCGGATGCTGGAACTGAATTAGGCGACTGCTTCAATGGAGGCGATTGTCAAAGAAACAAACACAAAAAATATATATCTGTGTGTGTGTATGTCGGGGTGTCTAAATATATATATAAATATATATGTGTCAGGGTGTATATATATATATATATATATGTCTGTGTATAATGGGTGTGCATATCTATATATATATATATGGTGGTATGTGTGTGTGTATAATATACATATAAACTGAGTGTGTGTTTATAAATATATAACAAACCAAGAGGAGAACGCTCCAGCTAGCACAGTCAAAGACTTTAACAGTGGCTTAAAGATTTAAACATTTAAAGATTTTACCAAATTTTAACCATTTCAGGATTTCAACAGTTTTTATTTATTTATAAAGTATTTTAGCAGGAAAGATAGATTGAGATTTCTCTCATTTTCAAGTATGTTCTGGGTTCAAAAAGATTGAATTGATACAGTAACCCATTCAAGTTTTTTTTACAAGATAATAATTAGGGATGTGCATGGCTGAAAAATTAGTTTAGTTTAGCTTTGTTTCATTACATTTTTAAATAATTTCGTTTTCGGAATTTCGTAACTAATTTCGTTTCGTATTTCGTTTCGTATTTCGTTTCGTTTTGTTTTGGATCGATTTTAAATCTTCGAATCGATTTGAAATTTCATATATCAATTCGAATTTCATATATCAATTCGATAGGTGATATCAATTCGAATTTTGGATCACTAAATAAAACCCCAATTAATCAAATTTTGCTGTTAATAGAAAAGCTAGGGTTAAATTTTAAGCTGTGTCACAGATTTAGTATTTGAGTCAAATTAAACAGTGAAATAAAATTAATTTGTTTCATAAAGTCCTTTGCTGACTATTACTTGTATTTTAAGTTAAGATCAATTTGATAGTTGATATCAATTTGATAGTTCATTTCAAATTCGATAGTTGATATCAATTATTCAAATTTTTCTTTTTTGATGATGACATAGTGTAAAACTAAATAAATTTGTTATATACCGTTTCGTTTCGAATTCGGATCGTATCGATTCGTTATTCGGAAGTACTTCCGAACTACGAATTATCAAATTTCGTTACAAATTCCGAATTTTTCCAAAATGAATGCACATCTCTACAAGACATTTAACCCTAAACTCTGTTAGAAAATTATGGGAATTTAGTTCACAATATATGGCCATAAATTGCTTAAGCCCGTCACAGCGTCAATGTATCCCACCTTTGACAGGTCCTTTGTTAGATTTTAATTTCCTGTATGAATACAAATATCCTGTGTTGAAAAGCCTGTTCTGATAAAATGGGCTATGATCCCCCTTTCTATGTGTTTAATATTATTGTAGATAGTCTTTTCTTCTATAGGATATGGTCTGTGGAATTTTAACCAGACTTCCTGTTATGTTCAGTGCAGAAAAAGTACGCGAAAGCTGGAAGACAGAAAAAAGATTTTGTGTGAACAATATATGGTAATCTTATCTGTGATGGCCAAATTCTGATGTAGAAATGTATTTGTACTGATTGGCTGTTATATCACATTCCTATGTGGGGTGGAAATGAAACTCTTGTCTATAACAAACGTTTCTATTGGATGTTGAAATCTAATAAATTGGTCTGACTGAACAAAGACATCTAGACATGACTTGATGAAGCTATACTTTGTGTGTGGCTGATTTTGGTGTCTCCGCCATGGCATAGCGCAGCGTCTTGCTTCATTTTTATATATGAGAAAGACATGACAGACTTTTTGGGATTCTATTTATGGTAATTATAAACAGGACATTGATTTGATTAGCTAATTTTTTTATTTAACACTTTTCTAGTCACCTAATGACTGCTATTATGGGATCAACTCTCTTACTGAGGACTGTGTCCTTTCTGGAGCTCCCTGCAGTTCAAGGCTTAACAGAGCCTGTAAGTGGAACACCCGTTACAGGGAAGGATGCTTGCCCAAGGGGTGTCAGCCCATTTCATTCAGAATACACCAGGAGGGAAGCACTCAACCTTTACTAAGCATAGAGAGCGGGTGCTTCTAATGATACTAAAACACAACAAACCAGGAGGAGAACACTCCAACTAAAACATTCAAAGATATATTTATATATATACACAACAGTGGAAAATAATACAATATACAAAGAAGAGCACTACATATAAATGACGACATTCTTCCAATTTAAACAAAAAAAATCACCATTTTTAAAAAATGCAATCACCTGACTGAGGGAATAAATGATGGGGATTCAGTTCACAAAATATGATCATACTTTGCTTAAGCTCTCACAGTCACCAATGTATCCCATCTTTGACAGATCCGATCTAACTTGACCAAATCTGCATTTACAGGATCAACTCACTTGCTGGAGGCACAATCCTTCCAGGAGCTCCCAAGCAACTCAAGGCCTTTATTTTTCACATGCGTGTTCCATCTTGGCTGCCTATAAAGGCCTTGAGTTGCTTGGGAGATACAGGAAGGATTGCGTTTTTTTTGTTCTTTTTACCCGTCCAGCGGCTTGTCTGCTTTCTTCTGTGGTGTTCGGCGGTCCATACGACGGGTCATTGGTTGCGATAGGCAGTCTGTTTGGCGGGTCGTCGGCTGCTTGCAGGGTGCATTTGGCGACTGTTCAGCAGGTTTGCGGCGGCTCTCTGGCCGGTTGGCGTTTGGCCTTCAGGGACCCTGCAGTGAATGCTGATTTCACTGTAGGGTCAGCGAATCGGACTCTCTGAAGTGCGATGATTCAGAGAGCACCGAAATGTCAGTGACTTTTCATTGCTCTCTGAATAACCTCTTATGTTTGAAGTGGAAGGTCCCCCCTATCTTCACTGGCTTTTTAAAGGTGTAATATTAGTGATGCTCTTTAATATATCCATTTTTTCCCTGTAGATTGACTTGAAGTGTGGGTATTTGGAAAGTCCACCTAGACCTGTTCCATGAAGCCCTCTCTTCTGATTGCCGAGGTACCACTTCCATGGATATACCAGGAAACCAACATGAACAAAATGATATAAGTGAGGATATAGGATATTCCTGATGATCAACATAATAGGAGATAAGAATGTGGAGAGTATGGATACCAGCGCAAGTACAGATGGTGTTAGGTCTTCAGAGGTAAGTTCTCCTTTACCGCAGAACTTGAAGTTTCTTTGAAAAGGCCCTCAGAAAGAGCAAGAAAATACAACAATTTGCAGACTGTTTAAGCACGTGTTATACACTAGAGTATACAGAGTAATATGATTGAAAAAGAAAGAAAACAGACCTCCACCGGGGAGGTGAACAATCACCCCACCCCGAGTGACTACTAGACACCGGGCGTGGACACACCCAATAAGGACTAAACCTAGTAATGAACTATAACGAAGCGAAAGGAGATATAAGGGATAAACCCTCAGATCACTGAGAGGGAGTGCTGATTTAAAACATAACTTTTATTAGTCATAATAGGACACACAGAAAATGAAACCGACAGTAAGTGTTAAAAAACATATAGACACTTAGACGTAGGCACAGTATGTTGCAGGGAGAGCAGAAATATGTAACAAATACAAAGCGAATTGCTTGGTTAGAACTTATGGGGAACATATATATGCCTTCAGTGGAGATGGAAAACCACAGTATTGATAATGAATTGAAGCGAATGCCCCATGGACATAAAATGCAAATTGTACCTTAATATTGACAAATAGAGAGTATTAAATAACACCGCACTGAAATACATGCACAGTGCCCACAATGGTACTGAGGATAAATTGGCCCAAGGTTGGTAAAAGCCAGAATAACGAACTACATACAGCGACGTTCATTTGGCCTGGCTACCTTGTATACAAGCTTAATAAAGCTATAAGCTGAGGATTGTGAACTGCTTGGTTGGAACTTATAAGAAACGGATATATGCCTTCAGTTGGAGATGGAACACCACAGTATTAGTAATGAATTGAAGCGAATGCCCCATGGACATAAAATGCAAACTGTACCTAAATATTGGCAAATCGAGAGTGTTAAATAACACCACACTGAAATACATGCACAATGCCCACAATTATACTGAAGATAATCAGCCCAAGGTTGGTAAGAGCCAGAATATCGAACTAAATACAGCAACGTTCATTTGGCCTGGCTACCTTGTATGAAGGCTTAATACAGCTATAAGCAAAAGATTGTAAACTGCGAGGCAACAAAACAAAAAAAAAAAAAAACTCACAGAAGGGAATCAGTTAGCAAAGAGGCATATATCAAATGTGATAATTAAAGTTGTCAACCATTCAACAAGACATAGAGGTTAAAGTACCAAAAGATTGAAAAGTCAAAAGCGTACAAATTGGCATGCACCTGTCCTTAACAAATCAGCAACACATGGAAAAGTCAACCATCACTGAACCACGTTACTATTGAAAGGCAAAAAGCGCCTAATTGACCAAAAAGGCTGTCCCTAAAAGTTAAGAATTCTATTATCTCCCTGTCAAATCATATTGTGCAAGACATTTTTAAAAGATAACCAGGACTCGACACGTGTTTCGCCGGTACAGAACCGGCTTCATCGGGAGTCAAACACAGATTGTAATTATTGTCGGTACCATGTGGCATCAAGGCTGATTAAATAGACATTTGAAGGAAGTGGGAGTGGACAATCACTACTTGATTGCTGGCAGTTGTAAGCTAACGATAACGTAAAAGAGCCTATGGTGGCCGGCAGGGTCCATCTGTCTAAAGTGCTATATGTGTCTAACAGCCAATGGAGTCAATGGTAATACAAATACACTTCAACAAACGGAAGAAGTATCTAAACCCTCATAGGCTGTAACAGACAAACCAATTGACACAGGGATGTTATAATCTCCATAAGGAACCAATCACCAAAAGATATATATACATATTTGTGTATACAGCCGACGGCAGGCGAGCCATCTCATACCCACTGCACAATAAATGAGGTGTTAAAATGGCATGAGTTCGACGCCGTGTGGTTAGAAGAGGCCATCCAGATAGCTTGTTGCCAACACACATATCTATCTGTTGTGTAGATACTATGATACAGGTAACGGTCAGTGATTGGTCTGGCTAAGCACCTGACCCTAGTCAGCCAATAGGAACAATGATCTAACCTGTGACCACAGAGAAATATGCTAATAGTGGAGGCAACCTAATATGTAAATAAATCGGCGATGCCATCTCATACCCACTGCACAATAAATGAGGTGTTAAAATGGCATGGGTTCAACGCCGTGTGGTTAGAAGAGGCCATCCAGATAGCTTGTTGCCAACACACATATCTATCTGTTGTGTAGATACTATGATACAGGTAACGGTCAGTGATTGGTCTGGCTAAGCACCTGACCCTAGTCAGCCAATAGGAACAATGATCTAACCTGTGACCACAGAGGAATATGCTAATAGTGGAGGCAACCTAATATGTAAATAAATCGGCGATGGTGCCACGATCACTTAATAATACGTATTTCAATACATTTTAACCACCGGATAGTTACAGATATGATGGGTGCGCAGCTATGTATCAAGCAATATAACACCGCCCAAAGATTATATAGATGGACAGATAGAGCAGGCTCATAGTTAAATTGACATATCACCCAGCATGATAGGAGACATTTGGACCACTACATGGCTGCAGAATAATCACAGACATGCTAAAGCCGCTGGATACCGAGTGGTATGATGCCACCCAGGGTAAGTAATCTAGAGATTTTTTGACTTGTGGACAACACATCAGAACCACCAACATTACTCGTATTGGGATCGTTAGAAAATACATTGTCAGCATCCTGACACCAAAAATTACCACTACCTGCCTGACTCGAAAAACCAGCCATGGTAGAAAGAGAAATCAAGTGATTGTTGATTGAGTATTAAAACTCTAGTATAGATGATTGAAAAAGAAAGAAAACAGACCTCCACCGGGGAGGTGAACAATCACCCCACCCCGAGTGACTACTAGACACCGGGCGTGGACACACCCAATAAGGACTAAACCTAGTAATGAACTATAACGAAGCGAAAGGAGATATAAGGGATAAACCCTCAGATCACTGAGAGGGAGTGCTGATTTAAAACATAACTTTTATTAGTCATAATAGGACACACAGAAAATGAAACCGACAGTAAATGTTAAAAAACATATAGACACTTAGACGTAGGCACAGTATGTTGCAGGGAGAGCAGAAATATGTAACAAATACAAAGCGAATTGCTTGGTTAGAACTTATGGGGAACAAATATATGCCTTCAGTGGAGATGGAAAACCACAGTATTGATAATGAATTGAAGCGAATGCCCCATGGACATAAAATGCAAATTGTACCTTAATATTGACAAATAGAGAGTATTAAATAACACCGCACTGAAATACATGCACAGTGCCCACAATGGTACTGAGGATAAATTGGCCCAAGGTTGGTAAAAGCCAGAATAACGAACTACATACAGCGACGTTCATTTGGCCTGGCTACCTTGTATACAAGCTTAATAAAGCTATAAGCTGAGGATTGTGAACTGCTTGGTTGGAACTTATAAGAAACGAATATATGCCTTCAGTTGGAGATGGAACACCACAGTATTAGTAATGAATTGAAGCGAATGCCCCATGGACATAAAATGCAAACTGTACCTTAATATTGGCAAATCGAGAGTGTTAAATAACACCACACTGAAATACATGCACAATGCCCACAATTATACTGAAGATAATCAGCCCAAGGTTGGTAAGAGCCAGAATATCGAACTAAATACAGCAACGTTCATTTGGCCTGGCTACCTTGTATGAAGGCTTAATACAGCTATAAGCAAAAGATTGTAAACTGCGAGGCAACAAAACAAAAAAAAAAAAAAAAAAAAAACTCACAGAAGGGAATCAGTTAGCAAAGAGGCATATATCAAATGTGATAATTAAAGTTGTCAACCATTCAACAAAACATAGAGGTTAAAGTACCAAAAGATTGAAAAGTCAAAAGCGTACAAATTGGCATGCACCTGCCCTTAACAAATCAGCAACACATGGAAAAGTCAACCATCACTGAACCACGTTACTATTGAAAGGCAAAAAGCGCCTAATTGACCAAAAAGGCTGTCCCTAAAAGTTAAGGATTCTATTATCTCCCTGTCAAATCATATTGTGCAAGACATTTTTAAAAATCCTTTCGCTTCGTTATACAGAGTAATACTCACATTTTTTGGTGTCTATTTAATCCAAAAGGCACCAAACATAAGTCAGCCGATGAACATAAAGGGGCACCCGATCCCCTTCCCCTATTTCGAGGTCCACAGGGGCGATGTAGTGGTGGTAGATGGTTCCTCCAAATTAAAACAGGTAGCCGTGAATAAAGTACAATAATTTATTCAGGATACACAATAATATAAATAAAACTGGCATGTAGTACACCTCAAATGCGTTTCACTCACAGGAGCTTCATCAGTGGGTGTTACTTACCGGCTGGGTGGAGCAGAGGTAACATCACTGCTCTATAACCATGGGGACTGTGGAGACACTGGTTGGAATCCCAGCAAGAGCACCTCTCCAGTAAGTGTCCTTGGGCAAGACACCTAACGGTAAATACTCGCCACCCAGGACATACTTGAAAACGAGAGAAATCTCAACGTATCCTACCTGGTAAAAATACTTTCCAAAAAAAATAATATATATATATATTTGGAATTATGTTGATGTTTTGATTCATAGCAATTGGAATTCCACAGACAGTATGTTCCCTGTATATGTACCTGCAGACACAGTCATCATACACCTTCAGTGGACACAGCGATAAAGACAATCTGTTGCAGACAATCACATATACACACACATACATGGATAGAGCTACTTACAGAGACAAAGATAAACATGTGCACAAACACACATGCATGGATGCAGCCGTGGCCGGATTTACATCTCAGGCGTCTGCAGGCTCAGAAAGTGGAGGCGCCCTTTCTGTGTAAATCTTTAAAAAATTAAAGCTGTGTAATAAACAAACGAATGAATAAATATTAAAAAATATTTAAAAATGTATATTTTTTTGACTTTTTTTTAAAAAAAAATTCTATAATTTATTAATTTTAGTTTTATAGAGAAAGGTGCCCACCACAGGTGCCGTTCTCTGTAAAACAAAAAAAAAAAGCAATAATAATAAATATTTTTCATATTTTGGAAGGGGTTACAATTTTTTCTGTTTCTGCTTTTACAGCGAAAAGTTTATTTTCGTAAAAAAAAAATGATTTTTTTAATTTTTTTATCGTTTTTTTTTACTTTTACAGGAAAAGATGACTTTTCTGGGAAAAAAAAATTATTTACATTTTACATGTAAACTATTTTCTTAACTAAACATACAAGAGAAAAACAAAGCACATGTAAGATATCAGCAACATCACATAAACACAATAAGGACATTGAATTTTTTTTGGTGGTTGTGGCCCATTACGTAATTCTTTAAAAAAAAGATTAAAAAAATGCCCAAAATGTTTTATTCTGCATTAACCCCTGATTGATTTCTGGTTCTTTAAATGCAACAAACAAAAGGTTTGGCTGTGGAAACGCCGGACTCATTGGGGAATCGCCAGAACACCTGCACAATGAAGAGCCTACAGAAACTTTGCAAGTCCTTGATTTATGCAGCGTATTTTTTCCATGTCGAGGACCCCGTGTCATTCTGCCACAGGAAATTAATTTCTCGCCTTAAAAGTAACAAGACAAAAGCAGGATAGAGAAGAACAGATTTTTTTTTCTCTTCATATTTACATTGACAACCTCGCATGCCTTTTCGCTCAAAAGCTTAAGGGTCTCCGTTTTAACCTCTGCCTTTTTCAGGAACTCGTTTTATTGTTCAACACCAAAAATTGCCGCCTCTAGCACCTTGTTATTAGAAATACAAAATCCTGGTGTCATGGATCACAAAGAGCAGGTCATGTAAGGGAAGCGATGCACATAAATCAGAGACAATGTGTCGACATTTCAAAAGATGCATTAAAATAACAAGCGCCTTTAATGGGGAAGAAAACGAGAAAAAATGGGGATGAAAACGAGAAAAAATGGTCATTCAGAGCTCGTTCTTCAGCTGGCTGGAAGTAACGCCGTGTCGGAAAGGTCAAAACCTTCTTTAATTTCATACATTGTGCATTGATCTCCATCATTCTTCCGAAGACGGTAAACAAGATATTCCTTATACAAATCCTCAGTGATTCTTCAAATATTAAAAATCAAGTTTTTAAAATAAACTCAAAAATTAAATATTTAAAATATTCCAGCCTGACCTCTGGTCCCTTAGGATGCACAATCCTCTCGATGCAAACTGAAGGATATGGAGAGCAGATAGTTTTCCGCTTTCCTTCTGCTGGTACTGTGCGATCCTGCAGAATCATGTTCCTGTGAGACTCCATGGAGTCCTGGAGAGTTTCTTTGGAGTCCTGAGGACAGGTTTGCAGGTCTGCTGCCTAACAAGAGGTGGGGGAACCTGCTGAAATGGATAATACCACTATTTATAAGCTGTATTGTCCACCTGACGCTAGACAGCAGAAGGTGTAGACACTGAAGTGGATCCTGGGGGTCACAGGTCGTGTTATCGGAAACACATTGGAACTTTATGAAAAGTTTATTGACTAGTTGTTGTAATGCAGCGGCAATGTTTGCTGAGTTTTTGTTACAGTGAGGTATGGGGGCTCTTCTTGCAGCTTGTTTTACAGGAGAGACAAAAAGTGAATTTTCACAATGATTTCATTTTCTCCAAAGGGGGCAGACTATTCCAGTCTTAATACGATATTACTGATACCCAGCACATACTTGAAAACAAGAGAAATCTCAATGTATCCTTCCTGGTAAAATACTTTATAAATATATAAATAAATATCAGTATCAGTCTTTTATTTGCCAATATTTGAACAAGTTGGCTCACGGAAGTTGCAACACGCAAAGTCCTGCAGATGGGTGCCGATCCGATGCTGATTTGGAGCTTCTCCCACATCAAGCTGACAACTCTTGGTGTAGGACTTCCCGTGCCCACTGACGGTATTGCTCATGAGTGTCATGACAAAAGAAACCCCCGTCTCATCTGGCAGGGAGTTCCCTATTCAGGGGTCTATTGGTCCCCTGTATTTCTGGTACCTATATCCTACAGCAAGAGTCAGCAACCTTGGCCCTCCAGATGTTTTGGACTACATTTCCCATGAGTCTCTAAGAACCTAAAGAGTAGCTGAGTGTCACGGTGGGTCAGGGGATGGGGCGCCTGGCAGCAGCTTCCTCGCTGCTCGCTGGCCAGGCGCCGAATGTAAACGCTTCCGGGTGCGCTCACGTGGGACGCCGAGGGCGGGGCCTGGCGTTGTGACGCGGACCCGCCGGGTTAAAACCCAGTCTCACCATACACCGGTGCCCTGACGTGGTATTCACCTCCCGCAGAGCTCTTGTGATATTTGGCAAACGAATCCTCTTGTGTATAACCTTGGCATTGGCAAACGAACCCTCCTGTGTATGACCCTTGGCATTGGCAACGAACCCTCCTGTGTATGACCCTTGGCATTGGCAAACGAACCCTCCTGTGTATGACCCTTGGCATTGGCAAACGAACCCTCCTGTGTATGACCCTTGGCATTGGCAAACGAACCCTCCTGTGTATGACCCTTGGCATTGGCAAACGAACCCTCCTGTGTATGACTCCTGGTATTGGCATTTACTCTGCTCTAGGTTCTGCCCTTAACGTTGGTACCGAGGTCAGTCTATGTGGCACCCTAAGCACGCATCAGATTACCTCTGCTATTACTAAAGTCCTAGGAGGACTTGTGATCTGGTCTGTACCCCTGTCTGGTGTTTCCCTTCTTTATCTGTTACCTGCTTCATTGTCTATATAGCTTTGCCGACCATTCAAGGATCGGAAGAGTAGAAAGGGAGCTACATAAAGAGATCAATATCTTGGTAGTCAGAAGGATTCGTGACAATACTCTATTCAATACCTCTGTCTGGTGTTACCCCTTGTTTATATATTGTCTGGTTAATTGTCTTTCTAGTTTTGCCGACCATTCAAGGATCGGAAGGGTAGAGAGCGGTCTGCGTAAAGGGACCACACTTTTGGTAATCAGAGGGATCCGTGACATTACGTCAGGGCCAATGGATCCCGCAGACCTCTCTAACCAGCTGGCACGTATCGCAGCCAGACAAGAGGAACAGGACCATAGGATGGACCAGATTTCTCTCGCTCTGCAAACCCTGTTAAATCGGTCCAATACAGGTACCACAAACCCTCCAGATCCAGTGTTACCTAGGGTCAGTTCCGTCCCCCCTGAAGGACATAGGCTTAGTATGAAGGCACCCCTACGCTATGATGGTACACCAAGCCTATGTCGGGGGTTTTGACTCAACTCGAGATCGTGTTTGAGAACAATCCAGGTTCTTGTATGTCTGATAAAACCAAAGTAGGATATCTGATTAATCATTTAACAGAAAAAGCTTTATTGTGGGCTACGCCGTTGTGGGAAAATAAGAAACCCATCATTTATGACTATGAGGGTTTTACCTCTGAGTTAAGACGTACCTTTGATCCCTCTAGAAGGGCTACCAATGCGGGTAGGTCCTTGTTTCACATCAAACAAGGTAATAAGAGGGTCGCCGATTATGCCATAGAGTTTAAAACTTTGACTTCTGAGGTACTTTGGCCGAACGACGTTTTAACCTTGGCCTTTACCGAAGGCTTGAACGAGGCTTTTATGTTTGAGCTGGCTCCCTTAAAATTACCAGAAAGTCTGGACCACCTGATAGATTTCTGTATAGCCATGGACGATCAAATCAGGGAAAGGAGACACCCCAGAGATAGACCCAGAAGGGTCTTGCCTCCTTTACCCTCGTTACCCAGACACACCAGTACGTCAGGTGGCTCGGAGAATGTGAAAACAGATTTACCAGTCGTTGAACCCATGCAAATAGGGAAGACAGGTATTTCAGAAGCAGAAAGAGCACACAGAAGAGAAAAGGGGCTCTGCTTCTATTGTGCAGGGGCAGATCACTTTCGCCTTCGATGTCCTCAGAGACCCAGGGTTGGCAGGGTTGAACATAGCAGAGTGGGATTCAGAACAGGAGACACCCAGGTTGTCGGTTCTCTGTGTGCCTCCTTTGTGGATAATGAGAAAAAAAAATCCAGGATTCTGTTACCGATCTCCCTAACCTGGGAGGGGGTTCACCTCAAGACTGAGGCGTTCTTAGATTCTGGGGCCTCAGGCAATTTTATGGATAAGAATTTTGCTGCCAAAACCTCATACCTCTGGTTCTCAGGGAAAGACCTCTAAGGGTGGAGGCCATAGATGGTAAACCCCTGTCATGTCCACATATCACTCACGACACAGTCGATGTATGTATGAAAACAGGAGTTTTGCACCAGGAAAAATAAGATTTCAAATTATTGAATCACCCTCATGTCCTGTCGTTCTTGGGTTTCCATGGCTAACAGAGCACAACCCAGTTGTCGATTGGGTCCAGAGAGACATAAAATGGGGGTCAGAGTTGTCAGTCTAAGTGCCTAGGCACAGTTAATGTGATTGGTAGCCTCAATATTGCCACAGCCCCTCCTTTGTCCACAGAGGTTCCTGAATGTTACCTGGCATTAAAGGAGGTGTTCTCTAAAGCCAGGACTGAGGTCCTACCACCACATCGTCCATATGACTGTGCCATTGATTTACTCCCCGGTACGATGCCTCCTAGGGTCACGTATACCCTTTATCACAAAGAGAGAACGACATTATGGAGGAATACATAAGGGAGAATCTGGAACGAGGATTCATTAGACGGTCCTCCTCTCCAGCAGGAGCAGGTTTCTTTTTTTTTCCAAAGAAAGAGGGAGATCTGCGACCTTGCATCGATTATAGGGGTTTGAATAGGATCACTATAAGAAATGCATATCCCATACCTCTCATAACAGAATTGTTCGACCGATTAAAAGGGGCTCGTGTCTATACGAAGCTTGATTTACGCGGAGCGTACAACCTGGTCAGGGTTAAAAAGGGAGACGAATGGAAAACGGCTTTTAATACACGTAGCGGGCATTATGAATACCTGGTGATGCCTTTTGGTTGTGTAATGCGCCAGCCGTCTTCCAGGACCTTATAAACGACACTCTAAGGGAATTTCTGCAAGAATTCGTCATAGTATATCTGGATGATATCCTGATATACTCTCCTGATGTGGACACTCATCATGTCCACGTGAAACAAGTGTTGAAAAAACTATTGAAGGCTGGATTGTACTGTAAGCTAGAAAAATGTCTATTCGACATAGTAACTGTGCAATTCCTTGGTTATATAATAACTCCGGGGGGTTTTCAAATGGATCCTAAGAAGCTCTCAGCTATTCTTGACTGGCCCCTACCCCAAGGACTTAAAGCCATTCAGAGGTTTCTGGGGTTACGAACTATTACCGAAGGTTCATTAAAGATTTTTCGGCCTTGGTGGCCCCCCTCACGGCTATGACAAAGAAAGGGGTGGGAAATCAGAAATGGACACCTCAAGCCACTCAAGCCTTTGAGGCACTAAAGCAAGCTTTTACTACTGCCCCTGTTCTCCGACATCCAGATCCGGCTCTGCCTTTCCAAGTAGAAGTTGACGCCTCCGAACTAGGTCTTGGTGCAGTCTTGTCCCAAAGGGAGGCTCCTGACAAACCTTGCATCCATGTGGCTTCTATTCTCGGAAGTTGTCCCCGGCAGAGAAGAACTATGACATTGGAAATAGAGAATTGTTAGCAGTCATCGCGGCCTTGGCCGAATGGAGATACTTATTAGAGGGGTCTAAGGACCCCATCGTTATCATAACCGACCATAAGAATCTCACGTACATTGGAGATGCCAAACGTTTAAATTCCAGACAAGCGAGATGGTCATTGTTTCTTTCAAGTTTTAATTTCGTGCTTACCTATAGACCTGGGTCCAGAAACATTAAAGCAGACGCATTGTCGAGACAGTATGAGTCTTATGAACATAATATCCAAGATCAGCATCCCATTGTACCCCAGGAAAGGATTATAGCCGCTACCACGATCAGTGTCTCGTCTCCTCTAATGAAAAGGTTGCAGAACGTCCAGGGCGCGGCTCCTGGGGGAAAACCTCCTGCGAGACTCTTTGTACCTGAGAACGAAAGAGCGGAAGTACTTAACATCTATCATGATAATAAAACTTCCGGGCATATGGGTATCACCAAGACTGTGTCTAGTATCAGTAAACTCCTCTGGTGGCCCACGTTGCGCCGAGATGTCAAAGATTACATTGCCGTAAGTGTGAAGTGTGCACAAGGCAGAAAAGTCCCAAAACAGCACCCATTGGCTTACTCCAGCCTTTGCCGATCCCGAACGACCCTGGTCACATGTAGCCATGGATTTTATAGTAGAGTTACCTGAGTCAAGAGGGAATACAGTGATACTTACGATCATAGACCGATTTTCCAAGATGGGCCACTATGTTCCTCTTCGGAAACTACCTTCGGCAGCTGAACTGGTGCCCATATTCATTGCCAACGTGGTCCGCATACACGGTGTCCCTCTGGAGATTGTCTCTGATAGGGGGACCCAATTCATCTCCGGATTCTGGAGAGGTTTTGTAAGAACGTAGGATAGACCTCTCTTTCTCTTCGGCTTATCACCCCCAGACCAACGGAGCAGCAGAACGAGCAAACCAAAATATAGAGAAATATCTCAGGTGCTTTATCTCAGAACAACAAGATAACTGGTCAGACCTGCTACCATGGGCAGAATATGCTTTGAACAGCGCAGTGAGTGAATCCACAGGCATTCTCCTTTCTTCGCTGTTTATGGTTTTGATCCTCCCGTGCTCCCCGCCACATTCCTGATACCACGATTCCTGCTTTAGATGAGCAACTGGCATCATTGAAAGAGACTTGGGGAGAGTGAGACGGGCACTGGAGGAGAGTAGTGCCATCCAGAAAACGAAGGCCGACAGACACAGGAGGCAGGCACCCGTGTATCAAGTTGGGACAGGGTTTGGCTGTCTTCACGTAACATCAAGCTCTTAGTGCCTTCCATGAAGTTGGCTCCTAGGTATATCGGCCCCTATAAGATTCTACGGCGACTCAACCCTGTCTCCTATGCTTTGGCGTTACCCCCCCATTTTAAGATACACAATGTATTCCATGTAAGCCTTTTGAAGCCGTTGTTATGTAACCGGTACACCAAAGTCCATGCTCCACCGCCTCCTGTCTCTGTGGAGGGCGAGGAGGAGTTCGAAGTTAAGGCCATTCTGGGTGCCAGGATGTCTAGGGGGTCTTTGCAGTACTTGGTCGATTGGGTGGGTTACGGTCCGGAGGATCGTTCTTGGATACCGGCTGCGGAAGTCCATGCTCCTAGGCTAGTGAAGGCCTTCTATTCGGCGCACCCCCGTGCCCCTGGGGGTCGTCCAGTGGCCGCCCCTGGAGGGGGGTTCTGTCACGGTGGGTCAGGGGATGGGGCGCCTGGCAGCAGCTTCCTCGCTGCTCGCTGGCCAGGCGCCGAATGTAAACGCTTCCGGGTGCGCTCACGTGGGACGCCGAGGGGCGGGGCCTGGCGTTGTGACGCGGACCCGCCGGGTTTAAAACCCAGTCTCACCATACACCGGTGCCCTGACGTGGTATTCACCTCCCGCAGAGCTCTTGTGATATTTGGCAAACGAATCCTCTTGTGTATAACCCTTGGCATTGGCAAACGAACTCTCCTGTGTATGACCCTTGGCATTGGCAAACGAACCCTCCTGTGTATGACCCTTGGCATTGGCAAACGAACCCTCCTGTGTATGACCCTTGGCATTGGCAAACGAACCCTCCTGTGTATGACCCTTGGCATTGGCAAACGAACCCTCCTGTGTATGACCCTTGGCATTGGCAAACGAACCCTCCTGTGTATGACCCTTGGCATTGGCAAACGAACCCTCCTGTGTATGACTCCTGGTATTGGCATTTACTCTGCTCTAGGTTCTGCCCTTAACGTTGGTACCGAGGTCAGTCTATGTGGCACCCTAAGCACGCATCAGATTACCTCTGCTATTACTAAAGTCCTAGGGAGGACTTGTGATCTGGTCTGTACCCCTGTCTGGTGTTTCCCTTTCTTTATCTGTTACCTGCTTCATTGTCTATATAGCTTTGCCGACCATTCAAGGATCGGAAGAGTAGAAAGGGAGCTACATAAAGAGATCAATATCTTGGTAGTCAGAAGGATTCGTGACAATACTCTATTCAATACCTCTGTCTGGTGTTACCCCTTGTTTATATATTGTCTGGTTAATTGTCTTTCTAGTTTTGCCGACCATTCAGGGATCGGAAGGGTAGAGAGCGGTCTGCGTAAAGGGACCACACTTTTGGTAATCAGAGGGATCCGTGACACTGAGCATCATGGCAGATGTAGTTCCAAAACCTCTAGAGGGCCAAAGTTGCGGATCATTTACCTACAGTTTCATGTGAGGGATCACTGCTATGATCAGAGTCTAGACATGACCATGTTGTTTGTAAAAATAAAAGCTTTAATAAAAATAGCTTTTTTATTAAATCGAAAAAATGAATTTGACACGATGCAATGTTTACAATGTAATTAAACGCATTCAGCTAATGCATGATGTCAGACTTGTGTTGTTTTTTTCACAACTTGAAATTTTGAGAATATCGGCACCAGATATTGGCTATCGGCCAGAAAGGCAGACAATAAAAAATTATAAAAAATTATATCGGTCAATCCCCAGTGCTAATGTGTTACAATGCAAAATCGACTTTGACAGTGAAAGGGTTCACCGGTAACAGGTTGCTACTAATGGCGCTGTCAAAAAAGAGCCCCTCGTTTGCAAACGAGTCAACGTTGACAAAAGTTGACGTAGCATATGTAACTTTATCTCGTTATCCCTGCTTCCCAGTGCTGTATTACAGATGGGGTTTAATGCACGGTCCATATCAAACCCTTTTCCGAGCTGCCGATTTTACCCTAAGACTAGCAATTTTCCTAACCGTTGTTATTTCAGTCTTGACTCTACTGATACCCAGAAACTTTTTAACTGTGAGCTTCTTTTATATTATTTTAAGAAAGCACTTTTGTGTCTCCTATCACGCAAACTTGACAGGAGGCTGAAGTTAGGTGCTTCTCTGCCACCGGACTGTGTTCTCAAGCTTTGTGAAGGCACTCTGCCTGCCCTAAACCGGAACACTCTGAGTGTCTCTGTTCTCTATCAAAGGCTGGATTGTTACGGCTCCTTTTTACTTCTAAAAAGCCTTAAGAGTAGAGTACGTTTTTTTCTACGTGATCTGATCTTATTTTTTTTAAACGTTTTTTATCCCTAACCCTTCAAACAAGCTAAATTGTTCTGTAGCAAAAAAATGAAACAAAGCAAAAAAAAGGGTATTTGGTGGTGTCTCTGTTGTTTTCTTATGAGATTCGGATCTGTTCCATGCTGTCAGACGTCTAACAACTTAAAATGTGGTGTACAGATGAAGGAACAATTATATTGTTTGCCTTTTAAGCACATTTTTGTAGAATGGTTCATAGACTAAACGTTACCTATCCTTGATGTTCCTTTCCATGTTTTACTCCTGTAAGTAACAGATATATCCTCAGTAAACCCATAGCTCAATGGAAATAGGGTAAGTTTTGCTGGATATCCTGTTATAAATGCTGACTATCTCCATACTTACTGTGTAACAGAGTTAGATAGTAAGGTAGGTTGAACTAAGACCAAAACAAAGAAAGGACCAGAATCTAGTGTTTTTTCTCCTAGGACAGGTTTATTGGAGGCTCATCTAGAAGCAACATTTCAGCTCCTCACAAGTCTTGTTCAAGCTTGAAAAAGTCTTGTGAGGATCCGAAACATTGATTTTAGATCAGGGCACAAAATTCCCACCCGCCCTCTCGCCTATGGACAGTGATAATTTCTGTAATTTCTGTTTTGTAAAATAGATATATTAGACTAAACATTACCCATCCTTCCTGGACACGTTTTGCTGTATAGCCTATTACAAATGAATCTGATCTATATACCTACTTTGTAATGTACTAACGCAATACTGGGTTTTCAAATACGAACAATGCAAAGAAAGAAATAGCCACTCTTGCTCTTGTAGAATGATTCACAGACTAAACATTACCTATCCTTGATGTTCCTTTCCATGTTTTACTTGTGTAAGTAACAGATATATCCTCAGTATACCCCTAGCTCAATGGAAATAGGGTAAGTTTTGCTTGATATCCTGTTATAAATGTTGACAGTCTCCATATTTACTGGAGGGGGTTAGTAGGTTTACGAAGGTAACTTACATGGGAGAAGCTGTAAGAAGAGGATAGGGGTATAATTCTTAGTTCGAGAGAAAGACTAATTAGGAATGAAGTGAGGTTTAAGAATTATCCCTGTATTACACAAGAGTGAAAGGGAGTGAGTTCCCTTTGTTCTATGGGATCAGGCATGGGCGCCTTTGTTTTATGAGCTGAAGCATGGCTCTTTGTGATTGGGTACAATGGAGAGATAAACAATGGAAAAGGAGGGGAAGGGAGGGTACAAAAGGCTGGGCGTGGGACATTTTTGGTATTGCAGTAATTATTTCTTTTACTCCCACCCAACCCACCCTGTTTTGTTTTCTCTTTCATAGATGCTGATTCTCTACAACATCGGAAAGGTCACGCAGCAGAAGCACCATGGATAGGGGCAATGGAGTGGTGATTTCACCACTCATGCAAGACCGCCCGTGGTTTCCCATATGGAAATATGCCATGTTGCATGAACCCGGTTCGTGGTTTATACGGCCATGTCTGGGGGATTGTCTAGATATGAACATGGTTACTTTGCCTATTGCATCAATTTATACACCTTGTTACATGAAGCCAGCCTGTGGTTTTTGAACGGCCAAGGTTGGGGGATTGTTCTTTGATTAAAAGCATGGTTTAGAGAAATTATTATCGATCAGATAGTATCCCAAGTGGCTTGAAGACAGTTGGTGGTTTTTTACGGCCACAACTGGGTGGATTGCGCTTAAATTGGGTACTTTACCATGTGGCAGGAAGCCAGCTGGTGGTTTGTTCGGCCACAGCTGGGGGATTGCACTTTAAGATGGACATGGTTTAGGTTAGGGATGAGCGGTGAAATAGGCGGCCTGGCACGTGGAGGGCGATAGTGGGGGGAGGGTCTGCAGAGTACAGGGTGAGTGTGGTTTCATACGGCCAAGCTCAGGTGCCTTCCTGGTTTGCAGATCCTCTCGGCCTGCTATCTGCCATAAAAATACAATGAGCAGACGTGTGGTCATCCTGCTTAGCCACGTGAGGCGCTATTTCTGGGCAATGCTTGTGGTGCATTGCAGTTGCCAGTGTTATCTGGCTGCCAGTGTTATCTGGTGTAGCGTATTTGGCATACGAGGATCGATAATAATAATTCTGCCTTAGAGGCAAATAATTTGGCTTTAGGGGTTATTATTGCAGAGGATCTAAGGGTAAGTAGTCAATGTAATAGAGCAGCAGGAAATGCTGGCAGAATGCTTGGTTGTGTAGGGAGAGGTATTAGCAGTAGGAAAAGGGAAGAGCTCATGCCACTGTACAGAGCACTGGTGAGACCTCACTTGCAGTACTGTGTGCACTACTGGAGACCGTATCTCCAGAAGGATATAGACATCTTAGAGAGAGTTCAGAGAAGGGCTACTAAAATGGTGTACGGCTTGAAGGAGAAAAGTTACCAGGAAAGGCTTAATGATCTTAACATGTACAGCTTGGAAAAAAGACGAGACAGAGGAGATATGATAGAAACATTTAAATACGTAAAGGGAATCCACAAGGTAGAGGAAGGGAGTATATTTAAAAGGAAACAAAGTAGCAAAACAAGAGGACATAGTCTTAGATTAGAGGGGCAAAGGTTTAAAAGTAACATCAGGAAGCATTATTTTACTGAGAGGGTGGTGGATACATGGAACAGCCTTCCAGTAGAAGTGGTAGAGGCCAAAACAGTAATTGAATTTAAGCAGGCATGGGATAGGCATAAAGCTATCCTAAACAAAAGATAAATCCAGGTAAAGTATCCATGTAATTGGGCAGACTAGATGGGCCGAAAGGTTCTTATCTGCCGACATTTTTCTATGTTTCTATGTTTCTAAGTAATAAAAGACGTGACCTTTTCAAAATGCCAATACTTTGTTGTGTTTTCATTTACGGGAAAAGGGGGGTGTCAGGGCGGGAGGGGGGTCTTGGGGGGTTAGTAGGTTTAAGAAGGTAACTTACATGGGAGAAGCTGTAAGAAGAGGATAGGGGTGTAATTCTTAATGGAAATAGGATAAGTTTTGCTGGATATCCTGTTATAAATGTTGACAGTCTCCATATTTACTGTGTAACAGACTTAGATACTAAGGTAGGTTGAACTAATACCAAAACAAAGAAAGGACCAGAATCTAGTGCTTTTTCTCCTAGGACAGGTTTATTGGAGATACACCTAGAAACAATATTTTGACTCAACACAAGTCTTCTGCAAACTTCAAAAAGGCTTGTGAGGATCTGAAACATTGATTCTAGATCAGGGCTCAAAATTTCCACTTACCTTCTCGCCTAGAAATTAATCGTTTTTTTGTCATTTCTGATTTGTAAAATGATTCATTGACTAAATGCTACCCATTCTTGATGTTCCCCTCCCCATTTTACTCATACAAGTAACAAACAGATATACCTTAAATATACCTACTATCCCAATGGGATTGGGGCAAGATTTTCTGTATAGTCTGTTGCAAATGTTGCCAATCTTCATATTTACTGTGTATCAAAGTAACATAGTAATGTAGGTTCAAATAAGACCAGTACAAAGAAAGGCTGATGCGCTCCTGCTTTTTCTCCTAGGACAGGTTGAGTGGCGTTACATCAAAAAACAGTGTTTTGCCTCCTCTTGAGCCGTTGTCAAGATTGAAAGAAGGCTCAAGAGGACCCAAACCATTGATTCTAGTTCAGGGCTCAAAATTTCCACTCACCCTCCTGCCTGGGTAAAGAGATAATATAAGTAGCTTTGCAACTTTCGAATTCGTCACTGAACACTTGTGATCAGAAGTGGTGAGTAACTTTTCTGTATGGCCATGAGAATTAAAATTTTGAAACCTGTTCCAGGTATACCTCCAATAGATCTAGAGAAAAAGCAGGAGTGCCAGTTCCATGTTTTGTACAGATGCTGCTGGAGGTTGCGTCTTCTGTATCATGTTAGTACCCATCTATTTCTATTTCTAGTGCTTAATCCGTTTCGTCAGAGCGCCACTCTATTATTTTGGATGTAGCAGTTCAATCACCCAGACAATCCTACCACTGCTGCAGATCCAAAAGCTTCTCTCTCCCTTTATATCACATTTTACCAGGAAAGCAACAATACCTTGGATAATTCAGCATCTTTAGGCAGAGAATTCCACCTTTTATTGCTTTTACTGTAAGGGTCCCTTTCCTTTGCTGTTGACAAATTCTCCTTTTTTCCAGTCTCAGTGGATGATCCTTTGTAAAGTCCTGTTAATGAACGTCCAGTTCATCTCCTGTTTCATCCAAAATACAAATTTAACTAAAATTAAATGTCACCGCCATCTCCCCTTTCACTCCACTATTGACCCCTTTTTCCCTTTCCCCCCTTTTTTCATCTTTCATCTCAGCATATGTCACCATTGGCCTGTGATATAATGCAGTATATTTTCTCTTTGATATATAAGGGGTTAATTAAAGAGAGACAATCTGGCACCGAAATTGCACCAAACAGTGAATTTCGTGGCCATTCGGCTATTCAGAGAGCAGGCAGGTCACCAAATTTTGGCAAATTGCTAGCAATACAGTGCCTATTCGACAGCAGTGAAATCCCCCATAGAGAAGCAATGATTAATCTATCCACAGACACCGAACAGCAGAGAAATGCCAGTGAAATGCCCTGCTGTTCAGGGGTTTCATTCGACAGGTTTAATCAGGGGAATCCCTTGGCTTCAATGTTAAAAATATTCCCGTTTTTATCCAACATCTATTAAACAGTTTATTCTTTTAATTTGTAGCAAAGGGTCTCTTTATTTATTTTTTTAATGATTTTTTTTAGGCATTTTTCAGGATTTTTTCAGCAACATTTTTTTAAATAGCTTTTTTTTTGTGTAACAGACCCTTTTATTATTATTCATAGGAGCTTATGTTAATTCCAGACACTTCCGTCCAGTAGTATTTTTGCAAACAACGTTTCAATCGTCACATTTTTGTTTTTGTTCTTTTTTACCCTGCTCGTCGGCTTGTCTGCATATTCCGGTCGCTGGTCGGCGATGTGTTTGGCAGATCGTCTGCTTTTTTCCGGACGCATAAGGTGGTTCTTCTGTGGGTTTTTTCTCTCAGCAGCCTGCACCGTAACCAGGCGCTAAGCCTTGGGATGCTCGATGCAGTGCTAAACGCCGCCGCGAGCATCCTCTCCATGGAGTCCATAGAACTCCACTGAGGCTGGCGCAGCCGGTCACATGACCTGCTGGATCTCGCCCCGCAAAATCCGGCAGTTCGGCGTAGTGATCTCCAGAGGAGACTGTGGGACTTTTTTCCTCCAGTCCCTCTCTGCTCCCAATGGCAAGAAGGAGCGGATGGAGACACCATTCCCGCCGCGGGATTAGAGGTGAGTAACTGATAATTTGGGGGGATTTTCTGCTGGTGCTGAAGGATTCTGCAGACATTTTGGGGCCAGATCGGCTCTTACTGAATATCCCCTTAAATAAAAATAAACATAAATAATGACATGGTGACAATACAGACTGGAATGTTCAATGGAGTAAAGATAGGATATACTAAGGAAAGGCGGGGGGAGTTATTGGGGTGAGATGAGGGATTAGGGGTTCAATGACTCATAAGTGTTTTTTTCATTCTTTGTTAACCCCTTCGCTGCTAAGGACGCACTCAGCGCATCCAACCGCATGTCACGTTCCATGCGGTGGACGCGCTGAGTGCGTACTCTCTTTGGGGTCAGCGTTCGGCCGGGTTCCGGCCGATCGCTGGCCCCCCCGGTGCGGGCTGACATCCTCGATGTCAGCCCAGCATCCGGAACTGCCGCCGGAGTAATGTGCATGTGCGGAGGAGGCGCCTGAAAGGGAGGGGGGGAGGTCCTTCGGACCTCTCTCCCTCCCGATCGGCGGTGTTTTGGGGGTTAACCCAGGCACCGTTTGGAAGGGCACAGCCTGCCCTTCCAAATGGTACCTGGCATTAACCCCATGGGGGCCGGATCACGAATCGGCGCTGAAAAGCGCCGGTTCGTGATCCTTTCCCGGAGCTGGCCGACATCTTGGATGTCAGCCAAGCTTCCGGGAATGCCCCCTGAGGACTGGCGTCATCATGCATAGCACGATGACGCCAGTCCTGGAGTTAACCCCTAACTGCCACCAATGGTGGAGATAGAGGGTTCATTGGAACCCCCTATCTCCCGATCCGTGGCAGTTAGGGGTTAATGTTTGGTATTGTTGGATCGGCCAGAGCATGGCCGTTCCAACGATACCAAACATGAGTATAAAAAAGTTTGTAAAAAAAAATTAAAATTAAAAATAAAAATAAAAAAATATTTAAAAAAAATAAAAAAATTAAATAAACAAGTTTTTTTCTTTTTTTTGGTTTGTTAATGCAGCAATATTGTTCCCATTTCAATTATAATGTGAACAATGATGCTGCACTAACGATTTATGTATGCAGTGCGTTTGTTAAAAACCGTGTAATTTTCCCCAAACAAAAAATGTAACGAGACCCCATCTCTAATTTTTTTAACAAGCGCACCCCATACAAAATATAACCGCAATTGCTCGCATGTTAAAATGTGAAAAAAAAACACTTTACACGTTGTAAATTATTGAAAATTCATATTTTATTGCATTTTTTGTTATAATATACAGACAGGTCATGACGTATACATATAATAATGACATATTATGAATCTGCCGAGTCTGACGGAAAGAACGATATCTAATAGGTCATATACTAAAATAAGCCTTAAAAACACGTTTAAACATGATGAGCAAAACCGGTAAAAATGACCTCAGCACAGAGGCGGGAAAAGCCTCAGCAGCGAAAGGGTTAATTAATACTTGGAGGGAACACAGACACAATCTTAATATCCGGAATCTTGTATGAAAACGTCCTGGGGAAAAAAAATGTAAAAGCAACAACTTTCTATGAATTTTCGGAACGATGTGTAGGTTTAACCCATTCCAGCCGAATAAAAGATGCTCCGCATCGCGCCATCTTTTTCTTCTGCAACACAAAGCGTTAATGGCTCGGTCCTGCGCCGCAGCTAATGAGCTTCACCCCACGAGCGCGTTCCGCACAAATTTGACAAATGTGGCATAACCTTTGGGGAGGTTGGAAAATGATTATTAATAGCCTTCTTGGCCGGTTTTCAGGACACTTCAGGAAATGACATGTGGAAGCTATTTCACACCCCACCATATGAAAGAACGGAAAAAAAGTCAGCAGCAGCAGCGACGCCGAGGATCGAGGACGCGGTCTATGTAGACCCCCCCCAACGATTGATGGTCACAGCCAAATTACATCAGTATTTAAATATCATAAACATTTACTAAATGATTAATATTCTTAATTCTACAGAAAGCTGATCATATATAGATGATCCAGAAACTATAGGGGTTATTCAGAGAGAGACGATCTGGCCCCGAAATGTCATCGAACAGGGAATTTCCCCGTACGGTGACATTTCGGGGCCCTTCAGCTTTTCAGAGAGCAGGCAGTTCGCTGAATTTTGGCGAACTGCCTGCAAGTACGGTGCCTGTTCGGCGGCAGTGAAATCCCCCATAGAAAAGCAATGGTTAATCTATTCACAGACACCGAACAGCAGAGAAATGTCAGTGAAATTCCCTGATGTTCAGTGGTTTCATTCGACAGGTTTATTCAGGCGAATCCCATAGGTTTCATTTTTAAAAATATTCCTGTTTTAATCCAATATCTGATAAACTGTCTATTATTTTAATCTTCAGTAAAAAGTCTCTTTATATATCGAATTTTTTTAGGATCTTTTAGGCATTTTTCGTGATTTTTTTGGCAAATTTTTTTTCCGGCTTTTTTAATAGCGGTTTTTCTTTTTTCTGTAACAGTCCTTTTTATTATCATTCATAGGATCTTTTATGTAAATTCCAGACATTTTCGTTCAGTAGTTTGTTTGCAAACGGCATTTCAATTTTGAAACTTTCAATCGTATTGTGTGTTTTTTTTACCCCGTTCGTCAGCTTGTTGGCTTTTTCCGGCGGCTGCCCTGCGCTTTGATCGGCGGCTCGTCAGCTTTTTCCGACATGTTCGGAGTGTCTTTTGCGGCAGTTCCGGTGGGTTTTCGGTGGGATCTCGGAACACAGTATTGTCGATCAGTGGTTAACACAATATGCATAGATTAATGAAGAATTTATGGCAGCAGACGTGGAGGACACAGAAACGAACTTAAATGAATAGCAAATGCTGTGTCCCTAACACTAGTATATTTCTATGTTGTCCCTAACCTGACTAATATGAAGGGACCCTGTGCCAATAGCCACAACAATAACCAATGTTATGGACATTGCCCGTTCCTGTTTATTATCCAGGTTGGGGACGGCACAGCATTATAACAATGCTAGGGGCATGGTTTCGTAATATATTGGGAGTGCTGGCGACTCCGTTCATCCTATATGTCCTCTATGACGGCCAATGTAATTGCTTATCAACCTATGTATACAGTGATAACTTTTTATAAACTGGATACCATTTAAGTATCCTATTTGTTTTCCGCTCCATGGTGTCCGCACTGGGATCGCAGTATAAGCCTGTTATTAGATACTGTTATCTGATTATTTTTTCAGCACAGAAATCTATCAGTGCTAGGGGCAGGAGTCTCTGCTCTATACTGGGAATACTGTTATTAATGGTATCATATATGGTCCTCTCTGGCAACTGATATTACTATTCAGAAATCTGTGCTTGTGGCAGACCGCCTGGCACACCGACTGTGTGCCTCTGTCAAACTCTAGCTTTTTCAAAGCTGGACCCCGACATCCATCGTTCTCAGCCCAAACCTCCCTAAAATAATCAGGCACGACCAGTGTTTTAGAGTGAAAAACAAGACTGACTGTTTATTTTAAAACATACAACTAAGAACAGTTAAGGGACAACCCCCTTCATGAATAAATCACAGATACTATCAACAGATCCAGCAACAAGACAATGGGAAGGTACATTCGAAACAATGGATCGTTTACACAGGCAACCGTTTCATAAACTGCTTGCTAGTTCTTAGGTGGAAGGGGAAGGGGGGAGCAGAGCATGTGAAAACAAAGGAATATATTCTTACAGCCTGGGGGGTTTACACTATACAGAGAGAGGATAGTAATATAGAGGGAACATACGCTATACAGAGAGAGGATAGATAATATAGAGGGAATGTACGCTATACAGAGGGAGGATAGATAATATAGAGGGTGTACACTATATAGAGAGAGGATAGTAATACAGAGGGTGTACACTATACAGAGAGAGGATAGTAATACAGAGGGAATGTACGCTATACATAGGGAGGATAGATAATGTAGAGGGTGTATACTATATAGAGAGAGGATAGTAATACAGAGGGTGTATACTATACAGAGAGAGGATAGTAATACAGAGGGAATGTACCCTATGCAGAGGGTGTATACTATACAGAGGCAGGATCGTAATACAGAGGGGATGTACACAGTATATACAACAGGAGACTCTACAATAAATACATAAGGGAATAATACATAGACACAGTCAACATAAATCCTGGATTCCCTGGTCAATCCATTCGGCAAACCCCAGGTAGCACCTTGGTCCATAGTCAGTAGGAAGGAGGCTGCCCCCAGGCTCCTCCAACTGCCCCAGAGACAGCGGAGTCTGTCAGAGTGCTCATTGAGATAACCATTGATGGTCTAATTTTGGATGCCGACCAAGCACCCTGCTAGACCTTGTGTCTGTATTGTGGCAGTAGAATAAATCTACTCTTGGAAATGGACTAATGTATAAAAATGTCCATTTGTTAATAGGCAGATAATAACTAACTTATCGCTGTATATCCACATTTTTGAGGATCACTGAGACGAGACCGAATTTCTAACGGGAATATTATCTCCTGTTTCGACACCATCTTCATACACTGATTAACAATGGGTTAAGTGTATTTTATCAAGTGCGTCAAATTTCAAAGATCATTAATAATAAAAACCTTGTATTTTAATGTATGCCATTAACATCACACCAACACTTTGATACAAATGCGACGACGGGCAGCAACGATTATTACCACTCTTTTCTTCGTTTTGCGATTATTATTTTTATTACGCCTTATTCTTCCGTGTCGTTTATACTGCTCTTCACAGCCATGTTTGAAAGCATTAAAATATTGGGGGGGGGGCAGCTATTTATGTGTCTTTTTGGATTAAGGTTTTAAAAGTGGAGCAATCGCCATGGAAACTGTTGGAATGTTTCTCATGTTTGTGCCCCTTTTTAAACAGTTGCCCTTGGCTTGAACAGTTGCAGAAGTAGAATGTTTATAAACCTGACATTATGAGGACACACAATGATAATTGGCATTCTGCAGATTGTAATATGTGATTACAATATGTGATTGTACTGCATCAAAAAATCATATAATAATCATATCTTTGATTATATCATGTTATAATATAAAGTAATATGTGTATTTATATATTGTGACATAGCGAATTGATTTATTTGTGTTGTGCCAACCTACAACTAACAAGGAAATTTCTAGTATCTGAATCAGTCTTAATGAGCGGAACGCCATGCGCCTCACAACGGAACACATATCTATTTGCCTTCTTCCGGCAGTCCGCTTCCGGTCCAACCGGAAATGACGTATCGCAAGTGACTGTCCAGTCCACACTCAGTAAACGCCACCTTGTGGAGGTAAATTTTCATCCTTTCACCGCAAATAGCTGTCCAATCCACACTCAATGAACGCCATCTTGTGGAGGTTAATTTTCATCCTTCCGCCGCAGCCCTCTTTAAAGGTCCTTAAGTTTTCTTCTTTAATAAGCTCAAAAAGAGATATCAAAGACATGAGCTGGACACCAAGACAGTCTTGCATAGTATATGACCCCAAACCACAACTAATACCTGATTCAGATGTTAGCAATTTCCTTGTTAGTTTTACGTTGGCCCCAATAGGTTTAAGAACCATATGTTCAGTATATGTTGTGACACTTGTAGCGAACACATTGTCCCTGATGAAGTCTTTGATGTTATAAAGGCAAAACGCGTTGGAATGTGTTCCAACTTTTATTTTGTGATGTTTTATTAAATTTTCTTTTAAAATTCCAAGAGCCTCAGCTTTATTTTAAAAAAGCTATTTCAGTCTTGGATTCACCAGTTGGCGATTATTCTGGAAGGAGGTACCGGTGGTGTTCCTTGATGATGGACTCCAGGAGGTGATCAACTCCCATTCCAACCAGGAGGGATAACAAAGTACCTGCTATGTGCCTACATTGTATTCACATCTTGTGAGTGATATTCTAGCTGGGCTCGATTGTTTTTATAAATTTACCTGCGGTCTGCCCTATGGATGTGTAATTTATTTTGCAGATATTGCTCCTGCTTTTCTATATTTATCCTGTCAGCACTGAGGGGACAGTGCTTTGCTTTGGAGTACGCAGATACGTATTAAGCTATTATTAATGATAAAGGGGTGTTCACGTTTTTTTCTGCTTTTTATTATCATTCATAGGATCTTATATGTAAATTCCAGGCATTTTTGTTCAGTAGTATATTTGCAAACAGTATTTAAATTTTGACACTTTCAAGTGTATTGTTTTTTTTTTTTTTTTTACCCGTCTGGCGGCTTGTCGGCTTTCTCCTGCGGCACTGTGGTCAGCGGCTCACCGGCTGAATTTGGCAGCCCTTCGGTGTGTTTGTGGCGGATGTTCGGCTGCACCAGCTATCAGGACCTGGTATGCCTGCTCTCCACACTCAGCCAGACCCAGGCCCTCCCACAAATGCTACCACACTCAGCCACACCCAGGCACTCTTCTAACATCACACTCCGTCAGCCGCATGCACTTTCCTAACCCCTACCACACTCAGCCAGCCCTAGGCATTCTCCAAGCCCTATAAAAAAAAGCATAATAGATGTGGGTGTATTTTGGGTGGTGCGGTGGGGGGGCAGCATTTCATCCTCCGCTCCAGGCAGCACAATGTCTTGGGCCGGACCTGATGATACCAGAGGCAATGACTGAGCTAATTGCCCCAGGTGCCGCTCCTACAACCATAACACTTATCACTCAACACTAGGGATTCGATTTTTAGAGTGTCCTCCAAGAGGGCATATATGCCAGATATTTGCCATAAAAGGTGTATGGGGGTCCGGGTAGGGCCCTGGGGGACAGGAAACAAGGACAAAAAGTAAAAAGAAAAACGTTTTTAACCCCTTCCCAACCGCTGACGTACCCTGTACGTCCTGTGTTCGGGTCTCCCTTAGACCCGATGACGTACAGGGTACGTCAGCGGCGCCAAATCCCCCTCCCGCCCGATACTCACCTCCCTCGTCGGATCCCACGGCGATCTGACAGGAGGAAGCCTGCCCATGTGATTTACATGGGCAGGCGAGGCTGATGACGTCGCCACGCTGCGTGGTGACGTCATCAGAAGGTGCCCCCATGTGTTTCAATGGAGGGGAGGGGGGGGCTCCTTCGGAGCCCTCTATCTCCCCAACCATTGAAGCTAGGGAGATGCCGTTTGCACCGCTGGAGAGGGAGAGCCTCCCCTTTCCAGCGGTGTATGGCATTAACCATTTTGCCGCCGGATCACGTTGCGGCGCCAATTGGCGCCAAAACGTGATTCAAACCTGGAGGGGGCTGACATCTTGGATGTCAGCCAAGCCTCCAGGTCCCCCCCACCCACTGACAACCTCACCATATGTGTGAGGATGTCAGTGGGCCAGTTAACCCTCTAGCTGCCATGTAGAGATAAGGGGATCCTAAGGATCCCTTTATCTCACGATCCATGGCAGCTAGATGGTCATATTTGCCATCATTTGAAAGGCCTGATTATGGCCTTTCAAATGATACCAAACATGACCAGGTTTGGTTTTTAAAAAAAATGTAAAAAAAAAATTAAATAAAAAATAAAATTTAAAAAAAATTAAATAAAATAAAAAAATGATTTTTTTTTTAAAGTTTTTTTTGTCTGGGGGGAGTTTAATTAAATAGGACCTAGGCTGTCATCTAAAAATAATTAGCACAAAATGGTCAGAATGAGCGCAGCGCACATAGGTGAACTGGCTCAGCAGTGAAAGGGTTAAAAGGTAAAAACATGTAAAAATTGGGTATTTCTATTCTCAGGATAAAATTTGGAAACTATTTAGCCGGAGTCTTTATTGGTGGTTATAGCTTTAGGGATTAAATTACGAAAAAGTGTGTTTTTACCATTTTTTTCATCATATTTCATATTTTTTTATATTAAATTATTGGATATGATGGAAATAATGGTATTTCTAGAAAGTCCATTTAATGGCGGTAAAAAGGGTGTATAATATGTGTGGGTTGAATAAACGAGTAAGAGAAAATTTGATCTAAACACGAGCAGCGCAGAAACGTAAAAACAGCAGCGGTCACTAAAGGACGGATTTGTGTAAAAACCGCCGGTCACTAAGGGGTTAAAGGAACAGTGAGTTTTCCATGAAATAAAGGTTAAGAATAAAAACGAAAAATTCCTTCAAATATCGTGCCTAGGAGGTCCCCATAACCTGCCCGTGAAGTGGCGGATTTGTAGGATGTATAGAAACATTTAAAAACAAAAAAATGACATTTCAAATGACGGTAAATGGTTTTCCTTTAATCTATTCATAAACAACTGCTTAGGGCGGCAGCCTGTATGAAAAGAGGAGATGTTTTAGGACACGCAGAACAAGTTTAGTGATTTTTTTGGCTAAATTATTGTGAAACTTATGCAGGCTTTGGATGAAAGTAACAATAGGTGCTTTAAAATTGGGCCTTTAGTGTCGGCAACAGTGCCGTCACACCGTAACCCCTCTGTGGTATTGTGGAAGAGTGCAGGGTTGGACCCTGCGGTCAAATATTAAAATGATATGAATCTGGTACAGGCGTCAGTGCACCCAAATATTTTACCTTTGGTGGCAGCAAGTGCCTTCACACCATAACCCCTCTGTGGTATTGTTGAAGAGTGCAGTGATGGACCCTGTGGTCAAATATTAAAATTATATGAATCTGGTACAGGTGTCAGTGCTCCCAAATATTTTGCCTTTGGTGGCAGCAAGTGCCTTCACACCGTAACCCCTCTGAGGTATTGTGGTAGAGTGCAGTGGTGGAGGTTTTGGTAATGCAGAAGAGATCCCCAATCTATTCAGTTACATCAGCAGCTATAACAAAACCGGGTCAGCAATGTTTAGGCACTTGTACTGCGCTACTGTATATGGTGAGAATCGGCGCACACCAGTAACAACAAGAAGCAAACAGAAAAGGCAGGGAATACACAGAGAGAATAATCAAATGGCAGGCAAAGTCGGCAACAGATCGGGTCCTCAGAACAAGCAGGGTCAGTAACAAGTATACAAACTGATTCGGTAAACTAGCGATGCGGGAATAAAGGCTGAGACACACTGAGCATGTAGTGACGCACAGCGTAACGAAGCGAAGAGAAACAAACATTTTGCAGGCTTGACTTCACTCTGCTCTGCCTCGCTGCGTGTCTACACTGCATTACGTTTGCTTCTCACCGCACTGGACAGGAATCCACTAACTAAATTAAAATGTACACACAAAACCGTTTAATTTTCACAAAGCACATGTTATATAGGCAAAAAAAGTTTCTACTGAATAAAATACATCAAAAATTACTGTTAATTTAATAGGAATAGTATAAAAATATAAAAAAGGTAACCCCTGATCATATATATTATAGGGACACGGAGCGCTGTGTATAGAGTAGGGATGCATTGATACCACACACAGACATATACGTATATATCAACACGCAGACCTATATATACGTATATATCAACACGCAGATATATATATACACCCACCCACAGACCTCAGACCATATATACACATACGCACATGGGGGGTGGCATGTGGACAATCTCAACTAAATGCGCCCCCCCCCCATTTGGCTGATCCCTCCAGAAGAAATGTTGAACCCGACAGAGCAGAGAATATATATATTATTCTCTGCTCTATCAGGTTCAACATTTCTTCTGGATAGATCAGCCAAATGGGGGGGCAGATAGTTGCCAAAATGTGTGTGTAATACAAGTCTGGATATATATATTTATAAGAATATAGATATATATCTTATCTATATATCATACCTGCCCTTACCTTCCCCTATAAATTTGCTAAAAATATACACACAAAAAAACAAACCACTGCCTGAGACCCCGTGCAGCCCACATGCCATCCCCTCTACCTGGCTGAATGTATCTAATATAAATAATTAAATACATTCAGCAAGGTAGAGAAAGAAAAAAAAAGGTTTTATTTTATGTTCCCGGGGACATTTAAAAATGTCCTCGGATTTTATTTTCTTTAGAAATGTTTTGCCTTACCTTAGCCTGGTGGTCAGTGTTGGCTCCCTGGATCCTGGTTGTGGGGGGGGGGGTCTGCCGTGGCCACAGGTGCAGTGGCTCCCTCCCTGCGCCTCCTGTCTGCCACATGCACCCGGGCGGATAGCCCGCACAGTCGCAGCTCTGTCATCCGGCGGCCGCATGCTCCTCAAGGGGTCCTTGGGAGGGAGGCTCCGGCAGGCTGCCCTCTACAGTGCCTGATTAGAGGGCTGTGTCTGCCTGATGTTTTAGTAACAAGAATGTTTTATCCCATAGGCTTCAATGTTAAAAATTTTCCTGTTTTAGTTCAATATCTAATAAACCGTTGCTTATAATATTCTGCAGTAGAGAGTCTCTTTATTTCTAGATTTTTTTGTATTTTTTAAGCATTTTTTTATACTTTTTTAAAAAAAAATGGAACTTTTGGGCGAACGTCCCATAAAAGTTTGAAGTTTGCGAACTTTCGAACAGCCGATGTTCGATTCGAACTCTGAACAGATCCGAACCGAACGCTCATCCCTACTCAACACCCGCAACCATGCACACACAGGCTGTTGAGTTGTGTTCCGTGAGGTCTACAGTCTGGTGCAACTGACCAGTAAGAGTCCATCTTTGTTGAGAAATGTCAGATACAGTGTGTTTTTGTGCAGGTTGCAGCAGGTGTTTGGGGCTGTGGAGAGTTTACTGGCATTTCTGTCGATTTCACATAGCACAGCCGAAGGCTGGGGGTCTGTTACACATTTTCCTTTTCACAGGTGCCCTCTGATAATTCAGAAAGTTACAGATGGCGAATCCGCCAAGTTCATTAGCACAAAGTGTCATTGATCTCTGTCTCCAGTGTAGAAATGCAACGTTCTGCGGAATGGATACATACATAACCTCAAAATATCAATGTATACTGTAGCTTCATTTTACAAGGTGCTGGATGGTGTTACACGAAACGTTAAATCTAAGACAAATTCAATAAAATAATGTAATTAAAAAAAAATAATAAATAATAATCAGTCAAGTAAGTCCAGCAATAAAAAAAAGTACTATCTATCAGTCTGTTGTAGTAAAAGGTTGCAATGGGATCTTTTTAAATGGGGTCAAAGCATTGTGAGCCTTTTACCTGCAGGTTATCCTTGCACTTCAAGAATCTTCCGATGTAACTGACACATATTCAGAAATATTCCATTAAAATATAGATTGAGCATTTTAACCTCCAGTTTTTGATTTTTAGTTCTTCTGTTTTATGGTCTTATTTTTATTATTTTTATTTTTTACTATTTCCAAAGTGACTACAGTGCAAAACATCAAAGCTCATAAAAGTTTTAGGTGGCAGGGTTACAGTTATGTTTAGGGTAGGGTTAGGGTTACTATTAAATTAAAGGCAAATTTTAGGGTTACTTTTAGGGTTGTGGTTACCTTTAAGGTTAGGGTTATGTTTTGGGTTAGGGTTAACTTTAGGGTTAGGATTACGTTTTGGGATAGGGTTACTTTTAGGGTTAGGGTTTCCTTTAGGGTTAGGGTTACATTTTTGTTTAGGGTTAGGATTACTTTTTGGGATAGGGTTACTTTTAGGGTTAGGGCTTTCTTTAGGATTAGGGTTACATTTTGGGTTAGGGTTCACTTTAGGGTTAGGATTACGTTTTGGGTTAGGGTTAATTTTAGGGTTAGGGTTAACTTTAGGGTTACATTTTGGGTTATGGTTGCTTTTAGGCTAAGGGTAAATTTTAAGGTTATGGTTACCTTTAGGGTTAGGGTGATCTTTAGGGTTAGGATAACTTTTTGGGTTAGCGTTACTTTTAGGGATAGGATTTCCTTTAGGGTTACATTTTGGGTTAGGGTTGTTTTGAGGCTAAGGGTTAATTTTAAGGTTACTTTTAACGTTGGGGTTACCTTTAGGGTTAGGGTTCTCTTTAGAGTTAGCGTTATGTTTTGGGTTAGGGTTACATTTAAATTAAGGGTAAATTGTAGGGTTACTTTTAGGGTTAGGGTTACATTTTGGGTTAGTGCTACTTTTAAGTTAAAGGTGAATTTTAGGTTTACTTTTAGGGCAAGGGTTACCTTTAGGATTAGAGTTAGGTTTACCTTCAGGGTTAGGGTTACGTTTTGGGTTAGGGTTACTTTTAGGGTTAGGGTTACGTTTTTGTTTAGGGTTAGGATTACTTTTTGGGTTAGGGTTAACTTTAGGGTTACATTTTGGGTTAGGGTTACTTTTAGGGTTAGGGTTACATTTAAATTAAGGGTAAATTGTAGGGTTACTTTTAGGGTTAGGGTAACTTTTAAGGTTAGGATTAACCCAAAACCTACAGAAGGGATTCTGACCATTTTTCTACACAGTCATCAGTCACTCCAATTCTGTCAATTGCTTCAATTTTTTAACCCTAAAAGCTTAACTAGAGTTGCGTTTTGCGCCTTACACGTGTCAAAAAAATGACATGCGTATGGTGCTAACTTGCACAAGCAAATCACAACACCAGTGTATTCTTTTTTCTCAGTAAAAATGACTGTTTCAAGTTGTGTAAATATGGACTGCGCTTCCAATACCGCAAAAAAGTTTTACTTTTCTATTATTTATTTTATGCCACTGCGTAAGCGCTGTGTAAGCGCGAAACGCGTTTGGCCTTTTTATTTATTTTGTGTTTATTGTATTTAATTTTATTCTGGTTTAATAAATATTTTTTGATATCGGGCAGTTCATGGGATTTTTCTTCACTCCAATTGATCATGGTAAGGGCTTTCTGAGGAGTCGTGCCCAATATACACAACTTTGATGCCAGCAATCCCAGATTCAATATCTAATAAACCATTTATTATTTTAATCTGCAGCAAAATGTCTCTTTATTTATTTTTTATTAGGATCTTTAAGGCATTTTTCGGGATTGTTTCGGGATTTTTTTTCCGTTTTTCTTTTAATAGCAGTATTTCTTTTTTCTGTAGCAGACCTTTTTATCATTTTTAATCGGATCTTATTTGTAAATTCCAGACATTTACATTCAGTAGTTTTTTTGAAAACAGCGTTTCAATTTTGACACTTTCAATCGTATTAGATTATACTTAAAGGGACACGACCACTTAAGAAAGCTGTAACTAAATTACTTGTGCATTACAAACAAAACCACATCATAAAACACATTATAAAACACATGCCGCTGTTTGCTTCTTCTTTGTCTCAAGTAATTGCATGTAAAAAGGATATAATAAAGTTTATATAGAGAGTTTTTCATCTCCTGCTTCCTTTTTGATGATTTTTCCCATGATGCAATACTTGCTAAAATCTGTACAGACATTTTATTTTACTGCTGTGGTTTATCTTCTACAGTATTAAACAGTTAATGAGGTGGAGGAGGGAATGTTTAGATACATTGCTACGGAACTTGTTGGCGCTTTATAAATGCTTGTAACTGTAACTGTATAAGGCAGCACGGGGTGTATTGTGTTCTCCAAGCTAAGATAAGAGTTGGTAGCTGAATGAGATAAGACACGGATCTTAAAACACTTCTAATCTACTCCCTGGTGATGTCCTTTGAATACATCCCACACAATACAATGATGTGAGCTGGTGACTGACCCATTCACTCCATTCTATGGCCAAAGCCACACAGTGAGGAGCAAGTGATGGAAAGATACAACACAAAATATCACACAATGGATGCACCCAGTGACACATATAGAGGAAAATATCACACAATGGATGCACCCAGTGACACATATAGAGGAAAATATCACACAATGGTTGCATCCAGTGACACATATAGAGGAAAATATCACACAATGGTTGCATCCAGTGACACATATAGAGTAAAATATCACACAATGGATGCACCCAGTGACACATATAGAGGAAAATATCACATAATGGATGCACCCAGTGACACATATAGAGGAAAATATCACACAATGGATGCACCCAGTGACACATATAGAGGAAAATATCACACAATGGATGCGCCCAGTGACACATATAGAGGAAAATATCACACAATGGATGCGCCCAGTGACATATATAAAAAAATATCGCACAATGGCTGCGCCCAGTGACACATATAGAGGGAAATATCACACAATGGATGCGCCCAGTGACACATATAGAGGAAAATATCACACAATGGATGCGCCCAGTGACATATATAAAGGAAAATATCGCACAATGGCTGCGCCCAGTGACACATATAGAGGGAAATATCACACAATGGATGCGCCCAGTGACACATATAGAGGAAAATATCACACAATGGATGCACCCAGTGACATATATAAAGGAAAATATCGCACAATGGCTGCGCCCAGTGACACATATAGAGGGAAATATCACACAATGGATGCGCCCAGTGACACATATAGAGGAAAATATCACACAATGGATGCGCCCAGTGACATATATAAAGGAAAATATCGCACAATGGCTGCGCCCAGTGACACATATAGAGGGAAATATCACACAATGGATGCGCCCAGTGACACATATAGAGGAAAATATCACACAATAGATGCGCCCAGTGACACATATAGAGGGAAATATCACACAATGGATGCGCCAGTGACACATATAGAGGAAAATATCACACAATGGATGCGCCCAGTGACACATATAGAGGAAAATATCACACAATGGTGCGCCCAGTGACACATATAGAGGAAAATATCACACAATGGATGCGCCCAGTGACACATATAGAGGGAAATATCACACAATGGATGCGCCCAGTGACATATATAAAGGAAAATATCACACAATGGATGCACCCAGTGACATATATAAAGGAAAATATCACACAATGGATGCGCCCAGTGACACATATAGAGGGAAATATCACACACAATGGATGCGCCCAGTGACACATATAGAGGAAAATATCACACAATGGATGCGCCCAGTGACACATATAGAGGAAAATATCACACAATGGATGCGCCCAGTGACACATATAGAGGAAAATATTTTCTTAACTAAATATACAAGAGAAAAATAAACACATGTAAGTTATCAGTAACATAAATAAACACAATAAGAACATTTCATTTTTTGGTGCTACTGGCCCTTTTGACCTCTTAACTAGGGATGAGCCCGAACCCGAACTTCCCATTTGTTCGGGACCGAACCCGAACCCGAACCCCCATGCAAGTCAATGGGGCTGAAAATTCAGTTTTTTAGAGTGCCCTCCAAGAGGGCATATATGCTATATATTTGCCATAAAAGGTGTATGGGGGTCCGGGTAGTGCCCTGGGGGACAGGAAAAGAGGAAAAAAAGTTTTAAAAAAAACGTTTTTAAAGGGACAGTGAGTTTTCCATGAAATAAGGGTTAAAAATAAAAACGAAAAATTCCTTCAAATATCGTGCCTAGGAGGTTCCCATAACCTGCCCGTGAAGGATGTATAGAAACACTTAAAAACATATAAATGACGTTTTTTTATGACGGTAAATGCTTTTCCTTTAATCTATCCATAAACAACTGCTTGGGGCGGCAGTCTGTATGAAAAGACATTTTAGGACGCGCAGAAAAAGTTTAGTGTTTTTTGGCTAAATTATTGTGAAACTTATGCAGGCTTTGGATGAAAGTAACAATAGGTGCTTTAAAATTGGGCTTTTAGCATCGGCAACAGTGCCGTCACACCGTAACCCCTCTGAGGATATGAATCTGATACAGGCGTCAGTGGCAGTGCACCCAAATATTGTGCCTTTAGTGCCAGGCATGCAAGTACTATCATACAGTAACCCCTCTGTGGTATTGTGGAAGAGTGCAGGGGTGGACCATGTGGTCCTATATTAAAACGATATCTGGGAATGGGCGTCAGTGCACCCAGATATTCTGCCTTTAGTGCAAGACTGCCAGGCCAGCAAGTATCATCATACAGTAACCCCTCTGTGGTATGGTGGAAGAGTGCAGGGGTGGACCATGTGGTCCTATATATTGAAAAGTTTTTGATCTGGTAATGGGTGTCAGTGCACCCAGATATTGTGCCTTTAATGCCAGGCCATCAAGTATCATCATACAGTAACCCCTCTGTGTTATTGTGGAAGAGTGCAGGGGTGGACCATGCGGTCCTATATTAAAAAAATATGAATCTGGGAATGGGCGTCAGTGCACCCAGATATTGTGCCTTTAATGCCAGGCCATCAAGTATCATCATACAGTAACCCCTCTGTGGTATTGTGGAAGAATGCAGGGGTGGACCATGTGGTCCTATATTGAAAAGTTTTTTTCTGGTGGTAATGGGCGTCAGTGCACCCAAATATTGTGCCTTTAATGCCAGGCCATCAAGTATCATCATACAGTAACCCCTCGGTGTTATGGGTAAGAGTGCAGGGGTGACCTTGCGGTCCTATATTAAAAAGATATGCATCTGGTTAAGGCGTCAGTGCACCCAGATATTGTGCCTTTAATGCCAGACCATCAAGTATCATCATACAGTAACCCCTCTGTGGTATGTGGAAGAGTGCAGGGGTGGACCATGTGGTCCTATATTGAAAAGTTTTTTATCTGGTGGTAATGGGCGTCAGTGCACCCAAATATTGTGCCTTTAATGCCAGGCCATCAAGTATCATCATACAGTAACCCCTCGGTGTTATGGTGGAAGAGTGCAGGGATGGACCTTGCGGTCCTATATTAAAAAGATATGCATCTGGTCAAGGCGTCAGTGCACCCAGATATTGTGCCTTTAATGCCAGGCCATCAAGTATCATCATACAGTAACCCCTCTGTAGTATTGTGGAAGAGTGCAGGGGTGGACCATGTGGTCCTATATTGAAAAGTTTTTTATCTGTTAATGGGCGTCAGTGCACCCAAATATTGTGCCTTTAATGCCAGGCCATCAAGTATCATCATACAGTAACCCCTCTGTGTATTGTGGAAGAGTGCAGGGGTGGACCATGTGGTCCTATATTGAAAAGTGTTTTTTTTATCTGTTAATGGGCGTCAGTGCACCCACGATATTGTGCCTTTAATGCCAGGCCATCAAGTAATCATCATACAGTAACCCCTCTGTGGTATTGTGGAAGAGTGCAGGGGTGGACCATGTGGTCCTTTATTGAAAAGTTTTTGATCTGGTAATGGGCGTCAGTGCACCCAGATATTGTGCCTTTAATGCCAGGCCATCAAGTATCATCATACAGTAACCCCTCTGTAGTATTGTGGAAGAGTGCAGGGGAGGACCATGTGGTCCTATATTGAAAAGTATTTTGGTTTTTTTAATGGGCGTCAGTGCAGCCAGATATTGTGCCTTTCATGGCAGCAAGTGCCTTCACACCGTAACCCTTTTGTGGTATTGTGGAAGAGTTCAGTGCTGGAGGTTTGTGAATGCAGAAGAGGACATCCACTATCTATTCCATTACTTCAGCATCAGGGGATTGATAGCTGCTGATCCAGGACTGATTCATTTTTATAAATGTCAGCCGGTCTACAGAGTCGGTGGATAGACGCACTCTTTTGTCTGTGACAAAACCTCCAGCAGCACTGAACGTCCTTCGGAAAGCACGCTAGATGAAGGGCAACCTAGTTGCTGCATAGCATATTGGCTAAATTCTGGCCAGTGATCCAATCTCAACACCAGTAAGCCAGTGGATCATCTGCTGGAAAGGTATCCAGGTCTGCCTTTGCCCTAGGTAGTCCTGCACCATATGGTGAAGACGCTGGCAATGGGTGCCTACATTTGACGTCCCTGGGGCCGAGGACTAAAAAAATTTAAAATGCATCAGTCAAGCGCCCTGGCCTTCACCGCTATTCCTCTGATCACCTGCAGCCTCAGAAGCACGTGTGTTAGCACTTGGTAATCTAACAGTGCCTGGAAAGGTGTTACACAAGTTTTGCTTTAGAGCGTCCTCAGGTTTTGTCATCCTGTGCTTCCTCTGTGCGGGCAGGATGAGCTCTGCAACTTTCCCCTTGTATCGTGGATCAAGAAGGGTTGCAACCAGTAATGATCCCTCTCCTTGATAGCACGAATCCTGGGGTCCTTTAGCAGGCTTTGCATCATTAGGGAGCCCATGCAGCGTAGGTTGGAGGTGGCATTAGCTGCCGAGTTTTCCTGGTCAATGAGGATGACCGTATCGTGCACTTCCTCCTCCCAGCCACGCACAAGCCCTTCTGTTTCTGGGCACACAAAACCCTGCCTTGAGGAATCCCCACCTTCAATGCCCCCACTACTTAAATAGTCCTCCTCCTCCTCATCCTCCTCCTGTCTGATCTGAGTAGGACCCGCTGGAATGCTGTCTGCGGAAAGACTGGGGCCTTGAGAGCTAGGGAAGGCCTCCTCTTCCTCCCGCTGCTCTGCCTTCAGAGGCACATCTATAATTCCCTGCAGAGTGTGCTCCAGCAGGAACACTAAAGGAATTGTGTCACTGATGCATGCACTGTCCCTGCTCACCATCCTCGTTGCCTCCTCAAATGGTGACAGTACAGTGCATGCATCCTTGATCATCAGCCACTGCGGGGGGAGAAAAAACCAAGTTGACGTGAACCTGTCCTTGTGCCATACTCACACAGGTACTCGTTGATGGCCCTCTGCTGCTTGTGCAGACGCTGCAGCATTGCTAATGTCAAGTTCCACCTGGTGGGCATGTCACAGATCAGACGGTTTGTGGGAAGGTGGAATTCTCTTTGAATTTCTGCCAGGCGAACGCTTGCTGGGAATGACCGTCTGAAGTGGCTGCAGACTTTTCTGGCCTGGATGAGAAGCTCTGGCAGCCCTGGGTACTTGGTTAGGAAACGCTGTACCACCAGATTTAGGACGTGTGCTAGGCATGGTACATGCATCAATTTACCCTTGCGTAGGGAGGAGAGAAGGTTGCTGCCATTATCGCAGACGATCATTCCCAGCTCAAGCTGGCGTGGTGTTAACCATCTCTGCACCTGCCCCTGCAGAGCTGACAAAATTTCTGACCCGGTGTGGCTCCTGTCCCCTAAACAAACCAGCTCAAGCACAGTATGGCATCTTTTTGCTTGAGCCATTCCGTAGACCCTGTCAGGTGTCGGTTTAACTGCCACTTCGCCAGAGACAGAGAAGGAGGAGGAGGAGGAAGAGGTGGTGGTGGTGGAGCAGACAGACCTCATACAAGCAGCTTTCTGGAAGAGTGGTGGATGAACAAGCTCCAGCACAGAGCCCCGTCTTGGATCCTTCCCAGCTGCAATCAGAGTTACCCAGTGTGCCATGAAGGAAATGTAACGACCCTGTCCATGCTTGATGGACCACGTGTCTAAAGTGACATGCACCTTGCTGCTGATGCTGACTGCCTTTCCCAATGACTGGATAACATTGTCTTCCACGTGCTGGTATAGTGCTGGAATGGCCTTGCGTGAAAAGTAATGGCATTTTGGAACCTGCCACTGTGGTACAGCGCATTCAGCAAATTCACGGAAGGGAGCAGAGTCCACCAGCTGGAAAGGCAGCAGCTGCAATGCGAGTAATTTTGCTAAGCTGGCATTTAGACGCTGTGCTTGGGGATGGTTGGGACTATATTTTTTCTTTCACTGCAGCAGCTGTGGCAACGTAATCTGACTGCGGAAATCTTCAGCTACTGGGATGATGTCACATTGTTAGGAAGGACCTGCTGGTACATCCATTACTGTAGCATCATCCCTGTCGGTGGAGGTTGTAGGCAATTGCATGGCAGGACATACAGTGTGGGTAGAGACAGATGAGGAGGAGGAGGACCTACACAAAGTTTTGCCCCAACGGGATGTGTGGCACTTGTTCATATGTCGCCTCAAGCACGTGGTACCCAAGTGTCCGGTGTTTATCCCACGCTTCAGCCTCCTCTGACATAGATTACAAATGGCAACGATGGGGTCTGCAGCACAGTTTTTAAAGAACTCCCAGACAGCAGAGTTCCTGCATGTGTTCTTTGAGACAACAGCGCTCTGCACTGGAGCAGCTCTGACATGTGATGCCTTGGACTGGCTAGTGCTACGGTTGGTCACAGAGGATGTTGTGCCTCGTGTTTGGTGTGCCTCCTCCTCCTCCTCCTCCCCTTCCTCCTCACTTGATTCCTCAGTTCGATCTGGCACCCAGGTGGAGTCAGTGACCTCATCATCATCAATGTCATCTTCACCCCCTATCTCCTCGTCACTGGAGCCAACTTGGCAGTATGCTGCAGCTGCTGGGGCAACATGAGTGCCAGTTATTTGTGTGTCATCACTGGTACCCCCTTCCTCTAGGTTGATTATACTCCCTTGCTCAACCTCAGAGATTGAATCAGAGCACTGTACTTGCTGCGCATCCTCAAGCAGCATGTCCCTCTCATTGTAGTCAAACAATTCAGCTGACTCCTCCGTGTGTGATAGCGAGGCTACGGCAGGAGTAGCTGTGGACATGGCGGCTGCATTAGATGCTTTGGCAGCTGAGGTGGACTGTAAAGCACTAGAAGCCTGGCTGGCAGAGGATTCGGAGGATGAGGATGGCCTGGTTAGCCAATCCACCAAGTCCTCTGTATGTTGCTGCTGCTTAAGACGGCGAGCGCCAGTTAGAAAGGACAAGTGTGCCCCTGCAGAGGATACACCACGTCCACTTATCTGTCGCTGGGAGCGTCTGCCTGTCCTTTTTGTTCTTTCAGACATGGTGAGTGATATATAGATTAATATATACAGAACTCTGATTCAACTCTGGTATAAAGATTTAAATAACTCTGGTATAACTCAGTGAGACACCCTGATAGCTGGCAGCCAGTGACAAGAGACAGATCACCTTAATTCACAAATGTTTTAAAGAAATTAGTGAGCCCCAAAATACAGCGTGGTACTGTTTGTTATGACGAGACACAGATCACCTTAATTCACAAATGTTTTAAAGAAATTAGTGAGCCCAAAAAAAATTGCTGGCTGTGTGACGAGACACAGAAGATCACCTTAATTTCCAAGTGTTTTAAAGAAATTAGTGAGCCCCAAAATACTGCGTGGTACTTTTTTGTATGACGAGACACAGATCACCTTAATTCCCAAGTGTTTTAAAGAAATTAGTGAGCCCAAAAAAAATTGCTGGCACAGTGACAAGACACACATCACCTAAATTCCCTGATATTTGGTCGAAATGAGACCACCCCCAGACCCCCCCAGTAGCGTGGCAGACCGGCAGTAACAACACACACAACTATCTTCTTTGAAATCTCCTCTGAAATGCGTGCAGAAGCGCTGCGTGGAAACCTTATATAGTGTGCTGCGGGACTTAGCTCTGTGAGCCCATGATTGGGCAAAAGTTGGTAGAGGCCGAAGCAGTAATTGAATTTAAGCAAGCATGGGATAGGCATAAGGCTATCCTAAACAAAAGATAAATCCAGGTAAAGTATCCATGTAATTGGGCGACTAGATGGGCCGAAAGGTTCTTATCTGCCGAAATTTTTCTATGTTTCTATGAGCGGTGATTGGCATAGTTTTCAACCAGTCTTGCACCAGACCTGTGGTCAGGTGCAAGGCTGTAGCCAATTACGAGCTTCAGGCAGTGGGAAAATGCATTGTGGTCCATTGTGGTCGAACATGCGGCAAACACCTGGAAATGTTCGGTGTTCACGATCTGCTCGAACAGGCTAAGTTCGGGTCGAACCCCAAACCGTCGAACCCGAAAAGCTCATCCCTACTCTTAACGCCACAGGGCATACTATGCTGCCCCGTGGCGGGAGGGCCTTGAAGCCACTGAGTGTACTAGTACGCTGCAATGATTTCAACTGTGACTGCCCTGCCCACCAACCGTCTCCCTGCAGCCAACTGCGCACCACGCGCGTCAGCTGTATGGGCTGGCCGAATCAATGGCCCATGGTAGTACCCGGCGGCGGGGTAGACGGACGGATGGGTAGATAGATAGAAAGAGAATTATAGGTAATACGTTACTGATTTATGATTTTAAGGTTACCAAAATACCAGTATTTACTGTTTTCCATACTTTTATAAAGATTTCCGTGGACAGGGCAGAAGGTATTAAACCGAGACTGCGATATGATTTGGCCAAAATAATTTTTTATCTGCAAAGTAAGCAAAATTCTTATATGGAAGGTTGTAGATCTCGCTATGAATAGCAGCTCCACGCAGATACGACATGACAAGCGGGCACACTTTATGTAACTGTAATTAATGCTAACGCACCTGGCAGTGTAATTTCCCTTTAAATATTAAGATATTTTTAGTTGATTGCATGTAGGTTACGATGAAACCTTC